>JARHVA010006389.1:260000-845000 GCA_037957365.1 Torreya grandis | reverse complement strand
TATATATATATATATATATATATATATATATATATATATATAGAAAAAAATACTCAAGGGTAGGATAAACCATCCATCTCTTTTTCTTCAGAGATGATGTGTGTGGATCAAAGGAGAAACTCAAGGAAAATGACAGAAAGCACTCCTCTTCTTTCATAAGTACTACTCAGCAAGCCACAAGAATACTCAAGGTAGTAACAACAAAATATAACAAAGGATGTAATAACCACCAAATCAAGATGCAACACAAAATCTTCACCTAAATTGCTTAAGAGTAAGATACAAAGGATAAATAGGGCACAAAGTCACCACAAGGTCTTTTACATAGAAATGAAAAGAAAACACAGTAATGGCAATTATGAGGGACAAAGTCTCTCCACAGTTGACTCTTCAGGACACTTCTTGACTGATGTCACTAATTCTGCTTGTTGAATTAAAGGAACAAAAGATATATTGAAGAAAAAGACATAAGAATAGTTTCCTCAACAACAAAGATCTTACAGCACAAAGTCTAAAAATACCATTTGCTTTCTTATTCCAATAACAAAATATGATAAACAAACTGAGCTCAAAGTCTTAGAAGTGCCTTTCAATTTGGGCAGAGTTTCATTCTAATTGTCAAAAAAAGAGATCATTTACAATTGAAGAGAGTCCCTTATATAGCCACTTCAAGAAGGACTCAAGTATATTAACACATCATGTTGCATTGGAATCTGTTAAGAAGATAGGTTGGAACTTAGGGGCATTTTACCCATTTGATTTTATCAATGTAGGGAAACAAGTCGTTCTTATTGAAAGTTTGCAACTTTCAATGTCCACCTGGTGATTTGAGCTTACCTTCATCATTCCTCCTTTTTTGGTTAATTGAATCAGGTCCTGGATTCAGTTTGTTATTCTATTCTTTCCTCACTTTTTGCTAGTCTTGGCCTTGAAGTTTGTGAATGAATTTTGGTCTATAGGTTCACAGAATCAATGGTTATTTTGTTGTCTTGAATTTGACATTCGCACGCCTATCACTATGTTTTCAACGATTTAGTTCACTGTGTTAAATTTGACATCTGCAGGCATGTCACCCCTTGGTCCTCTTTCAGCTCTCTATTTGGCACTTTTTCGGATTGGACTTGCCATTTTGGGCCTTAAGAAATGATCCCTAAATGGCCTTCGGGCTTCTTTTTTTACATCCTTCCCGAAGGGAAGGTGACCCTTCGGCTTTAGGGAGTGCCTTTTAAGTTGGCAGCCGAGAGTCCCCCGCAAGGCACCTTCCCTTTGGGGTCCTTTGGCGGCCCTTTTTCCTTATGATCTTTGTAGATTTTCCTTGGGTATTTCCCCAAGCAAATTCCCGCAGACAAATTCCCACAAACAAATTATCTGCAGAAATTTCTCGCGGACAAAAGGTCTGTGAAAATTGTTTGCCTCTATCAAGTCTTTTGAATTTTCTTGCGCCCACGGCCGATTCTTGAATTATTTTAGACTTTTTGTCTCAAGGAATTCCTTTGGACAAAAGTCCAAAAGAATTATAACTGTTTTTCTTCAACAAAATTTCTGAAGAATTTTACCTTTGTGACATTCTTCAAAAATGACCTTTCTGAAGGGTGTTTCTATCGATCAAGTGCCCTCTGCAAGGGCACTTGTCCTTCAAGAAACTCTTTAAACTTTTGCGATGAACCAACCATTGAACCATTCCATTTAACCATAGCTTTGAACCATTTCGTTGAGCCAAGGCTTTGAACCTCTTATTAAACCACTTTGTTGAACCAATCGGTTGAACCTAGATTTGAACCACTTCGTTGAACCAATCTGTTGAACCAGGCTTTGAACCAAAATGGTTCAAGCTGATGGTTCAATTGAATAAACCAAGCTGATGAAAATGCTCCATTAAAAAAAGACGTTGAACCTTTTTGTTAAACCAAGACATTGAACCAACTGTTGAACCAAGTTTTGGTTCAACGGTTCAAACAAAGCCTTGAATCGAGTGACGAACCACTTGATTGAACCAAAGGAAAAGAATTTGCCCCTAGAAATTGTGATGGGTGAATGGAGCTCTCCACCAAGAAACCAATTTGTTGTGTCTTCTTCTTGGCCTTTTCTTCTTCTTGTTCCAAGGCAGGATGTGGTCTTTAAACTAGAAACCATAACTCCTTGCTCTCTTGGTGAAGGATTCCTTTGCTTGATTTTGATTTGCAGCAACATGGTCCACCATCATAACTTGTTGTTGTACTAGTCTAGTCTAGCACATGATTGGATTGTCTATATCAAACTCTTGAAAAACTATCAAATTAACATCTCCTTTGATGTGAAGGAGTTTGACTTCTTCATCTTGAACAATCTTCAATTTAAGCAATAGAGATTCACATCCATCTATGTTGTTGGTGTTTCTGACTTGCAAATTGCATGAAGGAATAATATCTCCTTGAGGAGATATCAACACAGTTCCAACTTCATCATTGGTGGAAGAATTGATGTCATCATCAGAAGCTGATCTCCTATCAGATTTCTCTCCATTAGTGATGGAAGATCCTTCTTTGTTTATACTACACCCTACCAATTCTCCTAAAGTCTTGTTTGGATCAATTCCTGGATTGTCAGCTACAAGAATTTCATCTATAGAAACATGAACATCCTCTATGGTAAATAAATAATTACCCTTACCTAAAGACTCAAACAAAATTTGTGTTATAGGGGGTGATGTTTGAATGACCACATATTTTGCTCCCTCAAATAGGTCCATGCTTAGTTCTCCTCCCATGTCCTTGCAGAAATATTGTAAAAGCAAAATGCCATAGGATGCTGAGACATTAGCCACCAAGACAATCATCCTAATTCTCTTGTCTGAAAAGGCTGCCAATGCAAATTAGGCATCTTTGATTTGCCCTAGCAATGGTACTTGCTTGTTCTCCATGGAGAAACATCTCCCAAATGTCTTGGTCAGTGTGAGACCTAGAGACTCAGCTACTTTAGCAGGCATGACAATGTCAGATGCCCCAAAATCAATGATGCAATTGTTGAGCTGATAACCATTTATCAATAAGGAAATAAGAAAGGCTCTATTTTCCCAGGGGCAGTTGGAGGAGTAATAACAAGATTATTTGGGATGGGCATGTTCTTTGGGGAATCAAGAATTATCTTTTTAGCTTTTTTCCCTGTAGGAATGGTTTGGTTCTTGATATAATGGATCAACTTATCCAATTGATTAGGATTGGATTGCAAGTATTCAAATTCAGATATTTGTATTTTTGTCTTTTTGACATGATCAATTATGTTAAATGGCTGAATTGGACTAGAAACAGAGGAAAGTATTTCAACCTTTTGGGTTTTAGGAGGGATGGGAGGAGGGCTAGTTTGTGAAATGGGAGTAGAAGGTGAAGGTGAAATTGATGTACTTACATTTTGAGTGATCACTGGACCCTTTGACTGAAAAAGAAGAGGGGTTCCACACTTAGCAATCATAACTATTGGTTGAGGTTGTTCCTCTGTCTTCCCTTTATCAGCTTGCTAGACTGATTGGTTCTTGGATCTAGTAAACACTGCATATGATATATCAATAGTTTCTCCTTTGCTTCTGAGTTCATCTTGGTAGTTCAAGAAACCAATGTGGGAGTCACCAGCTGATTCTTCTTGAATGTCTTTAAAGAGATCAGCGTCATTTTCTTGATTTAATTTAGGCTGGAAAGAGATTTCTTATTTTGCTTCAAAATATCCCATTGCTAAATTAGTTGGAGGAGCTTCCAGGGCAAGTTTCTCTTATGGGGAAGGAAGGTGATTCTGTTGGCCTTGTTTCTTGGCAGCATTTCCTTGATATGACTGATTTGGGAATGTCCTTTTGTATGAAGGAGCAGAAGAAATTCCTTGAGCCATTTACTTTTTGAGAGCAAGTAGCTCATTTGATAATTTTTGTACCATTGGATCTGTGGTGCCTGTAGATGCATATTCAGAAGATGATGAAGCTCTATTTCTATTTAGATCTCTTCTTATCTTCCTTGCTAAGGTGAGATCATCTTCTACCTCAGTGGCAAAAATTTGAGCTGCAGCAAGATCTATTTGACCAGCACATCTCAAGAGAAAACTTACTTCAAGTAGCCGGGAATTAATGAAAAAGCATTTGAGATTCTCAATTGTAGGTCAAGCAATTATAAGAATTCTATTTCTCAGTTTGTCAAATTTGGCTATGAAGTCTCTCATAGGCTCATGAGGCTCTTTCTTTATCTATGTAAGTTGATCTAGAAGTGTATGTGCATCTTCTATAGGTTTGAATTTGGCTTCAAACTTAGCTTTGAGAGTATTCTAATTAGTCACAGATTGAGCCTATAGATGATAGAACCAATCTGCAGTAGCACCTTGTAATGTCTCTATAAAAATCCTAACTACTACATCTTCAAATTCTACTCCAACTACTCAACAAGCTATGTTGAAAGTTACAATGTGCTCATTAGGATGAACTTTCCCATCACCATAGAATTTGGGAAAGTTCTTCTTTGAACTGCGTGGAAGCTCATGTAGAGGTGGAGTGAGATTGAGAGGACCAAAAGCAATACCCCAAGGGCCTTGAACTGCCATTGTAGGAGTATGAAAAGGAGGGATAACAAATCTCAAAGGAATGATTATTGGTAAAGCTTTATCAACAACAGAAGTAGATACTTCATTTGGCAATGGAGATCTGAATTTAGTAGGAGGAAAACTCTTGGTTCATTGGAGATGAGATGGTGAAGGAAACATATCAAAATCACTTTACTATACCAACTCGAATACAAGGTCAAAGATACCTTTAGCCCTTTGGCTTCGTGTATACTTTGAATCTACCAGATTGTGAAACAAAAATGGAAAAGAATTGACCTTGCTTCAGTTTGCAGCTTGAGTCTTTAAACTGTGCGTTCTTTCCCAGTTAGAGTGGAGGTGAATGGATAGATGGTACGGCTATAAATGGATAATGGGTAAGACAAGAAACAGAGTTGCCAGAGTCTATAATAGATAAGGTTATAATGATAATGGGTTATTTTCCCCAGTGGAGTTGCCAAAAACTGTTTGTTGAATATTTTGTCGATCAGCATACTGATAAACAAAATATGTCTAATTAGCCAAAATAGGAAGATTAGTCATCCAAATGTGTAGGTTTACCACATCAGAAGGGGACTGATCTCTCCTCTCATCAAGGAGAGGTTCCCTATAGATAGGTTATATATATAAATAGAAAATAATACTCAAGGGTAGGATAAACCATCCATCTCTCTTTCTTCAGAGATAATGTGTGCGGATCAAAGGAGAAACTCAAGTAAAATGATAGAAAGCACTCCTCTTCTTTCATAAGTACTACTCAATAAGCCACAAGAATACTCTAGGTAGTAACAACAAAATATAACAAAGGATGTAATAACCAGCAAATCGAGATGCAGGACAAAGTCTTCACCTAGATTGCTCAAGAGTAAGATACGAAGGACAATGAAGGCACAAAGTCGCCCCAAGGTCCTTTACACAAAAATAAAAATAAAACACACTAAAGGAAATTATGAGGGCACAAAGTCTCTCCACAGTTGACTCTTCAGGACACCTTCTTGACTGTTGTAACTAATTCTACTTGTTGAATTAAAGGAACAAAAGATATGTTGAAGAAAAAGACATAAGATCAGTTTCCTCAACAACAAAGATATTACAGCACAAAGTCTAAAAAACCATTTGCTTTCTTATTCCAATAACAAAATATGATAAATAAACTAAGCTCAAAGTCTTAGAAGTGCCTTTCAATTTAGGCAAAGTTTCATTCTGATTGTCAAAAAAAAGATATCATTTACAATAGAAGAGAGTCCCTTATATAGCCACTTCAAGAAGGACTCAGTAATATTAACACATCATGTTACATTGGAATCTGTTAAGAAGACAGGTTGGAACTTAGGGGCATTTTACCCATTTGATTTTATCAATGTAGGGAAACAAGTCACACTTATTGAAAGTTTTCAACTTTCAATGTCCACCTAGTGATCAGATCTTACCTTCATTGTTCCTCCTTTTCTAGTTAATTGAATCATTCCTCACTTTCTACTACTCTTAGCCTTGAAGTCTATGAATGCATTCTGTTCTATAGGTTCAAAGGATCAACAATTTTTTTTGTCTTGAATTTGACATTTGCACACTCGTCACTATGTTTTCAATAGTTTAGTTCGTTGTGTTAAATTTGACATCTTCAGGTGCATCACCCCTTGGTCCTCTTTAAACTCTCTATTTGGCACTTTTCTAGATTAGACTTGCCCTTTTGGGCCTTAAGAAATGATCACTAAATGGCCTTTGGGCTTCTTGTTTTACATACTTCTCGAAGGGAAGGTGACCCTTTGGCTTCAAAAAGTGCCCTTTAAGATGGCAGCTGAGAGTCCCTCACAAGGGCACCTACCCTCTAGGGTCCTTTGGCGGCCCTTTTTCCTTAGAATCTTAACGGGTTTTCCTCGATTCTTTCTACAGCCAAATTCTCGCAGACAAAAAGTTTGCAAAAAATTTTTGCCTCTATCAAGTCTTTTGAATTTTCCTGCGCCTGCAGCCGATTCTTGAATTCTTTCAGACTTTTTGTCTAAAGTAATTCTTTCAGACAAAAGTCTAAAAGAATTATAATTTTTTGTCTTAAACAAAATTTCCAAAGGATTTTACCTTTGTGACGTTCTTCGAAAATGACCATTTCGAAGGGTGTTTCTATCGATCAAGTGCTCTCCACAAGGGCACTTATCCTTCGGGAAGATCTTTCAACTTTGGTGATGAACCAACTTTTGAACCATGGCTTTGAACCATTATGTTGAACCAAGGCTTTGAACCTCTTGTTGAACCACTTCATTGAACCAATCGGTTGAACCTAGCTTTGAACCACTTCATTAAACCAATCGGTTGAACCAAGATTTGAATCAAAATGGATCGAGCTGATGGTTCAAGCCGATGGTTCAATTGAATGAACCAAGCTGATGAAAATGCTCCATTGAAAAAAGATGTTGAACCTTTTCATTGAACCAACCGTTGAACCAAGTTTTGGTTCAACGGTTCAAATAAAGCCTTGAACCGAGTGACGAACCACTTGATTGAACCAAAGGATGAATGAAAGTGTTAAAACAAAGTAGATGAACCAAATGAGTGAAACAAAGCATTGAACTGCTTGATTGAACCTGCCTTTGAACCATTTGACGTTAAACCTAAGGATGAACCAAACATTGAACCCATTTTTGATGTTTGTCGATGGAGATTTCTATTTAAACCAAGGCACTGAACCAATCTCGAAAATGACAAAGTGTTAGAAACTAATTCTTTTGATTGAACCCATCTGCAGAAGTCGTGAAGCCTGTTGAACTTGGTCTGCAAGTCCATAGATTTAACCCTGTAGAGTCCATAGATTTCTAAAAAGCTTGAAAAATGAGGAATTTGAATGCCTAGGATAAAATTTTAAAAAGGGAAGAGACAATTTTGTTCTATGGGACCAAAATAGTTCAAATATTGTCCCAAAAATGAGTGATAGATTTTGGAGGACAATAGTTGGATCCAGTTGGGGAACTTCTGTCAATTTCAAAAAGAATTGAAAGGAGTAGAATCAAAAATCTTCAGTGTCTTCATGTGTACCATTGGGTTACAGAGTCATGCTACCTAGAAATGAAAGGCATCAAAAATGGAAACAAACAAAACAAAATAGGATTAAAAACTATACAAATATACATATGTATAGATGATATGATCTGATACTTCAAGAATTAAAGTATTTCAGATACTGCTTTCTCCTAGTAGACCATGAAAATAGCGTGCCATCTTGGTAAACCAGCAGGAAAACATTTTGCCCCAAGAAATAGTGATGGGCGAATGGAGCTCTCCACCAGGAAACCAATTTTTTGTGTTTTCTTCTTGGCCTTTTCTTCTTGTTGTTCCAAGGCAAGATGTGGTTTTCAAACTGGAAACCATAACTCCTTGCTCTCTTGGTGAAGGATCCTTTGCCTGATTTTGATTTGCAGCAGCATGGTCCACCATTATAACTTGTTGTTTTGTTGGTTCAGTCCAGCACATGATTGGATTGTCCATATCAAACTCTTGACAAACTATTAGATTAACATCTCCTTTGATGTGAAGGAGTTTGACTTCTTCATCTTGAGCAATCTTCAATTTAAGCAACAGAGATTCACATCCAGCTATGTTGTTGGTGTTGCTGACTTGCAAATTGCATGAAGGAAGAATATCTCTTTGACGAGATATCAACGCAGTTCCAACTTCATCATTGGTGGAAGAATTGTTGTCATCATCAAAAGCTGATCTCCTATCAGATTTCTCTCCATTAGAGATGGAAGATCCTTCCTTATTTATACTGCACCTTACCAATTATCCTGAAGTCTTGTTTGGATCAATTCTTGGATTGTCAGCTACAGGGCTTTCATCTATAGAAACATGAACATCCTCTATGGTAAATAAATAATTACCCCTACCTAAAGACTCAAATAGAATTTGTGCTCCAGGGAGTGATGTTTGAATGACCACGTATTTTGCCTCCTTTTCAAGGAGCAATCTCTTCATTATGCCTTGGAAAGGGAACCTTGCTTCAAATAGGTCCATGCTTAGTTCTCCTCCCACGTCCTTGAAGAAATTTCATCCAAGCAAAATGCCATAAGATGCTGGGATGTTAGCCACCAAGAGAGTCATCCTGATTCTCTTGTCTGGAAAGGCTACCAATGCAAATTGGGTATCTTTGATTTGCCCCAGCAATGGTACTTGCTTGTTCTCCATGGAGAAACATCTCCCAAATATCTTAGCCATTGTGAGACCCAGAGACTTAGCTACTTTAGCAGGCATGATAATGTCAGATGCCCCAAAATCAATGATGCAATTGTTGAGCTGATAACCATTTATCAATAAGGAAACATAAAAAGGTTCTATTTTCCCAGGGGCAGTTGGAGGAGTAATAACAAGATTATTTGGGATGGGCATGTTCTTTGGGGAATTAGGAATTATATTTTTAGCTTGTTTCCCTATAGGAATGGTTTGGTTCTTGATACAATGGACCAACTTATCCAATTGATCAGGATTGGACTGCAAGTATTCAAATTCAGACATTTATATTTTTGTCTTTTTGACATGATCAATTATGTCAAATGTCTAAATTGGACTAGGAACAGAGGAAAGTATTTCAGCCTTTTGGGTTTTAGGAGGGATGGGAGGAGGGCTAGTTTGTGAAATGGGAGTAGAAGGTGAAGGTGAAACTGATGTACTTACATTTTGAGTGATTATCGGATCCTTTAACTGAAAAGAAAGAGGGGTTCCACGCTTAGCAATCGTAACTGTTGGTTGAGGTTGCTCCTCTATCTTCCCTTTATCAGCTTGCTAGACTGATTGGTTCTTGGATCTGGTAAACACTGCATATGATCTAACAATAGTTTATCCTTTACTTCTAGGTTCATCCTGGTAGTTCAGAAAACCAATGTGGGATTTGCCAGCTGATTCTTCTTGATTATCTTCAAGGATATCAGCATCATTTTCTTGATTTAATTTAGGCTAGAAAGAGAATTCTGATTCTGCTTCAAGATATCCCATTACTGATTTGGTTGGAGGAGCTTCCAGGGCAAGTTTCCCTTGTGGGGGAGGAAGGTGATTCTGTTGCCCTTGATTCCTGGTAGCATTTCCCTGATATGACTAATTTTGGAATGTCCTTGTGTATGGAGTAGAAGACATTCCTTGAGCCATTTGTTTTTTAAGAGCAAGCAACTCATTTGCTAATTTTTAAACCATTGGATCTGTGGTGCCTGTAGATGCATATTCAGAAGATGATGAAGATCTATTTCTATTTGGATCTCTTCTTATCTTCCTTGATAAGATGAGATCATCTTCTACCTCAGTGGCCAAAAGTTGAGCTGTAATAAGATTTATTTGACCAGCACATCTCAAGAGAAAACTTACTTCAGGTAGCTGAAAATTAATGAAAAAGCATTTGAGATTCTCAGTCGTAGGTCGAGCAATTACAGAAATTCTGTTTCTCAGTTTGTCAAATTTGGCTATGAAGTCTCTCATAGGCTCATGAGGCTCTTTCTTCATCTGTGCAAGTTGATCTAGAAGTGTATGTGCATCTCCTATAGGTTTGAATCTGGCTTCAAACTTAGCTTTGAGAGTATTCTAATCAGTCAAAAACTGAGCCTGTAGATGATAAAATCAATCTGCAGCTACACCTTGTAATGTCTCTACAAAAAGCCTAATTGCTACATCTTCAAATTCTACTCTGATTACTCCACAAGCTATGCTAAAAGATGTAATGTGCTCATCAAGATGAACTTTGCCATCACCATAGAAATTGGGGAAGTTCTTCCTTAAACTGTGTGGAAGCTCATGTAGAGGTGGAGTAAGATTGAGAGGACCAAAAGCATTACCCCAGGGGCCTTGAACTGCCATTCTAAGATTATGAAAATAAGGGATAACAAATTTAAGAGGAGTGATTATTGGCAAAGCTTTATCAACAGTAGAATTAGATACTTCGTCTGGCAATGGAGATCAGACTTTAGTAAGAGGAAAACTCTTAGTTCATTAGAGACGAGATGGTGAAGGAAACAGATCAAAATCACTTTGTTGTACCAACTTGAATACAAGGTCAATGATACCTTTATCCCTTTGGCTTCGTGTATACCTTGAATCTGCCAGAATGTGAAACAAAAATGGAAAAAAATTGACCTTGCTTTAGTTTGCAACCTGAGGCTTTAAACTGTGCATTCTTTCTCGGTTAGTGTGGAGGTGAATGGATAGATGGTAAGGCTATAAATGGATAATGGGTAAGACAATAAATGGAGTTGCCAGAGTCTGTAATGGACAAGGTTATAATGATAATGGGTTATATTCCCTAGTGGAGTCACCAAAAACTATTGGTTGAATATTTTGTCGATCAGCGTACTGATAAACAAAATAGGTCTGATCAGCCAAAATAGGAAGATTAGTCATCCAAATGTGTAGGTTTACCACATCAAAAGGGGACTGATCTCTCCTCTCATCAAGGGAAGGTTCTCTATAGATAGGTTATATATATATATATATATATATATATATATATATATATATATATATATATATAAACAGAAAATAATACTCAAGGGTAGGATAAACCATCCATCTCTCTTTCTTCAGAGATGATGTGTGCAGATCAAAAGAGAAACTCAAGGAAAATGATAGAAAGCACTCCTCTTCTTTCAAAAGTACTACTCAGCAAGCCACAAGAATACTCCAGGTAGTAACAACAAAATAAAACAAAGGATGTAATAACTAGCAAATCGATGTGCAGCACAAAGTCTTCACCTGGATTGCTCAAGAGTAAGATACGAAGGACAATGAGGGCACAAAGTCTCCCCAAGGTCCTTTACATAGAAATGAAAAGAAAACACACTAAAGGCAATTATGAGGGCACAAAGTCTCTCCACAATTGCCTCTTCAGGACACCTTCTTAACTATTGTCACTAATTCTTCTTGTTGAATTAAAGGAACAGAAGATATATTGAAGAAAAAGACATAAGAATAGTTTCCTCAATAACAAAGATATTATAGCACAAAGTCTGAAAAAACTATTTGCTTTCTTATTCAAATAACAAAATATGATAAACAAATTGATCTCAAAGTCTCAGAAGTGTCTTTCAATTTGGGCAGAGTTTTGTTCTGATTGTCAAAAAAAAGAGATCATTTACAATAGAAGAGAGTCCCTTATATAGCCACTTCAAGAAGGACTCGGGAATATTAACACATCATGTTGCATTGGAATCTGTTAAGAAGACAGGTTGGAACTTAGTGGCATTTTACCCATTTAATTTTATCAATGTAGGGAAACAAGTCATGCTTATTAAAAGTTTACAACTTTCAATGTCCGTCTGGCGATCTTATCTTACCTTCATCATTCCTCCTTTTCTAGTTAATTGAATCAGGTCCTAGATTTAGTTTGTTGTTCTATTCTTTCCTCACTTTTTTATAGTCTTGGCCTTAAAGTCTGTGAGTGCATTCTAGTCTATAGGTTCAAAGGATCAATGGTTATTTTGTTGTCTTGAATTTCACATTCGCGTGCCCGTCACTATGTTTTCAATAGTTTAGTTCTTTGTGTTGAATTTGACAACTTCGGGCGCGTCACCCCTTGGTCCTCTTTTGGCTCTCTATTTGGCACTTTTCTAGATTGGACTTGCCTTTTTGGGCCTTAAGAAATGATCCCTAAATGGCCTTCGAGCTTCTTGTTTTACATCCTTCCTGAAGGGAAGGTGACCCTTCAACTTCAGGAAATTCCCTTTAAGTTGGCATCCAAGAGTCCTCCACAAGGGCACCTACCCTTCGGGATCCTTCGATGGCTCTTTTTCCTTAGATCCTCCATGGGTTTTCCTTGGGTTTTTCCCCAGGCAAATTCTTGCATACAATTCTCGCAGACAAATTGTCCGCAAAAATTTCCCACAGACAAGAAGTCTGCAAAAAATTGTTTGCCTTTGTCAAGTCTTTTGAATTTTTCTACGCCCATGGCTAATTCTTGAATTCTTTCAAACTTTTTTTCAAAATGAATTCATTCAGACAAAAGTCTAGAAGAATTATAACTATTTGTCTTAAACAAAATTTTTGAAGGATTTTATCTTTGTGACGTTCTTCAAAAATGACCCTTTCGAAGGGTGTTTCTATCGATCAAGTGCCCTCCACAAGGGCACTTGTCCTTCAGGAAGCTCTTTGAACTTTGGTGATGAACCAACTGTTGAACCATTCCATTGAACCATGGATTTGAACCATTTTGTTGAACCAAGGCTTTGAACCTCTTGTTGAACCACTTCATTGAACCAATCGGTTGAACCTAGCTTTGAACCACTTCATTGAGCCAATCAGTTGAACCAAGATTTGAACCAAAATGGTTCAAGCTAATGGTTCAATTGAATGAACCAAGCCTATGAAAATGCTCCATTGAAAAAATATGTTGAACCTTTTCATTGAACCAACCGTTGAACCAAGTTTTGGTTCAACGGTTCAAACAAAGCCTTGAACTGAGTGACGAACCGTTTGATTGAACCAAAGGATGAATGAAAGCATTGAAACAATGTGTATGAACCAAATGAGTGAATCAAAGTGTTGAACTACTTGATTGAACCCACCTTTAAACCATTTGATGTTGAACCTTTGGATGAACCAAATGTTGAACCTATTGTTGATGTTTGTCGATGGAGATTTTTGTTTGAATCAAGGCACTGAACCAATCTCAAAAATGACCAAGTGTTAGAAACTGATTCTTTTTATTGAACCCATCTGTAGAAGCCATGAAGTCCATTGAACTTGGTCTACAAAGTTCGTAGATTTAAGCCTGCAGAGTCTGTAGATTTTTGAAAAGCTTGAAAAATGAGGAATTTCAATGCCCAAGACAAATTTTAAAAAAGGGAAGAGACAATTTTGGTCTGTGGGACCAAAATAGTTCAAATGTTGTCCCAAAAATGAGTGATAGCTTTTTGGGGACAACATATTCTATTTAAAAATTATTTCCTAAACATTGTTGCATGTATAGTATGTAAATTTTTAATAATATTTGTATTGAAACATGTTCAACTACATGGAATTTATGAGCATAGAATGACCCACAGTTAGACATTAGAGGAATCTAAGGCATTTGAGGGATATCCATCTACAAATAGGGCATTATACTATGCAATACTAATGCCATCAATCTCTAGTGCTTTGTCATTGGGCATCATTATATTATGCGAAAGAGTTCATCAAGATAAAGAGGAACAACATAATGTTTTTTCTCCAAAAGGCTTAATTTTTAGGGCATCACATCCAAACATTCAAGTAAATTCTATGCTTTCTACATTGAATCTTCTTGGGCTTAGAACACTAGTTTGTAATGGTCCAAGAAAGATGAGGATATTTTTAGTAGAATGGTGAGGTGGCTATATAAAAGCTTGATGGATTTGATATGCATATTGGCTTGTTTGGCCTTGACAGTCTTCAATAAATCCTAGGTATGGTCCCATATATTAGGCCAATACAAATTGGATCTAATTTATGTCCATTTCACCACATAGATATCAACAATTTTGATCTTGTGTTTTTAGAGGAGAAACCATGGCTTGCAAGTGTGAGTCAAAATGGGTTTGCTCAAGGATAGAGTAAATAATATGGTATTCCTTGATGACAACATTGTTAGATCACTTCATAACTTGCATAATTTGCTTTCTCTAAAGGAAGAAGAATGTGGTAATGTAGTTGTTTGCCTTTTTCCACCACTTAATCCAATTGATAGCATATGGATGATGTGAAGCCAAATTGCACACTCTAGTGATTCTTTAGATAGTGCCTTCATAGATGTGAAGGGATGTGTTCATAAATAATTGAATGCATGGGACTTTAATATGGCCACCACCCCACTACACTCTGCAAGTGATAAGACCATGATTAGGAAGGATAATTTATGGTTGGACTAGGAATCCTCCTCAATTGAAACTAAGAATGAGAACATGTGTTACCAAAAAATTATGACATAATCCAATAGTTTGGTACCATGTTAGTTTCAGCCTAAAATCTAGACTAATGATACCATGGCATAGTAGTTAATGTGTGCTATCGAAGGAAAAGGTCCACTAAGCCCCATTGATTTTTTTAAAACTACCATACTTCTCATTCTTTAATTTGATTTCTATAATTGGAGAAGAACATGGTAATGTATTTTATTGTCTCATTCCACAACTCAATCCAATTGATATCATATGGACGATGTGGAGCCAAATTTCACACTCTAGTGATGTTTTAGATGGTGCATTCATAGATCCAAAGGGATTTGCTCATAAATAATTTAATGCATTGGAATTTAATATGGAAACCACCCCATTATACTCTGCAAGTGATAGGATTGTGATTACAAAGGATAATTTATGGATGGACTAGGAATCCTCATCATTGGAAACTAAACATGAGAACATGTGCTAACTAAAAACTATGATAAAATCCAATAGTTTGTAACATGTCAGTTTTAACCTAAAATTTATACCAATGATACCATGGCATATTAGTTAATGTGTGCTACTAGAGGAATGATTATACTAAGTCCCATCAATGTATAAAATAATTCCATGCTTCATATTCTCCCCCACACCATCTCATTGGAAGGGAACCATATTTGTCCCTAATATTTTTAGTCGTATTAAAGTTACTACATATTGACCATGTGGGAAAGGAAAAATTGTTAGCAATCCTTATCTATAATGCTATTATGCTAGGGCCATAATTTGGGAATAAATATTGAGAACCCATAGGGAATGACCTTCAATGACAATTAATACCCAAATAAGTTAATGTGATAGATATTCTCCTGAGGAAATATTTAAGGAGGTAAATTTTAGTGAATCGAAAATACTGGCACCACCAAATCCATCAAGTGGAAAAGTGAGATGTGTTAGACCATATACTCCTTATATAATATTGCATAATAAATCCTAAAATATTAGGTCCTCCTGTGAACAAATGAAATCTAGAACACCCAATCATTGATAAATAATGCACATAGATAATTTATGTGGGGCCTTTATGAGGCCTCAAACATTCCAAGAGATTAAATTCATTTAGAGGAATCCTTGATGAATAATTCTCCCTATCCATCCTCTATATATTTTTAAAAACCAAGTGGTACAAAATGGTTCCCAATAATGATTTATGGTTTGTAAAAATAAAAACCCCAAGTGAAATAAAACATCATTCAGCCCCATTTATTTCTAAGGAGAGTCACCACTGCCGTGAGGCAAACTGCATGACCATAATGGATTAGTATCTCTTATAAAGGGTATACCAACATGATATTAACTTAACAATAAATTATTAACTTGATAAACTTGGATCAAAGAGGCCATGACATCACTAATAGACTAGGGAAGAATAACAAAATAGGGAGTAACTTTATCCTTCCTTTCCTCTTAGTGGGGTTTGAGGGTAAGTGCATGGAGTTAGGGAACAATTTCATTGAATAATTTGTACACATTATATAAATAATGCATACATATTGTTCAAAAATAGACTTGGCAGTCACCGAGCCATAACCATGTATGCAATATATAGAGTAAGAACTACATTTAAGGTATACAAATTAAGAACCACATATATGGTATATAAAGTGTAATAATCATGTATGTGGTATATAAAGTATAAATAATGTGTATGTGTTATTATTAGTTATCATAAAAAGGAAAAAATCAAGTTCAAAAGCCACAATACCCATTTCACATAAACTTTTATAGGGATGTTATAGCTACTAGCATTAATGGATATTAGTTGAGGGAATCATGGCCAATTATAGGTCAATTTGAATAAAAAATATTTGAATCAATTTTGGTTCACCCCATATGATAGCAAACTCAAAAAAAAAACCCATCTCCCTTTATTAATTCTAGTTGGCTAGATTGGTTGTTCTTTAACCACAAAATCAATTAATATAACCATACAATAAAATGAACTTAACTTCTTTTAAAAAAAAATTGAATGTTTATTTTATGATATGTATTAAATTTTATAGGGTAGAGTTATGTAATATTCATCAAATATTAGTTCTAGATAATCATGAGGTCCAACAAAAAATGAGAAATAAAATAAATCTTTCATTTTAAGACCGAAGCTATCTAATAACCATGACGATTTACTATGAATTAGTAAGAAAATTTATACCACATGTGGTTTCTCATTATAATTATAATTTATGGCTTAATAATAAAAAGTACATGCTAACAAATTTAATTATTATTATTAACATTGGTTAGTTAATCACATGGTCCATTACAACAATTAACTCAAACTGAAAGGAGAACAAATGCCTATCATGGCCAATACTTAACTCATAACATAAAAATTTGGTGACTATAAACTCATGCTATGGAAAATAAATATGGGTGAGGTTAATGGTTTGTAACCAAGATAAGTTATAAACACTCATGTTGTATTTTATCACAAAATTAGTTAAGTCATTGTATACCACATCACAAAAGTGTTTCTCCACATTGCATCTCACTTGGTTTAAAGGATTGTCAGGGTGAGAACAAGAAGGTTAATAGTGTGTGACACTTTATGATTTTTGTTTAACTACATAAACATATTGAACACGTGATTGAAAAATGTAATAACCCAAATTAAACTGTCTACCCACCCTAAGGGTATGCATAGTTCATAGTCAATAGTTTTTAAACCTGCATTCGACACAATTCTCTTTATTCCCTTTCATTATCACATCTAGCCTTGTCTCCTTGATGATACCCTCCCTCTTTTATAGGTAAATAAAATTATAACAAGACCACTTAAAAATTAATCCATATAATTTCCTATTAATATTAATAACCAAAATTCTCCTCCATTTGGGTAGGGAGGATACAAATATATAAAGGCTTAGGTAGCAGATGGAAGAGTGGATGGGAGAGATGAGAAGGAAGCTTGAAAAACTCTTAGAGATTCAACTATGTAGTTTTTCTAAGTGGTCCTGAGGTATCACAATTATTTGTTGTGCCTAAATATATGCACTCCATTTTAAAATTAAAATAGGGACCCACTATAGTTTGAATATATTTATGCAAGGTCCTACAATCCTTAAATATGCATGATATTGATATTAATATGAAAAATTCTAATGTTATCCTTAAATGTCAAAATTTATATAAGTTTGAATTAATAAAATCAAAAGCTTAGATAGTGATCTTGATTTATTTTGAACCTTAGGTTTTCATAATTCTTCTTAATTGACTTTATGATTTGTTTGACTAATGGAACTAATTTTTCATGTCCTAGTGTTTTTTTTATTTTTGTATGTTTGCAAGGACTTTTGATAATGAATTAAAAATCATTATATGTCTAGGACTTACCTTTATTATCTAAGATTGGGAGAGTTGGAAAAATAATATTACCCTAAGCTCTTCTATCATTACAAAAGATTTTAAGTGTCCAAAGTTTTGGATCTTTGAGACCTTGATTGATGGTATTACCATGTTATTCAGAACTGACCATAATTAGACAGAAGTTTTTTAATTTATCAATATTTATTTTACCACAAGACATAAACATGGAAACACCATGTTTAATTGTGAAAAAAATCATTTCAATGAAAATTCTAAGTCTTCAAAGTTTCCAAGCCCCAACAACAGTGACGTAGTGTAACCACATTACCCAAAACCACAAAAGTGCAAAGCAAAGTAAATAATCTAACGGTATTGAGGTTATAAGTTCTAAGGGCTTGACAAGTGGCATAATTTTTTTTAAATAGATTCTTGAAGATTTAAATAAAGTTTAATTTCCCTAAGGTTCTAAAATTTGAGGGTTTGACAATTGACACAATTTTTTTAGCATGAAACAATGAAAGTAAATCAAGTCAATAGATTAATGGTCCCAAGGTTCTATGGCTCCAAGGTTTTGTAGTTATAATGTCACTCCACATGGAAATATTACATTACCTATAGCCTTCCCAAATAATACACAATTCAAAATCTCAAATAGCCAAGGTCCTGAGCCTTTGAGTTCTGATAGTCCTGAGACTACTCCACGTGGCTTAATTATGTTAACTTGCATCCCCATAAAAAATGAAACAGGACTATAAATCTAAATATCTAGGAATGTGTGAAGAAAAAAAGTTTCATGATTAAAGATACAAATGGATAAATTACAAATAAATAAGCTCTACAACAAAGTGGAAGCTAGTGAGGGAGAAATTGGACCTTGTATTAAATGAAATGACTAGACATGTAAAGTCGATGAAACATTGTGATATAGAAAACATAAACATACCAAATTTGACTGGCACATTTTAATTTAAAATAAGAATAAAATCAAAAGTTTTTATTCACATTTAAGTCACACAAATTATGCATTTGAGGCACAAAGTTTGGGTAATATATCCAAAATTTAAGAAAAGGAATATCACTTGAACATTTCAATTTCATTCTCTACAATGACCAAAATCCCTAAATTTTCCTGTGAATTTATGAAGAGAGTTAAAAAATTTTCACAAATGACTTTCATATCCTATATTACTGAAATGATTTCTCTAAAATCACAATAAGTCTAGGCTCCTTCTGTATACTTCATTGTTTGACACACTGAGTATACTAACATAGTATTTGACAAGAGTACCATAGACTTTAAGTTTCCATACTATTATACCCTTTAGAATGAACTGGAGTTTGTATCACCATAATATTCACAAGATAAAATACCTATTGATAATAAATATTAAGTTGGGAACTTGCTATCAATCAAGAACATAAGACTCCATCAAGCAGTAATGCAATCAGAGGTAATGCCTTGTATCAATTTGCACTATGATTTAATTTTCAAAAGTACTTGATCTTTGAGGTATTTACACCTCTTAAAAGGAAGGGAAAATAGCTTCATATATTTTATAAAGTGTATTTGACAGGTGGCTCAAGCTGCTAGTGCTTAAGATAGGATATAACCAAGTCTTAGCCAATTCTTGGCTTGAGCACAACACTATAGATGGAAAACTAAAATAATTGCTAGTGAAAGGTTAGAGATTGAATCCTAATGGATCCCTTTCCTCTAACAATATCATAAAATTAAATCCTGGTATCAGAATAACCATGGCCCTTTTAAATATATTTCATGCTTTTACTACCATTACCTACATTTAGGTAGAATGGGTCCCATTGTTGGACATTCTCCTCACTTTTGTAGAAATTATGGCCTTAAGAAAGGTAATCAGTGTTAGACTGAGGGCCTAAATGTCCTAATATGAACAAAGGCCATCTGATGTAAATTTTTATATAATGTCATATTTATTGGATGCAGACCTACAAATAGTCCAAGGGCCCATGGTGAATTATGGCAACCATCAACATAATGTGTTGATAATAAAATATGTAAGGATTATTATTATATGTTTGTCTATAGATATAATAATGAGATTAAAAGGATTTGTAATTAAATCTATCCTCAAGTTTATCAAGTTATTCATGGCAACTATATGCATAAAATATTTGAAATTTTGAAAAGAAACATTACCAATATGGGAGAATACTAGTACTACCCAAACTATACCATAATATCAATTATAAGACAAGGTCACCACCTATATTTCTACCACATCATGTTCCTAACAAGCTCATAGAGTAAGAGGTGGCCCATTAACTATACAATAGTATATATGAATAACTTCACCCCAAACATTAGGCCTATTATTACAAGAAGCCTTTGAATATTAGATAACTCGAGTTTGTGGTGAGGGCAATGTTGACCAAATTTGACCCCAAGTCAAATTGGTCAACCCCTATAAATTCAACTTGTCATATGATCTTTTCATACTTTATATGGTCTTTAAATTCTTCATTTAACCTTGTTGGCATGGTTTAAGGTTAGTTTGGAGAAGTTGAGGTAAAATCATGTTGTAAAAAATATAGTGGTTTAGGCATATCATGAGAATATAAGTCATAGTCAAGTTGTTCAGGTATTAGGGGTTCATTACTTTCATTTTATGTCTTAAACATCTTCTAATAACATTTCATAAATTTTTGAAGCGCTTAAGGTTCACTTGTAGTCATTGAGGTGTTAGAAATGCATGAAAAGATGTTTTTTTTGATAAATATAATGTGTTTCCAAGTTCCCTAAGGGAAAAATTTGTACCATACACCTCATAAGGTCATTGGATTAGTTACACAACTTCTACACCTATCAGTAAGTTAGATCAAAGTCAGATTCTTAGATTTCAAGTCTAGTTTGAGAAGTTAGAGGAAGTTGTATGGACATTTGAAGTCACTTTCAAGTGAAAATAGCACTAATACATCATTTGGATTTTTATAGCTCAAGAACAAGAATTAAAAGAAGTTTCAAGATCCACAAGTGCATAATTTTCTCTCTCTCCTTCATTACTCCATTCATAAGCTAGTGAAGGTAGATTCCAATAAGATGGTATAGGTCATATAGGTAAAATTGGGTGATTATATTTTTTCCAAATTTTTAGACCCCTATGTTATTAAAATATATAGCATTGGTATTGTATTGGTGCTCCTAGCTTTATGAATAATCACTAAGAATACAGATTAATTTTTAAGATCTTAAACCCCCTAGGCTAAATTTAGCATAACTTCAGTGAAAAATGTGAATTCATGGCTATATAAAACCAATTGAAATATATTATTATATTTATATAGATTCCTCAAATACATTAATTCATCATGGTAGCACAAGTGGATGTCCTTTTGGCATGACAAGTGATTCTTATACATAGTTTGAAGTGATGGGTCACTTTTCTGTGTTTATGATTTTTTCAAGTGGTCTAATGAATTTGAATGGTTATCCATTGTCATTTAATCTATTATCATTCCATAATGTCATTCAGACCAGGCAGATATTCCACACTAGTTTCAATGGTCATTTCCTCCACTCAACTCTTGAGATTGATTTCTATGTGTCTGCATAATAGTTGAGTGGATTGAGTTTGTATGAGTTTTACAGAACTTTAGGTTGTATTTTCATGTTTGGTGTGTTTATATAATGGTGATAATGGTATTTGATTCATAAGACTCATTGATTCACCTTCAAAGCATCAAACATCAAGTTGTAGTCTATATCTTCTAGAGGCCTGTAAGTCTGTCATTTATAAAAACTCAATGGTGTCTAGGATTAGAGTTGAATATACAAGAATGAGAACATGGTGGTGATTTAGGATTGAATAATTTAGTAATTCATTGAGTTTTATAATCACCTAAAGCCATATATATTGAATGATTAAGCTAACAAACCCAAACAAACCTACATGGTCATGTGTGTAGGCAGTCAAAATAATAGAGGTCTAATAATGTGCCTTGAAGAGGATATGAATCTTGGAATGCAGTGATAAATACCTCCTTTTAAGGATTGACCATTTTAATTTATCATTATCTATCTTGAAAAGGTCAATTCCAAACATATACAGTCAAAATGGTAGACACTCACATATAGCCAAGTGTGAGGAATGGCTTTGAATAGTGATATTGGAAAGTTCTAAGATATTGAGAGGTTTCAAGACATCAATCATCATAATATTGAGCCATTGGAAAGTTTTGGATATAATAAATAATCATGTAATCTTTAAAACATAGTCAAACTACCCTAGACATTCATCTACAACCTGTTGTATAAGCTTATCTTCAACAAGTGATGATGATGGAGTTTACACTTTAGGGCATTTGTAAGTGTTTCCATACTCTCAATGTCATTTTAGGTAGAGTAACTGAAATTTTCTTGAAGAGTGATAATTTAGAATCCAAAGGGCCTCAAATGCACTCAGTGGGTAGATAGTCACCTATAGTCAATCATTGAGAGTTTATCTTGAGACAATGGTTAATGAAAGTACTAAATTCTTAGGGTATTGGAGAAGGTCTTAAACCATAACAACACAACTAAGTTGTAATGGGTTCAATAGTTTCCAATTAATATTGTAAACTCTCTAATACACCAAGACTATCCTTAACCACACCTACAAGCTACAACTAATGCAAGTTTGTCCCAAGGTTATGGGCAAAAGCATAGTTCTTGATAGAAGTGTTTTGGTTTTACTCATAAAGTATGTAGATCCTATGGATCATTTTAAGATCAATAATAAGATATATGTAATGAATAAATATTTTGGTTAAGATAGGGTTCAAACTTCATGCATATATAGTCAATCCTACTTGCCTCATTAAGAGAAGTTGCTTGTCCATAGCCAGGAAGGAGTTTGAATTGAAAAGTATGTAGCATTTTAGGGTATTTTTTGAAGGTTTTATAGTGTTTTAACAAAATTTTAAGTGATCATTGTTTGGATATAAAAGATCCTAAGTCATCAAAGACACTCAGACTACTTCTATACAGACCTACAAGTTTACTAAGTTGATATGGGCTATTTAAAGCCTTAAAAAGAGTGAAAAGGGTTATTTAATGGAGTTGAGAGTTGTTTCAAGACATAATCATGGTTATTAAGTCCTTTAATATCAAGGATACCTCAACAAAGAATGGAAACCCTGCATATTCAGCCAATACATGAAATATGATTGTTTGCTCATGGAAGGTTGGTATTTGTTTGAAATGGATAAGTATCTGTATGAAATATAAGAGATGAGTGTTTTAATATGATATAAAATTTATTACATTGTCTTATGAGTCATCAAGCCCATCATAAATTAAAACGTGTTTAGGATACACCCTATTCAGACTCTGCACAGTGTTGAGTGCCTACACATACTTATTTGGAAATTCAGTCCTAAATAGATGAAGTGGAGTGATTTTTTAGTAGATGAGTCCATATAAAAAATTTAACATATGTATAAATACACATTTAAACATTTAATTAAATCTTATATTCCTGATAAAGAGGGAAAATAGGAGAAAATAGTGAGTTAGGGTAAGCTAGGTAGTTTGGCCTACAAACCCTAAGCCTAGTCCAATGGGATGTATCAATGTTAGATGAAGGAAGGTGATAATATGACTATTGTAAAAGGTTAGGTTAAACATAAAATAATTCATTAACGTCATTATATCTCAAAAAAACCCAAAATATGAACCTACAAACTTCATCTTGCTCAGACATCACATATTGCTTCCCACTAGCCCGAGAGGCTAGTTTGCTTTATTTGGAATGGATCGAAGAATATTTTTGGACCTTAGGATAATAGGGTAATTTTAATCCCATAACTAAATTTTATTTTTTGTATTTGGTTGGATTATTTAGGCCCCAAACTGTATGAATCATCATTAAGAAGTTGAATTACTTTCAGGTTGTCTAGGAGAGCCATAAGGACCTGATGAGAGAGAAATATAATTTCATGCCTCTAGATTAATAATAAAAACTTAAAAAACACCCATAAAATTTCAAATACCCCCATGAGCATCATCCCATGCCATTATTTAGTAAAATATAGTATGGAACAGTATGGATTAGGCCTAAAAACACTTATTTTTATATTTTTCAAGTCCATACAAGTTTCTAATTATTAAAATGGAATGGAGGAGGGGGAGGATGTTTTATAATTGAATAACACACTTTTTGGGGGTTTGTAACATTTGGGTATCCTGTAGAATAATTTTTCACTCTCTTGGTAGGGATGCCTAATTAAGGCCTAGTTAAGAGAGAGAAAGTGAAAAAATAGATATCTACTCACTCTCAAATCCTAAAACTAAACATAGATATGTAAGAACTTAATGGGTACTATAATATTCTTTTAATTTCTCACTATCCTCTGTGATGTTCTCCACATAATTAGGTTTACATTATTTTAGGGTTACAAGCAAGAAAGCCTAATTACGGCTTTTATTAGACAATAACTTATTGGGGATATTTTGAGGCTTCAAAATGGATTTTTTCATATCCAATATGGTATTATTAGGCCATCCATGAATTTTTTATGAGCTGAAGAACACAAATATATTTTTTGACACTTATGTGCAAAATAGGCCTATGGAGGTGAAGAGTCCTCTAGACACCTTGCAAGAGAAAGAGGTGATGTGTCAAGGAGAACCTATTGGGTTCTATTAATAGGTGTCAAAATCAGATAAAAGAGGTAGAAGAAACTAATATGACAACCAATAAGGCCACTTTTCCTTTAACATGTCAAAAAGAAAAGAAGTTTCAAGAAGATAGTCAATGTGTTAAACAAGTTTTTCAACTCCCATGCCACTTGGAGAGTTAGAGAATATGAAGAGGAGATACACATGATGTATTGTAATTTTTGATATGTTTCTATAATTCCTCTTATTTTTTTAACTCACATGAAACTTGTCTACTCTCTCTCTCTCTCTCTTACACCCTTCTTTTCTTCTCTTGCACATTCTCTATATATTGAGCCACTTTTGGATAATTTTGTATCCTCCACCTGAGTATGATGAGTTCGTATTCATTTGTATCCATTGATAAATAAATAATGACCTAGTTTACCTTTTTTATGAGTTTTTTAAATGTGTTTGTTAGACTAATTGATCTGGCTAAGTGATAGATTCTCTTCCTTGGCATGTTATCCTTGTTTGCATTCATGTTCAACTTTGAAATTATTTTTCAAGTATATTTAAGTGTTTTAATTAAGAGTTTCATGAGTTTTAGTGAGTTTCCTCTACACTAATATCATGTTATGACCTTTTTTTTATTCCTCATAGCTTAAGTTTCCTTCACAAACCTCCATGAGAAATAGGTAAAAAATAAAATAAGTTGACTATATGGGTTTTTAAGATTTTGAGATCTCTGGGAGATCATTTTTTACACAAAGAGAGACTATGGATAGAGGATGCAGATTAAAATGCAAAGGAAGGAATCAAATGCTGATTATTGTTGTCATCGAGGTAGCTAATGTAATAAATGCTTGAGAATGGTAGGTACATGAGATTTAGGAAGATTGAGCAATAAGGAGAATCAAAGTAATAAAATTTACCCAATAAGCATCAAATCATAAGGAAAATTTGATGGATAGTGTATAGGAGGAAAATTTGTGTTTCATTACAATTTTTGGAAAGTTTGTGGATACATTAATACGTGTGATGCATACCAAAGAATAATTGTGTGCTACACTTGAAAAATTTAGTAGTTCAAACAAATACATGTTATAGTTGATAATCCAAATAAGTGTATCACAATCATGTTTGAAGGTAATATAATCAAAATTTTACATAAAGAAGATAATGAGCACCAACATATAAAATATTGAATGATAAGTGAAATGACATTATTTCATAAGAGAACATGAGATCAATCATATATTGTTGAAGAAAATGTAACATATCTACATACATAATATCTGTGCGAGAGAAAAATGGAAGATAAAATATGATAAAGAAACTAAGATATGATGATGCTAATGATGATGACATATTGATATTTGATAAGATTCTATAATTCACTTGATAATTTTTTTAACTTAGGTGGTTTTCTTCTTGTGGATTTCAGCTTTGATATTTTTTCCCTCACGTAATTCACACAAAGTTGCACCAAAAAAACAAAAACAATGTAATGGCCCAAAAAGGGGTGGCCAATACACCCCCAATGTCATGTATCTTATTATAAATAATGAAATATTACATTAATAAAATAAATTGTATCCCAATGGAAAAAATACATTAATGGGTTCAGAGAAATAGTTACCATACTTAATTAAAGAACTCCACGAGATTAATTTTAAGATTCCAGCACTAAGCCAAACATAATGCAATAGAATTTAGCAAAAATTTATACCTCCTTGATTCTCTTTTCTCTTCACATTGAAATGAGAAATTTACACTTTCTACTTGGATATTTAGAGGAGGATTTAGCTTAGGGAAGTGTATACAATTAAATCCAAAGAGTTGTATCTTCTTTTCATACTCTAAAATGAGAATTTTTAGTTAGTTATCACCATTGCAAGTGCATTTCATCTGCTACAATTACTCCCCTATGTTTGTAAAATATTTAAAAACCCACTTGAAATGTATAGAGTTACTAAAAAAATATATCTCAGAGGTTGGCCACTTATATTTAAAATAATGATGTATTTATCCCCCAAAATGGGCTCCTCTGCACTGTTTTGAGTAAATTTTGCATCTGCATGATCCTTCTCTTAAAATAAGATGTTGTAGCCTTATTCATCCATGCTACATGATTTCATGAATTTTTGAAAATGATACATCCAAATATCCCCCCCACCATCAACATAACAAATCAACACATTTGATTTTTATCACTATAGTCACCCTCAAAAAGAGAAAGTAAGTCCTCTACAAAAGTAGAGATGATTTCTCACTCTGATAAGAAGATGGAAGATAATCAAAGAGATATGAATCGTTACAAGCACCCTCTATGTCAAAGATTTCCTTCACATCAACATATTCATCTATGGGTTATTTTTCACCTCCAAGATTAGAAAAAAGATCATCATGATCAAAATAATTACCTTCTCTAGGTTCTCCACACAACAAATCAAAGCATTGACTTTAAAAGAAATTGTTTGACTTCAAAAAATAGAAGGTTGATCCATCTCCATAAAGTCAGGGTTACAAATTTAGTTCAAAATTATCAATATGCCAATTGTATAATGTAGTTTTGCGCATATCATGTGGTTGTGCTTATATTTTGATAAAATCAAGCCCAACAAGAGCCATGATCTAGTTTTAGTACTTTCATTGCATGGCAATAAATGTTTAAAATGTAAATGTTACAGCTTCATTTTTTAATAAGATACGTTGACCAAAACTTAATAATTTTGAATAAATGAAATGTGTATGATAAAATTGATGCCTTCAGTTACGGAAGGCACGTCAAGCATAGACATATAGAAATAAACATTGAGATAACGACTACCCAAGAAAATTAGGCATGAATATGGGTACAAATAAACATATCCTCACATTTATACCAAGTAATAATCCTATCAAAAATTGAATGGTGATAATAATCTACAAATGTATATAGGTTTGAAAGAGCATTTTACATAATACAAAATGTAGCCAATGAAATAGATGGTATGGTCAACACAAAAACATCTGTGGGTAATTCTCAAAACATGGAGTCAGTCTGCCACGTGTGAGTAATTCGATGGATGTGGTAAATATTTTTTATGTTTTTACTGTTAGTACAAGGCTTGGTGAAAATTTGATGCATACAAAGACGTTCATAGGATGCAAGTTAAAAAAAGTATTCACTAAATTTAATCGTAACTAAGGAAATTATAAAATATTAATCAACTTTAGAAAATTGTTTTAATTTTTGACCAACTGTGAAATCATATTTGTGGGGCACATTTTTCAATCGAAATAAATATTGCAAGGTAGAAGCAATAGTACCATAGAGGTACTAACAAGGTAGAAAATAAAATGCACATATAAATACGAACACACAAGAAAATGCATTCCAAAGTGTTGGCTACATAATGAGACAAATGAATGTATAAACCTATAAATGTGTTGATTAGCATTCATACACCTATCAATAATGTACTCGAAAGGTGAGCATAATTGTTATATAGATTGTTATATGTATATTGGTAAGTATTAGCTTTTCATTAATTCAATTACTATAATGCAAAGTGCAATCACATGAATAATGTGAGCAAGCTCATAATGCTTGCCATTGGGTTTATCAAGACAAAAAGCTCCACCAAATCTTTCAACCATATAGGGCACAACACATGAATATATACTAAAAGCTTGAGCTCAAATCATAATTCATCTAGAGACAATTTTTGCAATCAAAATAATAATGAAAAAAAGGAGAATATTTTTTGGATCTACTCCCAATCCATCGTCAAAACAAAATAAAACTTAATTTGAAAATTATTAAAAAAAACATATTATTAGAAGGATCAGTTACATCGACATCTTATGCTTGGCCAACAATCTATGATGCAGAACAAACACATTCCTAATGCATTGTCAAAATAAGAGTGAAATTCAAAAATCATTGAAAAAAAAATTTTAAAATTATATGATTAGAAATATTAGTTAGCTCCACACCTCTTAATTTCCAACCAAAGTGCAATACAAAAGACATACAATTTTTCTCTACAAATAATGATGTAAAAAATAGAGATAAATTTCTTCTACAAATTGTGATTAGATGTATAGATATAATAGTACCACAATGAATTTATTTAAGCTTTTGAAGTATGGTGTATGGTTTTAGTCATAATACATCCTTAATCTACATGTTATTCTATATAACTATTTATATCATCTTCATCATCACACGGATGGCTCCACATGATACCACTTTCCCACCCCATTTTATTCATTAAAAAATACTATTAAACATATTGTTGTATTGTGTGTCAATAACATCGTAATTGAATGATATTAGGTAAGTTACAAAAGAGGCTAAGACCTATCTTAGTGGTATTTAATGTTTTGCTAGTATAAATTATACTTTTATTATTATATTAATAATATATATTAAACACACACACACACACACACATAATTGATGTATAATAATAGTAATTTATATATTTTAATAATATTTAAATCTAATTATTTAAAAAATATTAGTATAATATATTATATTTATAATTTATTTATATAAATAAATTTTAGAATTTTAATGTTTTGTCTTAGAAGAGTGATATTATAGTATTGGTATGAGTTGCATATTTGATGTGAAAACTTGTCATAATCAAATTAACATTCATGACATTTTTAACCACCTTTAATAATAGAAAACTATGAATCAAATATGTCACCATGTTGTAAGATATGGCCACCTTTACAATGGGAGTAAGTCATATATATCTACTCACTTACTTAAATCTAGGTTTGAAGTACAATAAAAATTCTTTAATATTTAATATCCTTGAAATACCTATCATTACTGTTCACAACACTTTAAAATA
Source organism: Torreya grandis (assembly GCA_037957365.1). Lineage (NCBI taxonomy): Eukaryota > Viridiplantae > Streptophyta > Pinopsida > Cupressales > Taxaceae > Torreya > Torreya grandis. Next base: position 815,751 of record JARHVA010006389.1, on the reverse strand, counting down.
GTTCATTATTTATATAAAATCCAATTGTATGAAAATAAAAACTTATCATTTTTGACATAACTTCCTACTATTAATATTAATATTATCAAATCAACCATTCAAATATATAACATGACAAGTGGAGGGATTAGCCACTTTTTTACCTTGTTAAAATTAAAATTTTAGTTTGAATGGAAGACCGTTCAGCACCTCCTTCCCTATGTACGTATTTCTTTCCTTATTAATCCCAAAGGGTATACTAAAGCCTTCAATTTTCTTTAACCCTCGATTAATCTTTATTTTTCGGACCAATCACAATGCATTATTTTTTATGCATAATTATTATTTTTTTCTTCAAAAGTTAAGTTACAAAAAATTTAAAAAAAAATATGAAAAAACTATTTATCAATATTTTGATTGGCTAAAATTGAATAGATGTTATTAAGAGATAGAAGAGTGATGTCATGCACAATACATAGAATAAATGTGTTGTCAAAAAACATAGCTCAATTTTTTTTGGTAATTGTTAGTTAGAATAAAAAATATATTTTTCACTTTGTCGTGCATCACCCAAGTATTCACATGAGCTTATGTCTTATTTCTCTCTATCATTTGATGGCTTTCCTCATAATTCCCTTTCCATCAACTACCATGAAAATCAAAGCTCTTTTTGTAAATATTTCCTTGCTTTATCGATGCATTTTTCAAAAGATTCAATCGATTAGAGCAAACAACAAGGTAGGGTAGGGCAGGGCAAGGCAAAGTGATAGCTCTATTGATGGACGCTCGGTCAATGCAAATGCATGCTTTACGACTTGCCTTCACCTAGATTCTTTGGTTTTTAAGGCTATTTGGTACGTGCTACAAATTCCACTAGGTACATCAAGCAACTAAAAATAATTTAGTTTACTAATGCACAAGGAACCATTTAAGTGTTATTTTGGCTTATCCAAAATTTCAAACAAGGTTGCTTCGATAGGGCTCTAAAGAGTGGTGGAAGATTTTATCAAAAGAGTGAAATTATGGGGTTGGATAGGTTTTTTGGAGTTCACATTTCCAAGAATTGATGTCTCAACCTAGAATCACAATTACTTTGGGGTGTAGTGGACTTTCCTCTCCTCTCCTTTCCAATTCAATTTTGTCATAAACAAAAATTAGTCATGCATTTTGTGTTGTTACCGGTGATATCCCCTTTATTTAATTTTGACAATGTTTTATTTAAGGACTCATTAAGGTGATTATAGTGCTCAATGATGAATTTAATGGAGGATGACTTATTTAAGGACTCATTGAGGTGTTTCTAGCATTCATCCATGAATTTTATGGAGGATTCTTTTAGTTATATTAGGAGATTTAGAATTACGTGCCATGACTTGTTTTATACCATTGGCTTCAATATTTAGGTTAAAGCAAGCCCATGCTCATAGCATGGTCATAAGTGGTAAATATAGAGGGGAAATTTTTTATTTAATTTTTTTTATTGGTACATTGGTAAAAATGGGGATATTAGTGTACACACTTCTCAAGAATAAGAGGATGTAATGGTAAATTTGAAAAATAAGGGTAAAATTTCTATAAGTGTTTACCCTCCATATTTACTTCACAAGTTATGTTGGAAAGATTTTTAAGGATCCCACACTTTATGAACATTTTGAGGAGCCTCTTCATTTCCCTGATTGTTTGGATGCATTTATTTTCAATATGAATATGTTATTTTATTAAATTTAACAATAATTTAGTTTCATAATACATCATTTTAAAATTTAATAATCTTTGTTTGGAATCTTAGAGAATTAAAGGTATAGAAAAATATATTCATCATGAAAATTGATGGAGAAGGTGTTATTTCAAAGAAAGTAACGTGGGATGAGATTCTCTTTTAATGTTCTCCATGCTTAAGTGATCCATGTGATTTTCAAAGTCTATTTACTTATTAAAAACTATTAAGTTTTTGGATAATTTATTGGAACACATCACTATATATACTATTTTAAAATAATAATAATAATAATAATAACAATATTACAAGGATGGTTACATCAATAAAGTTTTGGTTAGTATGCACGACCCTAACTCCATGTCGATAAAAAACAAGATTCAAAACCAAAAATCCTTTACTAATAATAACAACCTAGGGTTCACAAGATTACATTAAAAAAGTACATATCCTCAGACACAAGTCATAGCCCCAGAAGGGAGGTGGAGGTGGAAGTGGATCATCCTTTGGGAGGTTGAGTGCTCTAAGTAAAAAACTTAATCAAAGGAAGATAATGTGCCACCAAACCATCTTGAGTGGTTTCAAGGGGGAAGGGGGCAGATGGGGGGGTGGGTGATATGCCAACTAGAAGGTGGTTGAACAAAGATACCAACTTGACCACCCCTACATAGGTGAGCTCCATTACAATAAGATAATAGGGATAGATTCCAATCTCCTTATTAAGGAGGAGGTGTGGAGAACTTGTTGTAGTTGTGAGAATGATGAAGTGAATCCATGAGGTTTTTCATATAGGGGGACATAACTTAGAGTGTAGGAATTACTCCCAGAATGTTTGAGCAACTCCTAAAAGTGTTGAAAATTGAGTTCCACCTTCTCAACTTGAGCTTGGATGTGAAACATTACATTCTTCTCCCTCATTAAATGTTACTATGACATACTCCAATTTTAATGATAAAATATATCAATTTACTGTATATGGTTGCATTGTTGTGTCATGTTTGATATAAATGTGGGCAAAATTCAACTAGGATAACCAAAATAATTAAGCAAATATGGATGTAATGTTTCTAACCTATCTTCATCAAAAGTTTCCAAAAATAAATGCATTATCCACTCTCCATTTCATCATGTTTTTGGATTACACTTGTTAAAAACAATAGTTTACAATGATCCATATCTTTGATATGTTGTGATGCACCTTCAAGAGTAGCATGTGATGCATTTCAAAATATAAAGAATTTTTTTGGATTCAGTTATGAGTTGTAGAGATTATAATATGTAAATACAAATATTAATTAAGGATAATAACATATATTAATACCTTTTAATGATATTAAATTCATTATTAAGCCACCTTTTGAATAGGAGAATAATTCTTAAATTGAGTGTCACAATTTCACCTCTAGTCCTTCCACATGCATTTGGAGGTTGTAAACCCATCATATGTAGCATGACATCAAGGATCAACTTTTGGATACATAAAATGGAAGTAAATTCCATATTAAGAAATTTATTTTTGTCTTTTAGTAGATATCATGGGATCCAATCTCAAGAAGAAATCAAATTCTTAACAGTGTGATTCATTTTTAAATAGACACAAAGCTTTTATACCTAACATTTATGTTAATGGAAGACTACTATTGGTCATTACAGGTGGCCGCCATAAATTATGGTCTTTAAAGGAAACACCATTGTGATATCCATCTCCAACCCATTTTAGAATAGGCTTAACATTTTCAAAATATTTCCATATGCTCTTGGCTACAAAATAACCTCTATCCTGACAAGGGTAGTGGTAATCAATAGAGTGTGTGAGCCAACATTTTTTATAATTATTATTACTATAGGAATTACCTTTATAAATTCAATGTCTTATAAGGATTTTCCAAGCATCATTAGCTTCAATTACTACAACCACCCACTTAGCACAAAGTGCAATACTTTCTCTATAGACATCAATTATGCCCATTACTCCTTTTTCATGAGGAAGGCAATAGATGTCCTAAGTAACCATGTTATAGCTCTATTTTTCTTAGCATTAGATCAAATAAAGTCTCTAATAACCTTTACTAATTTATCATACGAGGCTTTAGATGGGCCCCAATAGGAGGAGAAGTAAACATGAGTGGTTGTAAGGATTTTGGTAGAAACATGAAATAACAAGCTAAAGAGAGGTTGTGAAATCCAATATGAAACCTTCTTCTCCACTCTATCAATAACAAATTGCCATAATTTTTAAGGATATGTGTAAAAATAAAAAGGAATACCAAGGATTAAATCACACTCATTAATGTATACACTTCCATTGATAGTGATGAAGTCATTCAGGCAAAGACATCATTTTCTATCTATAACATTTGGTTTTGGCCCATTAAAAATTAGACCCTAAGGCTTTTCAAAAAAAATTCAAGGCATTAAATAGCCTCTTTGAAGGAAGGTTCTTTCTCATTGAGAGTGAGGAAGTTATCATCTATAAAAATCCCATTGATGAGTTTAGAATGGCTATTAAGAAGAATAACAGTCCTGATAAGTCATTGATCTACTATGTGAGCAATAAGATAACCAAATGCCTTAACATAAAAAACATATAGACCAAGAGATAGAGGGAAACACTATCAAATGGAATGAAAAATTAAAAATATATCATACTTTTGCCCATTGATGGTGAGGCATGTTGATGCATCAAAAAATAAATTTTACATTGCTGAGAGAAATAATTGGCCAAAATCTAGAGCCTTAAGCACGAGAGAATAAAGGGCCATCCTATCTGATCACAAGAATTTTTTAAATAATTTTTGAGATAAAGGGTATTTTATCAAGAAGCCTAAACCCAATCCATTCCTTACCAAACTACAGTTAAATTATTCATTATATATCTATTAATGAAGCATGTTTTTTCAGGTCTAATGATTGTAGTTACAATATTCAGATGGAGGTAATTTACTAGTTCCTTGGGAATGATTATATAAAAAACATCAAAAAAGGGTGATAGGGCATAAATTGGTAATAAGCTCTAGGTCCCCTAACTTGAGGATGAATTTAATATTGCCTTTGATCATGATAGCTCCTAATGACTTATTTTGCAAGGATTTTTTTAAACTTGCAACAAGTTGGGCCCTAAAAATTACCAAGTAGATTTATAAAATTCACAAGGAATGTCATCAATCCATGGTGGTTTATCATTAGCCAAGCATTGCATTATGTGAAAGAGCTCATCAAGATAAAGAGGATCATAAAAAGATTGCTCTAAAAAGCTTAATTTTTGGGGCATCACATCCAAACATTCGTGTAAATATTGTGTTCTTTCCACCAAAAATTCTTGGGCTTATAAAACCAATTTGTAGTGGTCTAATAAAGCTGAAGATATTTTTGGTGAATTGGTGACGTGCTTATGCACAAGATTAATGGCTTTGATATGCTCATTGGCTTGTTTGGTCATATGAGACTTGAATAAAATCCCATATCTTAGGCCAATACAAATAGGCTCTAATTTTTGCCCATTCTCTGCATGGATATCAATAATTTGGATATTATGCTTGAGAGAAGAAACCATGGATTGTAGGTGTGAGTCGAAAGGGGTATTCTCAAGGATGGAGGAAATGCTATGGTATTATTTAATGACAACACATTGGTCTGGTTCATAACTCACATAATTTACTTTCCTTAATGGCGGAGGAAGGTGGCAGTGTAATTGATCACCCATTCCACCACTATATCCAATTAATATCATATGAAGGATGTGCAACCAAATTTCACATTTTGGTGATGATTTAGATAGTGCGTTCGTGGCTGAGAAAGAAAGTGTTCAGAAAGAAATGAGTGCATGAGACTTTAATATGGCCACCACCCCACTCCACTTTGCAAGTGATAAGATTATTATTAGAAAGGATACTTTCTAGATGTACTAGGATAACTTCTCATTGGTAACTAAGAAGGAGAATATATGTCTCTTAGAAAGCATGACACAATCTAATAATTTGGGACCATGTCAATACTGACCAAATATTTAAACCATTTATAAGATGATGTATTTGATAATGTGCACTACTAGAGGAGTGGGTCCACTAAGTCCCATTGATGTTTAAAATAATACCATGCTTCACATTCTCCCACACACCGTCTCATTAGAAGGGTGCCAAATTTGTCATTGAGATTTTTAGTAATATTAAAGTTATTAAAAATAAATTAGATGAAAAGGGGAAAATGCCAGTTATCCATCTCCATAATGTCATTCTATCAAGGCCATCATTAGGGGGGAAATATTAAGAACCCCTACAGAATGACCATCAATGACAAGTAATAACCTAATAAGTTGACGTGACAGATCTTCTCTCAAGGAAATAATGAAGGGGTTATATTCTATGAAATGAAAACACTGGCCCCACCATGTCCATCTTCATGTGAAGTGGAAAATTGAGGTGTGTCAGACCATATACTCCTTAGGAAAGATTGTAGAAGAAATCCTAAAATCTTAACTTCTTGTGAATAAATTAAATCTAGAACACCCAATAGTTGACAAGCGTTACACAAAGAGAATTCGTGTGTGGACTCTATGAGGCCTCAAACATTCCAAGAGATTGAATTCATTGGGAGGAATACTTTATGAATAATTATTCTTATCCATGTTTTATATCTTCTTATGAAGTAAGTGGCACAAAATTGTTTCCATATAATGATTACTGGTTTCAAAAAATAAAATCCCAAAGTGAAATGGAGTAGTATTAGCCCCATTATTTAACTAGGATAGTCACTACTGCCATGAGGAAGACTACATGACCATCATGGCATAAGACCATTTACATAATGTATCCCAACATGAGAGGCTCAAAGAGGCCATGACATCACTAACATACTAGGGAGGACTAATGGAAAGGGGGTAACAATATCTTTATTTTCCTCTTAGTGAGGTTTGATAATGGAAATAATGAAGGTCACCTTAGGATTCTTATTTTTGTTATTTTTTTAGTTAGCCATTGTAGTCCAACAATCATTATTTTAAGCCAGCTTTTGATTTTCAGGTGGTGCTTACTTGATGGATGCATTCAAGTGAACCATGAGGTACAAATTTGAATCATATGGTTGAGCACTTGACATCTAAACCATGTTTTAAAATGATTGAAGTAGATAAAATTATCTGGGAAGCATTCCATCCTTACTTAAATATCAATGGACTCTTTCAAGTCTGTTGTCAAATCAACCTCAACAAAAACAAGTTTATTATAGGGCATGCAAAGTAGAATTTATCAACCTCATGATAAAATGCTCACCCTATGGCTTTGACAATCTTGTCAAGGAATGCCCATAGAGAAAGTAAAATACTTGGAAGCTCAACCCATACAAGGACCTTAAGGGAGATATGTTTAGACACTTTGAAATTGTGGGTCCCAAAGGACACAATCATGAGGGTGTTCCCTAAGAACCAACAATTTGACCTAGGAAGGATGGTTTGGACTTGGAAAGGGTCCTTAAAGGATAAACAAGAAAAAACCTTTGTATAGTTATAAATCCCAATAACATGAGAATCCAAAGGTTCCTAATGAGGGATTCCTCTAAGGTGATACGACGAATATATTAAGCAATGAGATAATTATTTTCTTATAAACATCAATAAACACTATCAACAAAATTTACTTATAAACAGACATCATATTGAGGAGGCTTATCATAATTTGTACCTCATTGTAAATATTTGAGGTGAACTTCCAAGCTCATTTTGGCACCATCCTTTTTAATGTTGGTAACAATTTTTGCTACAAACTGGTTGATGGCCATTTAAAGAAAAACAATCTACCCTATTGGTGGACAATAAAACACAATAAATATGAGTTTAGTTTCTTAAAGTTCCATAGAGACGATATAAAAACAAGATGAAAAAGACTAACATAACACAAGACCAACATGCAAATCCTACCAAAACAAATTTCACAATTTTTCAATCTACTTTTAAAAGTTCATAACTTCTACCTCTAAAATTATAATGTATATGTTTAAATAATAAATTTAAACAAATATCAATAATTAAATATTCTTTTATTAAAAATATTTAAAATTCACAATTTTATTTTATAAAAAACAAATACAAGTGAAAACAAATAAATGCAATAAAATTGATTTCTCAAATGTTATATAACCTAAGATGTCTAATTATCCCTCCAAACATAGATGTGAACATATCCTAAAACAGTGCTTTAATTATTCAAACTATAAAATTAATCTGATCACATCAATCAAACAAAATTAAGTATTGGCACCACAATACAATTCACAGCATCTAAATCCAAAATCATAAATCCACAAACTTAAACTAAAAATCAAAATGCAAAATTTAATTTGATTTTCTATACCCGGTAGCACAAGTGCACTTTAGAATAACAAATGTTTAGGAATCCGCATTTCCTGATAAAAGTTTAGGTGAAAGTAGAACATTCATACATATGTGCAGAAATACACAAAATAATAAACTTAATTCTTGGAAAAACAAGGAATTCAGTAACAGATTAGAGTCATTTTTACCAGTTTTAGACCAAAGAGACTTCCGCATTGGTGATATCACGGGACATCAAAGCCAACATCACCAGCACAACCATTATACAAACTGGAACCAGCAATAATATAAGAGGAGGCGGCGGCATAGGCGGCAGTACTAAAGGAAGAATTAATAACGTGGCAGCCAGGCATAAGAGTGCCAAAATGGACTCCATACTGAACCAGTTAACGCTAAATGAACGCTTATTTTGCTTTACTTCCCTTGTTCTGTATACTCTGGACGCCGCAGAAGATGAAACATTGCAAGGATCGTTCATTATTATACTCAGAAACGCTATTTTTAAAGATCTCACCGGCATACGGACGCTGAACATCAAAATGAAAATAAATTCTTCTTCAATCCATTACGTTTCGTAAATTTTGCATCTGAAATTTCCACTGCAGATCAGAGATTGTTTCGAAACCTGGAATGTTTTCAACAGTGTAAATTGAAGGCCCTCATTATTCAATAAAGCATGTGCAAGTGTTTGCGAGGGAGAAATAAATAGGGAATAGTAGGTGCGCCGATCCGTTGTCTTGCGGTATCTTTCATGGCTGGCAGGGAATTGGAAATGTTGGAAATATACATTGTAACATTGAAAATGGTGAGAGGATGTATCCTCTCTTAAAGTCACGTGTTTAACGACCTTTGATTTGGGGTGGGCCCTTGAGATTCTTATAAATGATAAGAAAGATAAATAGATAATTATATTTATTGTAAAAATAGTTAATCTAAATATTTAGAGTAAAATTTAAATAACATATGAAGTATTTATTTTTTTTGCAGTATATTTATTTTAACACAAAAAATTATATAAGCATAGTTTTTATATTCATTAGAGGACTATTTAACACATACATATTGTTAATTATTAATTTTATTCTTTATTTAAAAGCTTGAAAATAATTGAGGGATAATAAAAGCCACTAAAAATATTCTCTCTCATTGTCCTCTCTTTTTTTATTATCTATGTTGTTCTCATAGGGGTTTGGAGAAGAAAATTAGTTTCCTGTAGATGTGTGTACAATTTTGGAAAAGTGAACAAGAATTTCGAAATCTTAAAGCCAAAAAACAAGATCATCAAATTAAAATTTACTTAAAATAAAAGACACAAACAACTTTCCTCTACAAATTGTGATGCAAAAAACACAGATAGTAGTTGAGTAGATATAGTAGTACCACAATGGATTTATTTAAGCTTTTGAATCATGGTGTATAGTTTAATCATAGTAAATCATTAATTTACACATTATTCTATATAATTATATTCTACCATCTCCATCATCGCATGCATGGCCCTACATGATACCCAACTTCCCACCCCACTTTATTCATAAAAAACATTATTAATCATATTGTTGTATTGTGTGTCATTAACATCGAAATTGAATAATATTAGTTAAATATATTAGGTAAGTTCTGAAGAAGGCTAGGACCTATCCTAATGGTATTTAAAGTCGTATTATTATAAACTATAATAATATTATTATATTAATAATAATATTAATTATATTATCTAGATTAATTATATATAGTACTAAATATAATATAATTATATAATAAATTATATATTATTATATTATATTTTAGATATTATTGATATATAGTAATAGGGATTTATATATTTAAAAATATATTATATATGTATATTGGATGACGAATGAGAGAGCTCTGTTAGGGTTTCGATACGGCCCCATTACTCTGATTACCTTGTCTGGCCCAGGGGTCATACTACCGATCCTTTAGGATCTAGGCAAGATAGTCTGCATTAAATCTTGAGGTGACCTAGCCTTTCTGCCCCTTTGGGCAGCAACCTTTATTTATGGCCTCACACTCCCCCTCTACATCTATTGATGTAGGAGCAGCTAGAGGATTGAGCCATAATGCCCAAGCAATCTCATCCTGAAAGTTTACTATGAGGTAATGAAACCCTCCTTCCTAATTCTTCTCCTAATGTTATTAATGTTTCCCCTAAATTTGATAAGGCATGCAACCTTCTTGGTTCATGTTCTCTGATTGCTTATTTTGTGGGTGGAGTCCCCCTTGAGAGCTTGCTCAAATAGTAGATTCACATCCACTGGACGAGTGTTAAATTGGAGGGTATACAAAATCTTACTCGGGGCTTTTTTCTTTTTTGCTTTAGTGACCTTGATCATTGTAAGAGAATTTTGAGCCATGGCACATGGTTCATTAAAAAAAAAATTGGTCATATTTTCATAATGGGTGGCTAATTTTCAAGTCTCTAAGCAAGCCACGCTCAAAGTGTCAGTTTGGGTGGAGTTCCTTGGTCTTCCCCTTCCCCTGTGGGGTTTCATTGTCTAGCTAGCCCTTATGCTTGGCAAGGTTATCTATCATGAACAACCCAATTTTTTCTCAACGTAACCACAAAAGAGAATCTACGTGGAGGTTGACCTAGCAAGGGACCTCAAGGACTCCATTGAGATTCAATTAGGGCTTAACAGATTCACCCAGAAGGTTCATTACTTAAACTTACCCAATACCTATTTTGGGTGTCAATCCCCTGATAATATGATTTGGGAGTGCCCTCTTATGGTCCCCTAGATTTATCTGATAAAGTGCCTTCGACCAAGCCAGTCCCCTAGTCTAAATCTTTGGCTACTTCAGCTGACATCTGGACAGTGATCGCCAATAAAAAGGTAAAAAAATAATAATAGGAATAATGCCAAGGTGCAAACAACCATTTACAAACCTATGAATAGTTCAAACTCCTCTATCGAGTGTTCAACCACTATCATTGCCCCACAGTCCACCAACCCTTCTTCTTGCAAGTAACCTCTATTAGCTTCTGTTAAAACCCAACCTTCCTATATCATTAGAACCCTTTAGGCTATGAGTTCACTTCTTCCTTCATATAAGGGAGACACTCCAAGTAATCACTTTTCATGTGCCTCTCATACAGCCATTAGCAACCTTACAAATTTTGTTTCTGTTGATGAAAATGTGACCATAGTGGAAAAAAGGAAAGCCTTACTTGTGAGATCCCATAGTCCTTCACCTCTTGGAAAGATTATTCTTAGGGAAAGTAGTGTCCCTTTTCTATACGAGATGTAGCCCACACTTCATAATATTTTGTCAACCACTTTGGACCCTTGGCCAATGGAGGTGATGACATGTATCTTGTTGATTGTTAAATTTTTGTTTACTCATGGAATGTACATGGACTTACTGAACCTACTAGGAGATATTTAGTATGGGAAAACTATCAACATTTTGAGAAGATGAATGTGCTTTATCTATAGGAGGTAAAAGGTTTTGTCTTTTTATTGTTCTCTACTCTATGTACCATCTGGCCCACTACTACACCTTTTGTCACATCCCATGAAATAGGTAGAGGTGATGTGGCCACCCTTCTCTGTATATAATTAGGCTCACATGTCATTTCTTGGGGTACTGACCCCTCACAAAGGGTGCTCTGGGTCCTTTTTGACCTTGATAATCACATTGTGGGACTAGTCAACATATACACCTCTAATGATGTTATTGACATATCGAGGCTCTAGTGGTGGCTTGATGAATCATAGACTGATGCTTATTGGGTACTATATGGTGATTTCAACATGGTAGAATCCCCAGAGGACAAGGCCAATCATTCTCCCATGCATTGGTGTGCATGTGAGAGAGAAGCCTGGTTTTACATGAGAAATAAGCTTGGCTTCTATGATCCTGACCATGGCTAGAAATTAGTAACCCATACTTGGTTCACTTTGTCCAACTTCTGACAAGGGGATGATTGAGTGCTAATCAGATTGGATCAAGTTCTCATGGTAGACAATAATTTCTTCCACATCCATAGTAAAGCAGACCCACCAATGGCAGTTTATGAGACCACACTTTTATCAAACCACCAACCTATCTCTTTCTAAGTGGCTAGGATTCTATGCTTGCTAGCCCACATTCTTCTCAATACTATCTTAACACGGTGCATCTTTCTCATCGAAGAATAAGAGAGTATATTCTCAAAAGTTAGAGTTTGGTTGCTCGGCCTCTTGGAGAAATAGGATGAAGTAAGTGGTGGGAGGATGCTATCACTCTCAGCACCACTTTCCTTAGATCATTTGGGAATCAAGTTACCATATTCCACAAATGAGATCATAAAGCTTCATATCAGGGGCATGTGTTTGCCTCTAGGGAGCTGGACAATAACCCTTTTAATATTGCTCTCCAAGTTTAAAAAACCATGTGGAAACACAAGCTTAAGCTTGAGGAGAATTACCATGCAAGAGAGGTGTAAATTAGATCTTGACTTCAGTAGATGAAAGTGGTTGACAAAGTTTCAAAAGATTTTTTTCATTTTTACGTGTTAAAAGAACTTCAAATAAGATTAAAAACATACAAGAAGGATCTAAAATTATTACTAGATTCCCTGACATCTAAGGGGATTTTGTCGAGCATTATAAAAATGTTTCTACAGTGCAACCCAAATTTCCTGCTAGGGAAGAATCCTTGATCAAATGTCTATTGGCCACGTCGTGTAAGATCTTTGAGGCTTAGTTGTGGCTTGTGAATGCTTTCTTGACTTCAATGTTATTAAGGAAGCTTCCTTCTACATGGCCTCAGATAAATCCCCAAGAGTTGATGGTTTCCCATGTGAGTTTTACCAAACTTTTTGGAATAATGTTGGCCCAGATTTTCACAAAGTCTATCTTGAAGCCATGTTGAGGGGCTCACTTGGGCCCTCCATCAATAAAGGAAATATTAAATTTATCCCCAAAGAAGGAGATCCTAAACTCATCACCAACTAGAGGCCGATCACCATGTTAAATGTCTCCTAAAAGATCATAGCCAAAGTTCTTTCTCTCAAGCTAAGACATCTTCTTCCCCTGATTATTAGAAGTGAGAAAACATGGTTCAACAAAAATTTCTTCATCCTAGATAACATTATTGTAGTTTGGGAGGGCATGGAATGGGCCCAGGTCTCCAATCAAAAATCTTTATTCATCAAGATTGATTTTGAGAAAGCTTATGACAAAATTGAGTGGCCTTTTATTATTGCTATGCTCCAGGCTATTGGTTTTATCCCCAAATTTGTTTGATCTATTTGAATGCTTTTCAAAGATGTTGGAGCTTGCCTCATCATTAATGGGACTCATTCTCAATGGTTTGAGCTTCAACGCTCTATCAAACAGGGTTGCCTGCTGGCTCCAGTTGTTTATGTTATTATGGTAGAAGTTATTAGCTATCTCTTAGCTAATTTTATGTCCAAGCATCTAATCAAAGGGATCACCTTTCTCAATACCTTGCAACAGTTGGTGAATGGACATTTTGTAGATGATTCATTTTTGACACTTTTGGAGGAAGAAGCCTTAGTGCAAAATGATTTGTTTTGCTTGCACACCTTTTGCTTGGCTTTAAGGTCCTCCATTCAATTGAGAAAGGCCAAATGTTATAAACAATCCATATCTCCTATAGTGAGTTGGATTTTAGATTATCAATAGAGTTAGATTGCCCATGGTGAGAAATTCAAGTTTTTGGGCATTCCCTTTGCCTTCCATTCCTCCCTAGTTGAGCTTTTGTATTATATCATTCAAAGGGTGGAGTAGAAGATTTCCTATTGGTTTCCTAAACCTTTATCCCTAGCAGGAAAGTTCCAAATTTGTTCCAAGATTCTAGCAACCACCCATGTTTATTATTCTGCATGTTGGGCTCCATCTAAAGTAGCTTATGGAAAACTAGAGAAGCTCCTTTGAGATTTTTTGTGGGCCAATACTAATGGAATGTTTGGTTTTCATCATGTGGCCTAGGATTTGTGTTGCAAACCTAGAGAATTTGTGGGGCTTGGTCTCATTGATGTTAGAACTCAAGGGTTTGATCTCACTACCAAGTGGGTTATTCATTGTATTGAAGGGAAAGAGGCCTAAAAAATTCTTGTCATGCATTGTATTACCTAGGGGGCTCCTCTTGACAGACAAGCCTGGAAGGGGCTTAATTTTCATACCATTATTCTTACACCAATTAATGTGAAAATTTAGGGCACTTTCATTGTTAAAAACATTTGGAAGGCTTGGGAACCGCTCAAACCCTCACTAGTTTGGAAAGACGAGGAATTTAGGCTAGGGATTTCTATCAATTCATAATCCCTTTGGTGGTCTCCTTCAATCAATTTTTATAATGTCCATTTTGCCTAGGTTCCCTAGATTAAGAGCCTTCTGCGCTTTAGACAAGGGATCAAAACCATTGGGGACTTGGTTTGTCATCAGACTAGGGATTGGATCCCCTGGTATCAACTCAAAAGAAAATTCAATTTACTCAACAGTGACGTTAAATCCATCAAGGAAATTTAGGAAGCTATTCTAGACTCTTTGACTCATAAAATTGGCATTCTCACAAGAGCTCCATGGTGGAGGGATTGGAATTGGCCTACGGCCACCGCTTTTAGAAACTATACTCCCAGCTTGGGGTGTCAAATTCTAACTCCTAAAGGGTTTCCATTGGAAAAATTAAACAAGTTCTGGAATATCAAGTCTCACCATTCTGTGTGGGCTATAATATTTTATGAGCTGTGGGCCATGCCCATTGAACCTAAAAAAGCTCATTTTCTTTGGTGTTTGCTTTATCATGGGCTTCTGCTGGGAGAATGGCTCAAGTATCTTGGGGTTACCAATCCCCTGTTCTCGATCTATGGGCATCCTGAGTTGGCTAAGCATGTGTTCTGATTCTACCCATATGCCCAGTCTACTTGGATGTGGATACACTCATTGTTCCAACCTTTTTGTCCTAAACCTTTCACCTAGAAAATTGCTCTCCTATGGGACTCGGCCCTTTTGCCTATAAAATACAATAAATTTTGGCTTATTCTTCATGCTGATATTCTTTTTTGTGTTTGGAAAAATAGGAATCATGCCATCTTTAACAAGAAATAGACATACATAAATTTATCTATTGCTAATAAGGTTAATGTTATCTCCAATTTGTCTCTTTATCTCCTTGACCAGACGGATAAAGTCCAGAGGGAGTTGTCCCATCTATAGTCATTCAAGGAGTACTGGGCGGGCCCCCCTGTGTTATTAGTTGGGTGCCTCCCTCACCTGCCTCTCACTATGGTTCGACTTTGGCATCTCGACACAGTTCAAGGAGGAGGTGTTTCAGAGGCTGAGGAGGGCATTCTTTTTCCCTGCATGATCCTATGAGGTCTCTATCGAGGAGAAGCTTGTAGCATGATACCAATTTCAATATTCGTCATCAACAAGATGGTTGGGGGATACTCAACCATAGACGGGTGGTTGGGGGGATCCCCCTCCTACCAAAGATCAACATGATGGTTAGGACGTCTCGCTGCCTCTGTCAGACAAGTTTCCAAGGTTGGTTTTGGCCATTTCCTCGCAAAGATCTACTAAAGAAGTCAGAAATGTTATTGAAGATGCCCTTTAATGACTCTAAAGATCCACCTGTTACTATGGGGTGGGGAGGAAAACTAGATAGCCCCCATCTCCCCCTCCTCTCACCTTTATGTTAATGACAACGGCTTAATTATGTCCTTTCTTTGCCTTTTTTTGGTTGGCAGTGTTTATTAGCTTCATTGTACTTTTCTGTGGTGCATTGGGCATGGTGTGTGGCATGTGGGTGTGAATTCTCCACCCTTCTTTTTTGTATGATAAGCTGTACTTTTATTAATGATTTAATATAAACGCTTTTTAATCATATATACTATTATAATATATTATATTTATAATTAATATGTTATAAATATAGATTTTAAAATTTTAATGTCTTGTTCTAGATGAATGATATTATATTATTGATATGAATTACATATTGAATGTGGAGCCCTATTATAATCAGATCAACGTTTATGACGTTTTTGCATACCCTTGACAATAAAAAACTATAAATCAAATGTATCATTACATTGTAAATTATAAATATTTTATAATGAATGAAAGTCATCTAAATCTATCCACTTCTTTGAATCTAAGTTTAAAATATAATAAAAACTCTCTAATGTTTGATATCCCTTAAAATACTTATCATTACCTTTTACCATTACACCAAACTCATTAAAAAAAATTCATTATTTATATAAAATTTTATTTTACTAAAATATAAACTTATATCATTTTCAAAATAAGTTATCACTGTTGATATTACAATTATAAAACCATCCATTCAAATACATACCAATACAAGTGCAGGCAAGCCACTTCGTTGTCTTTGTTAAAATTTAAATTATAGTTTGAATCGAAGACCACTTATCTCCTCCTTCCTATGTACTTTTTTGTATCCTTACTTCTTAAAGCAATATTTGACACGTATGTCTAAAAATGCTTAGAAAACGTAAATATCGTTTAACATAAGATAACAAACAATTCACGTAATAAGTTAAGATTACAAATGACGCGTCATATTTAATGACTAAATAAAGCTGGGTATTCTTTTGTGAATTTTCTAGTATTCCCTGACATCATTTTCCACATTGCATATGAACATCTGAATGTGGAATGCATTTGCCCACGCCTAGATTCATGGTACACAAGAGTTTTGGTTGCATCACTTTATTCAATCGAAAAAGTTTAAAAAAAAGAAAACAGGGAAAGGTAGAGATTGGTACATTGTATTTTGAATATGTTGTAGTCAACGTTAAATTACTTAATTCTTTATATATTTAATATAAATATATTATTTAATTTATAAATAATTTAATTTCATGATATATTGTTTTAAATTTTAATATTCTTTATTTAAATATTTAATATGAATATGTTTTTTTATTACTTAACTCATCCATAATTTAGTTTCATTATATATCATTTTTAAATTTAATAATTTTGTTTAGAAGTTTAGAAGATTAAAGGTATAGAAAAATATATCCAACATGAAAATTGATGGAGAGGATGTTACTTTAAAGAAATTAATGTGGGATGAGATTTTTTTTCAATATTCTCTATGTTAAAGTAATCCAAACAAATTTTAAAGTATATTTACTTATTAGAAACTATTGAATTTTTAGATAATTTATTGGAACACATCACTATAATAATAATAATATTACAAGGATGCTTACAACAATAAAGTAGTTGGTTGGTATGCACGATTCAAATTCTATGTTGATAAAAGTACATGATTCAAAACCAAAAATAATCGGCTAAACACAACTGAGAATTCACAAGATTACACTAAAAATAGTACATATCTTCAAGCACAAGCCGTAGCCCCGGAAGAGAGGTGGAGGTGGAGGTGGATCATCCTTTGGGAGGTTGGATGTGCTAAGCAGAAAGCTTAGTCAAAGGAAGTTAAGTGCCACCCAACCATCTTGAGTGGTTTTAGGGGGGAGGTGAATAAAGCTACCAACTCGACCACCCCTTACATAGGCAAGCTCCATTGTAAAAGGATAACGACGATGGATTCCAATCTCCTTGTTAAGGAGAAGGTGTGGAGAAGTGGTTGTGGTTGTGAGAATGATGAAGTAGAGCCACGAGGTGGTTGGTATGGGGGAGGGGATGCAGGGGGGATAAGTGCACAAAGTTGGGGGACAAAAAGTGGCCTACCCATGGACATGATTATCTTGAAATTTCAAAAATCTGAAATTCTGTAGATAATTAATTTGAGATATCTACACCCCAAATTTGAAGATGGTGTAAGAACATGAAATGTAGAATTTCAAATCTAGTTTATAAAACACTATTTTTCTTAAAAATGGTTAAGTATAACTAGGTCAAACATGTAAAATTTGAAGAGGAACTCTTGTATTTTTCAGAAAACATAGTAGATAGAGGACCATGTAGCGCACCATTTTTTAGCAGTATTTAATATTATTTGACATCCTTTAGAACAAATTTAGATAAGATCTTATACTTTGTGACCTATATATTTTTATATTTTTTCAATGATTACTTTTTTATGGATTTTGCAAGTAAATAGATCCTAAAAAATGACAAAAAATGGATAACCATCCGTGCGACGCACCTAACTACCTCAAAAAAATGAAAATCATTTTCTTTTAATGTGTGTAGAATTAGGCCTAGCTTGTGACCATATAACTTGTCTTTCACTTGGATCAATGAAAGACAAATTATATGAACATGTATAGGCATGTATGTTTGTGCCATGTAGTGGCCTAAAAAAAGTATAGTTAGAAATCAAAATAGTTTAAAACCTTAAATTAGTCCAAAAATAATAAAAATCATTTTTTTTGGAAAGAGGAGAGCATGATCATTGCGACGGTATTAAGTTTTTGAATTTTTTTATTGAAAATCTTAGTGTATTTGGTAATCAAAGTTGAAATTTGTTGTTTTTTATCATAACTTTCAAAACTTGGTTGTACATTGATAGTCCAAGCCTTTGGTTAGGGAATTCAAGTCATTTTTTAGCCAAAAGGAGAATTGAATTCAAATTCAAATACCGTAATCGCATTAAGAACATGATTATGTTATATATTCTCAACACCTTAAACCCCAAATTTGCATTTTGACCTATAAAAGGATCCATTAGGCCTAGTAGTCTTAATATCAAAGTTTGGTTGATTAAGATTGTTGTTTAGGAACAATGTTCTTATCAAGATTTGATAGCATTGAATGATAATTGTAGACGTATTAACCTATGAATCAATTTATTATTCCTTTGGTCCCAATATGGTGTGTAAACGGGCCAATAGATCCCAAATTAACATCAGATGGACATATTTCCTTGGATGGCACTTGGTTGGCCCCAATTATGCATCAAACTAAACTAAATACTTGTTTTTTTACAATATGGTGTAAAATTAGAGACCCAATTGACATCATATGGACATAATTCCTTTCTTAAGGCTCATTTAACCATGATTGTGTATTAGATTGAACTAAATATTCAATTAGGTTAATATGTTGTGCTATCAAAGCCCTAATTGACATTATATTGAAGGAATTCCTTACACGGGGACCAATTACTCTTAATTACATGTTATATTGAATAAAATACTTAATTGTTTAAATATGATGTGCAATTAGGGAAAAATATTTACAACAGACATAAGATGGACACAATTCCTTGTAGGGGTGAAAAATTCCTTGATTGATATTAGGTGGAAGCAGTTAATTACATAAGACTTGGTTGTCCCCAATTGTGTATAGTATTGAAAAAAATATCAATTGATTTAACATGGTCTAATTAGAGCCCCAAATGACATTAGCTGGATGTAATTCCTTACTTGCGGATTGTGTGGCCCCAATTGCATATCATATTGAACCTAAATACTCAATTTGTTTAATATGGTGTGCAATCGGGGCTAATGGAACCCAACCAACATTAAAGGTATAAAATTACTTTCATAGGGCTCAATTAGCCCCAATTATGTATAAGATAAAACCAAATACATGATTCATTGAATATAGTTTACAATCAAGGCCAATGAAGTCATAATCGAAATTAGATGTATTCAATTAATTGCATGAGCCTTGGTTGGCCATAATTGCATATTCAACTAAACTAAATATTTGGTTGATTCAATATATTATTTATTTGGGACCAACATAGCCACCTGTTGATAGTAAAATGATGAAATTTCTTACACAAGGCTTGTTTGGACTAATTTTCATATCATATAGAACCAAATATTATTTTAGTTGAATTTAGTGCACAATCAAAATCCTAATTGTTATTAGATGGATGCAATTCCTTACAGAGAGTTCAATTGGTCTTGATTTCATATCATATTGAATCAAACACTCAATTATTTGAATAAGGTGTGCAATTAGGGCCATAATTAAAATTATGTTGACACAATTCCTTAGATAAGCCTCGATTGGCCTGAATTATGTATCATCTAGAACTGAATACTTGATTGGTTTAATATGATATGCAATTAGGGCCTAGAAGTAAGCCACAATTTCAATTATATATGAATGTAATTCCTTGCACATGGCTCCTTTGGATTGAATTGTATATCAAATTTAAAAAATACTTATTTTTTAATATGGTGAGCACTTTGATCCCTAATTAATATCATATGGATGAAATTCATTACATTGAGGCTTAATAGGACCCTAGGATCAATTTAGCCCCAATTAACATCCTTTATATATAGTAAGAATTAGGTTCACAAGGATGAAATTGGTTTAAATTGCATCACTCATTACCACAATTGACTTTGTAGATCAATTTGTGATGATGTGGGAGCTAATTGATTCTAAATTCACATTTTTTACTCATATATATATATATATATATATAGGTTCAAAGAGCTCAAATTTTCTCTAATCACCATCATGATTGTACCTTATATGCCATAAAACCTATACCCTAAGCCCTAATCCCTAAACTTTAAACCATAAATATAAAATATTTAAACCTTAAATCAATCATTTTAGCCCAAATTAACAACATTTAGACTAAGAATTAACTTCACAAGGCTCATTTTAGCCTAAATCACACGACTGATTGCTCCATTTGACTAATTCACTTAATCTGCACAATGGCATCCAAGGTATAATGACAACCCAAAAACATATTCTATAGTCATAAATGGGTCCCAAGTGATTCAAATTATCCTTAAACATCTTTGTGATCGGCCCTGTGTACCCTAAGCCATATATACATTTAAATATAAGCTTTAAAACATAAATCCTAAACACTATACCTTAAATTTTAAACCATAAACTTTCCCTATTTACTAGTTGATTTATTCCCAATTAACATCCTTTCTAGTAATAATTAGGTTTAAACATGGCATGAAGTGATTAGACATTAATATACATGTCATTAAACATAAACCCTATACCCTAATCCCTAACCCCTTAAACATAAATTGTAAACCTTATGACCTAATGCCCACTACATGCCACAAACATAAATGCCTTATGATATAACTAATTTTATCATGAGATGTCATAAAATGCACTTTTTAAACCTATGGCCAAAACTTAGCCTTTGGATTACTAATCTAGCTATGCATCTGAAGTAAATTAGGGCTATTTCAAACCCCTTTAATATAATTAGCCAAATAAGAGGAGATAGTTGATTATATTAAACAATGAGACATTTGAGGCCAATTTAAACCCCTTTAATAGAAGATATGATTTAGGAAAAAATCAAAAGATCAATTCTATTTCATTAATTGATACATTTAGGGGTGTGTATGGGTAAAATTGAGCCCTTAAACCAAATTTATGGCTCAATCGATTGTATAACATGTATGAGATATGTATATGGCATAACTCACCCTACTTTTATCAAAAATGCAAACATGAAGGTAATTATCATAAATAGGTGAACAAGCAGCTCAAATGTTCTTCAATTACCTTAGTGATTGGACCCTATATCTGATATCTTAAACTCTAAACACTATACCATTTAACTTTAACCCTAAACCCTATACCATTTACATTAAACCCTAATCCATAAGCCTTAAACCTTAAACCCTTTAAACTACAGACCCTAAACCCTAAACTAGAAAATTTAGCACCAATTAACATCCTTTATATATATAGTAAGGATTAGGTTGAGATGGATGAACTTGGTCAAAATTGCATTACTCATTAAACCAAAATTAACTTAATTAGCTCAATTTGTGATGATGTGAGGACTAATTGAGCTCAAAATCACATTATTTACTCATAGATATAGGTTTAAAGAGCTCAAATTTGCCTCAATAGCCTTCACGATAATACCATATATACCCTAAAACCTATACCCTAAGCCCTAATCCTTAAAGTTCCTAATCCCTAAATTCTAAAACATAAATATAAACTCTTTAAACCTTGAACCAATCATTTTATCTCAAATTAACATCATTTAGACTAAGAATTAAGTTTATAGGGCTCAATTTCACCTACCCCATTTTACTAATTTACTCAATTTTCATGATGATATCCAGGGTATAATGACAACCCAAAAACAAATTCTATAGTCACAATTGGGTCCATGTGATTCAAATTGTCCTCAATTATCTTTGTGATTGACCCTCTGTACCCTAAACCATATATACATTAAAACCTAAGCCCTAAACCATTAACCCTAAACACTATACCCTAAATTGTAAACCATAAGATTTCCCTATTTACTAATTGATTTAGTCCCAATTAACATCCGTTGTAGTGAGAATCAGGTTCACATGGCATAGACTGATTAGACAAATTATAAACAGGTCCTTAAACGTAAACCCTATGCCCTAATCTGTAATACCTAAAACATAAAATGTAATCCCTATGACTTATTGTGCACTAAAGGTCACAAACATACATGCCTTACGATATAACTTATTTTATCATGAGATGTCATAAAATGCATTTTTTAAACCTATGGCCAAAATTTAGCCTTTCGAGTACCAATCTATCTATGCATCTAAAGTAAATTGGGGTTATTTCAAGCCCCTTAAACATAATTACATGAAGATAAAATGTGATTTGGGGGTTGATCAGCTCCAATTTACCCTAATCACCATCATGATTGAACCTTATATAATTTAAAAGTTATACCCCAAATCTTAATGCTTAAATTTCCTAATCCTTAAACTCTAAACCATAAATAGAAACTCTTGAAACCCTAAAACAATCATTTTAGCCCAAATAAACATCATTTTGACTAAGAATTATCTTTGCAATTGACCCTATGTACCCTAAACCTAAGACCTAAACACTGTACCCTAAATTGTAAACCAAAAACTTTCCATATTTACCAGTCAGTTTAGTCCCAATTAACATCCTTTATATTAAAAATTAGGTTCACACATGGCATATAATGATTAGACCTTATATTCACCCTTAAACCTAAACCATACATGCCATAATCCCTAATACGTAAACCCTAAAACATAAATTGCAATCCCTAATCCCTAAAACATAACTTATAATCCCTAAACCCTATGCACTAATGCCTTAATCCCTAATCCCTAATCTATATTAATTATAACATGATTGTGTTATTTTATAACACAATCACATTATTCTTAATATAGGCAAAACTTGGTTCTCAATTCCAATTAGTAACCCCAAATAATTATTAAGAATTTCATAATCACATTATTACATAACGTGATCACATTATTGTTAATATATGTTCTCAATATGTTAGATGAAGTAGAACCTTGTACCATAAATAATATAATTGTGTTATGTAATAACATGATTATGCTATATAATGCAATCACATCATTATTATTTTAGACTAAGTTCACTTTTTAATGACTATTTTTAACCCAAATTGAGAATTTTGTCCCCATAAACATTCTCTGCATACTTATGTGATATCTATGGTACCTATGTACTTGACCACACCTTTGAAAAGTTTTCAATTATCCTTGATGGGTGATGGATCACCTTCGAGGAAGAAGAAGATGTTGAAGAACAAAACACCAGAGGAGTTAGAAGATTTGAGAGAGAAACACAAGATACAAAGGCAAAAACTTCATGGTAGATAAGGTATAAACCCTAATCTTGATGAACCAAGTGCCATAGATAATGAGCCAATTGACAATAATAAATTAAATAATGATTAAATTGACCATAATGAATTGAATAATGATGAAATTGACCATATTTAAATGAGTAATAATGAAATTTAAAATAATGAATTAGTTAATGTTGTAAATTTACATTCAAAGTTTTAAGTTTTTGATTTTGTTGATGATGAGTCTATGTATGATGCTTCACCCCCCATGAATGAAGCAAATTTGATGAAAACAAATAATGATGAAATTAACCATAATGAAAATTTCATGGAAACATGTAATGAAAAAATAAACAATGAAGAAAATGTCATCCCACCTCTAAAAAATAAAAGTAATAATGATTTTGAAACACCCTCTCAATAAATTCCACCATTACCAACACCTAAAATAATTGTACATAGAAAATACAAGTACTTAGTTGAATTCGATGAAAATATTTTAGAACCAATGCATAAAAAAATGTTTGATAGCCATTCAAGAAGACTGGCTCAACAAATTTGGGATACTTTTTTTCATAATTTGGATTATGATAGTCAAAGATGTCAATTATTTGTTTCATTGATAAAATTGATTAAGACGAGACCTATAATGTAAACATTAAGATTAAAAATATATAACATGGATGATGAAAGCAATGAAATTGTTGAAAATATACATGATGCATATCATACTGTAGGCCCAAACTCATGCACCAAAGATTTTAATGTTTCCCAGTGTATACTTACAACTTATGCAGTAAGTGACAAAATATGGAAAAAATTAATGGTTTCAAAAATGAGTTGAACACTTAATATAAATAGAAAAATAATAATGAAAGCAATTGAAAGACATGAAAGACTTAATGAACTTAATACCAATGAGCTCTAGGCATTCTCTGTTAGACTTCCATGAAAGGACAAGGCTATACCTGATACTCTCAAAGAGTTACTTGCTCAATTTTGGAAAGATAATACAAGATTTTGGTTCTTGTAACCATGAACTGCATTTGAAAAATTTATTGGATATTACTCAAACACAATTTTAATCTAAATTTTTAGAAAATCATCCACAAATTTCTATTTATCAAAGACATTTTTAGATGGAAAAATATTTTTATGTTAAAATAAATCACACACACACACACCACTTGTTGTAGGCAACATGTTGAATTTTCAATGCACTATGATGTTTTTTACCATATTTTTTGTACTTTGTATGTTAATAATGATGTTAATAATATTTTACAAGACTATGGCATTGAATCACCACCAAACTTAGATATGGAATTTATTCCAACTTTATTTTGTAAAAGACCAGATAGATAATTATTTTACTACAAATCATGTTTAAATGGAAATTACAACATTTTTGGTGGATTGCCAAAATTAAAAAAATGTATCCATGAGGAGATTATAAGTGCAATTGGATAGGAATTAGTTGGTTTAATCAAATATAAATTAGTGACTTGTCAAGTAAAAGATGGAAAAGAATCTAAAAGGTGTGAGCTTGTTACAAAAAAGATTACTATTTCCAATTTTTTGGTCAAATTTAAGGAGAAGATTGTTTACGATTATGCAAGGCACACATAAAACAATGATACATTACGACTTGGTTCAATTGTTTCAGTAGTTTATTTTTCTAAAAATTACATATTCAAACCCCAAATGTAAGTTCAATCATAGTATTACAACTCATCACAAGATACCATATTCATGCATATAGCATTCATGCATGCATCTGATAGTACATAGCAATAATGAAAAATATATTTGGAGTACCATTTCTATATTAACAATGATAGATCACATTGTTTAGAGTATGGTCAAGGTTATTTTTTAAAAAATTATTAATATTTGAGTTAGAGGAACATTAATTTCATTCAACATTACATTTGGTCAGACAATTTCACATCATAATTCAAAAATGCATATATGTTTTATTGGTTGTGCAAGATGCACATTACCACTAGTGTAGAACACATTTGGAGTTTCACTGAGGATGACCATGGAAAAGGGGAGCATGATGGTGATATAGCATGTGTAAAAAGAGATATTACAAAGGAGGAGTTGAAATTTAAAGAGGGTGTTTATTTGATAGATGCAAAAACCATGGTTGAATAGTGTAATGAGAACATGTGTCATGGTGCTCAACCAAATTATACTATTAATAGATATTTTTATTTAATGAAGTAAGAAAACTTGGTAAAGTATGAGGATTATATGAATCTAATGGGTTCAAGTGACCTCCACTCATTTCATATCTCAAATGCAAGTTCTTTGACTGTCCATACGAGATAGTTGGCATGTTTTTGTTCTACATGTGTGGACTCTATTTGTAATGAGTGTGAGTAACAAGAGTGGGTGGATGATTGGAGTTCTATACCTCTAATTCCAATCAACATATATCAGGTTCTAATAGCATGTCAACTTACAAATATGACATCATCAAATGATGTTGACCATGTATCTAATCTAGTGCATTGAGGTAGAATATTTTCATTATGTTTAATTTATTCTCATTATATATTTTCACATTATTGTTAAAAATAGTTTTTTGTGATACAGGGCATGAATTTATAGTTATTTCAGATGAGGATAATTAATAATTCACTGATTATTACTTGTGTTGGTGTGTAGAGAGGAAGAAAAAAATAGCTTTCCCAGTTATAGATGGAGAAAACATTGACTATCCCACTAGGTCAGTGGTAGTCATTAGAACATTATTTCAAAAATATCCTATAAAATATTTAGATCAATGGTTGTTTGAAGAGTTTGAAATACATAAGAAGATACTGCACTATTAAAATTTGATTCTTGCAATGAACATTCAATTACAAAAATATCATGGGAGGTCATTAATGAGGAAACTATGGAAAGTTTGAAAGTTACACCATGAAGCTAATCTTGATACTATCAAGGTTATACTAGATATTAGTGGTTAATTGGATTGAAATTCATAAGTATGCTGACTTTTCAAATGTCAATGTAATCAATTTTACCAAATGTTTTTAATTTTCTAAGTAGTACAGATTATTTTCATTTCTAATTACTTACTAACAATTTTTTATAGGTTAGTGGTGCTAGATAAGCTTCCACCTTCACATCATTGGCAATGACAGTAAATAATTATATATTATTGAAGCTAATATAAACTCATGTTAGACATGATTGAAGCTCATGAAATGACTTACAGGTTTTATTTTATTGGTGTTTGAACTTAAGCTAAAAAATGCATTTTTCTTGTATTGGGAAAGATGTTTTTGAGGCTAGAATGGGTGGTGGGTTTGTAGATCAAACATGATGGGAGGCCAAGAACCTATTAATATATGTTATCCACCCTCTGGACATGTTTTTAGTGTCAGTTTTTAGTAAAAAATAATCAAAACTAGAGTTTTGTAACCACAACTTAAACTTTGACAATATTTGTTGTTACTGTTTTCGCATTCTAGAATGGTAGTGAAATGCACTTATAAGTGAATTTGAATGTCTTAGAAATGTGATAACATGTAATTTTAATATATAGACATGATTGCAGTGATATATATCTAGGTGGAGGCATCGAAGGTAGAAATGCCAGTTAGAGCTCAAGAAGTTGCTTGTTCAATTCCAAAAAGTTGTACTGTTGGACCCCTCACTGCAACTTGTCCAACAAATTTCTATCAAATATTCCATTTGAGTGATCTAGGGTGAAATTATAAGGATTAAAAAGGCAAGGGAATGATCTGATGAATCATGAAAATAACTTATAATTTTCATTTTATGCATGTTTGAACTTAGGCTAAAAAATTGCATTTTTCTTGTATTGGGAAGGGTGTTCTTGAGGTTGGAATGGGTGGTGGGTTTGTCAATCATGCTTGATTAGAGACCAAGAACTTGGTATTAGATGTTATCTTCCCCCTCAAACTTGTTGGTAGTGTCAGTTTTCAGTCAAGAAGAATCAGAACTAGAGTTTTGTAACTACAACTTAAACTTTGATCACATTGGTTATTAGTGTTTTTGCTCTCTAAAATGGTAGTGAAAATTCACTTCTAGGTGGATTTGAACATCATGATGATGTGACAACATGTAATTTGACTATTTGGATGTGATAAAAGTGATAGATTCATAAGTACAAGTCCTAGAGGTAGAAATGCCAGCTAGAGCTCAAGAAGTTGCTTGTTCACTGCCAAAAAGTTACATTTTTGGACCCCTCACTGTAACTTATCCAACAGATTGCTCTTAAATATTCCACCTAAGTGATTTGGGGTATTATTAGAGGGCTTAAATAAGTAGGTGAGGGATCTGATGGTTCATGAAAATGAATTACAATTTTTTTATGTGTGTTTGAACTAAGGCTAAAAATTGCATTCTTCTTATATTGGGAAGGGTGTTCATGAGGACGGAATGGGTGGTGGGTTTATCGATCAGACATGATGGGAGGGAAATAACCTATTCCTATATTTTATATACCCCATATATGTGTTGGTAGTTTCATTTTTTAGTCAAGAAGCATCGAAATTAGATCTTTGCAATAACAACTTAAACTTTGACAACATTTATTGTCAATGTTTTCGCTCTTCAGAACGGTAGTGTAAATGCACTTTCGAGAGGATTTGAATGTTTTTAAAATGTGATAGCATGTAATTTGAAAATATATATGTGATAAAATTGATATATTTGTAGGTGGAGGTCTCAGAGGTATAAATGCCAATTGGAGCTCAAGAAGTTACTTATTCACTACCAAGAAGTTGCTTTTTTAGACACCTCACTGGAACTTGTCCAATAGATTTATGTTGAAGCTTCCACCTGAGTGATTTAGAGTCTGATTAGATGGACTAAATAGGTAGGGGGGTCTAATAGTTCATGGAAATGACTTAAAATTTTTATTTTATTTTTGTTTAAATTTATGATTAAAAATTACATTTTTGCTATATTAGGAAGGGTGCTCTTAAGCCCAGAATGGTTGGTGTGTTTGTCGATTGGGCCTAATGGGAGGCTAAGATCCTGGTACTCGACATTATCCACCCAAAAAACATGTTGTTAGTTTCAATTTTTAGTCAATAAGTATTGTAACTAGAGTTCTATAACCATAACTTAAACTAGAGACCTAGAAACTTAATGAGTAATTAACCTATTGACATATTAGGTGGAATTAGGTGATGATAGAAGGTGATGTATGAACATAGTTTTAAATGGTTATGTGAAATAATTTGTATTAAAATGTCCCATAATTCATGTATAAAACATCTCAAGAAAGATCTCCAATCCAAGAAATAATTGTAATGTAATAGAGAACAAAGATATGAATAAAGGAAAGTGACTTTTTATGGATTCTCCATTAAATGTATGTAATTGAATTAGTTTCATGTTATCCTTTATGTTCCTTTAGTCCATGCATATTTTTTCATTTGTGTAAGGTTGTAGGTGGATGAATGACTATAGATGGTAACCAAGAAGTGATTGTAAGTCACAGTCAAGGAAGGGAGCTTGGAGTGATTCCACCATGTGAGTCATCATGATATTATTTTTGAACATGTTAAATATATACATACCTAAATATAAATTATTAATACATTTCTACATGAATAACTTAGCTAAAAGGGTTACCTCTGCCCATATACCTTATTTTGCCTATGACAATCCAATATGAAAGTAAATGGTTGTTTTTCACAAAGGGAGTATGACTTTGGCATAGATAATGACATATAGATTAAGAATGATCATTGATGTGGAAGATTTATTTTTTTATATACAAAATATAATGGTAAATTATCAACATATAGTCCTCTAGAACAAAAAAACCCTGTTTATACCTTGTTTTGGTTTAATAGTCACATTGCAAAGGAAATAAGACTTTATTCTTAATCTTATCAAGTATGCCATTTAATATACAGAATTGAAATATGTTACCATCATAAAATTATGTTTTTAATCTCTTATAATATGTGTGATATATTTTAAATTAAACTAATACTCCATGTTGTTGTCATAGGCCTATAGGGTGAAATGTTGTGCATAATCAAGATAGAGAGGAGAGACTTTTCCTGTATAAATGTGTATGATAATGGATATAGTGGTTTGTATGGTTTTATAATAGTGTAAATAAGGTATTTATGTTTTTAAAATCCCTTAAGAGAGTCCTTGATACTCATTGATACATAAACCCTATTGTCACAGTCCTAAATAAGACTAAAAAACCTATGTTTTGATGTTTAGAAGAGAGAATAAAAATAAATGAGATGTATCACCTATTTGATAATGTGTTTGGGATGTAAAAATACCTATATGTGGCATTTAAATCCTTTTAAACTTTTTATAACACAATATATTGAATTAAATATCCCCTCAGTCTATGCAGAAGCCTAACTAGGGTTTCAAGAGCAAAAATCCTGTAGAAAGAGTTTTAACCCTTAAAAATTAATTAAAATATATAATATGAAATTTTTTGATGTATGTAAAAGTAATAAAGTGGTTTTTTTTTGTTGAAGGCTGTAAAATATGGATTTGGTGACTGTGGGTTTAAGATAAGGCTTATTAGGCCTAATTGAAGGGTGGTTTACACAAGAAGTGTGGTCTAAGAGTGGAGCTAGGTCATGAAATTTGACACACACCTATAAGGATATAGAGGGTATATATAAAAGGTTTTAAACATCCATAATATTTGATATATTTCTCAAACCAAGAGATTTTTCACAAAAAAAGGCTACAAGCCTACGAAGACCATTGTGAGCCCTATGTGTGGAATTGAATGTTGAAGTGTGTTTGAGAAATTTTATTAGGTTAAGTCAGATATTATTTGACCATATAATAACATATCTGATATAATATTGAATCTTTAAGACCTATATCAAGTTTTGGTACTTGAAACCTAAGAGGATTGCCTAGTGAGAAGATAGTGAAAGAGTGAGAGGACGTTTGTGAATGGAATGAATGAAAGAAGTTAGAGAATGAATGTGAGAGGGTTATAAGAGGTATAATAACACCAATAATTGTCTCCAAAGTGTATAAGTAGGTACAAATAGAAGAAGGCCATTAAGCCTAAGTGATAATAGTGTTATTAGTCATTTGCACTACACAATGAAACAAAAACTTTAATTTAAAAAATATGGGATATCAAAGATTTATAGAACTAAAAATAATAAAATTTTAATCCTCATTTGTGTGAAACATTAAATACAATATCCGATATATAATAGTTTTTAATATTAAAAAAAACATTGTACAATAACACAATGAAATAAAAATTGACTATAAATTAGATAGATTTCCATGATATGCATACAATATAGGCACATGTGTGTGTCGTCAATAATACATAGATTTCCATGATATGAATATAAAACATTACATTGACCAACATAGTATCTAATGTTGGGTGAATGTCATATACTCATATACAATGCCAAAAATGTGTAAATTGCCATATAGGCATACAAAAAAGTACATCTCATGTAAGACATCCTATTCATCAAATATCCTCCCTCTCTTTGCCTTCCTCGAATAAGAATCTCCATAGGATGACCTTCTCGTAGATGGAGACCCCTATAATGCCTTGGATTTCTCTAAGATTTGATTGCAGGTCCTATGTTCATAGCTCACTTACAGCTGAACCTATTTAAATATAATAATTATAAAAAAAATTAACATAAAATACATTCAAACACTTATTAATAAATTAATTTTAAACTACAATAAAAAAAATCATTTAAGTACATGCACTTACTACAAGCTTGCAATCCTGCTCAATCTGTTTTCCACACTCAAACAAGTCAATGACAAGTTCAGCTATTTGAATAGGTCTCTAAAATATGGGAGAAACATGAGAAGTTTCCCTACCAATCATCTGAATGGGACTATTAGATGTCATAAGATAAACCTAAATACACAAAACATCTACATAAGTTATATTTGCCACAAGTACAAGTAGTAAAATTATTAAAGCAAGTCTATTTTTACAATTCAAAATTACAACTAATATATACATCTATTAGTGCATGTGTAGATGACATTGTAGTAATAATTCCTATGTCTATCTTAGCTCATAAAGAGGAAGGAGTGTCTACTCTAGCCATCAAATGTTTGTGTAAACAAGGTCTCCCTTAATTTTATATAAAGTATCAATTCTTATATATGGAAACCATGCATATCAAGAAAAGACAATGTAAACCAAGAATCATGGAAATGTAACTGCCATACAATGTGAAGATCATGTAAAGATACTATAAATTAAGAGTCATAAAAGTACATAATTGCCATAAAATGTGCATATCATGAAAATACAATGTAAACCAAGAATCATGGAAGTGTAACTAACATACAACATGAAATGACCAAGAATAATAATTAGTTTTCATGTTGGAGATAATATAAAAATTGTAATACATGTAGGAAGTGTGATTGGAAGATTTGGAGGTGGAAATAATAGTAGAACATTGAAAATGTAAAGTTAGGGAGAGAAAAGGAACAAGAGGCATATCAAGAACTTTGTCCTTACTTGTAAATCTTCTTTGGATAGAGCAAAATACCATTATATATTTACTGGGGAAAGGTTTAGCTACACATATATGGCCATCATCCTTATATATTATGCATGATATCAATCATTTGTATCTCTATATATAATACATGGATTGATATCACATTCATTTATAATAGATGGATGACAAGTGATTTATGGGAAAGCACCCAACTAGTGGAAAGGAGTGAGCCATGGTAAATCCACCTATTGACAAAGGTGTGTGTCAATAACATTCTACCACTAAGTCAATGAATGGAGGTCCTTGTCTAATATATCAAGTTTTAGCCATTTAAATATATTATCTTGTTTTGGCTCAAGAGAACAAAATTGGAAAATAGTTTGGATGTTGAATTGGAAGAAACTGTAAGGTGTAATTATTGAGGCTGGCACATATTTTAATACCAACACAAATGGTGGTTCTCCCCAAAAAAATTTCAATGGGGATACAAGTTGTTGAGACCTAATTCAATATTTTATAACATAAAGAATGTTGAATAGAGAAGTTTTCTACCCTTTATACCTTTGTCATAGCCAAATCAAGATGTGTAATGAGGCATTACAATTGAAATCTAAACCTTTGTCATGGCCAAAGAAAAAGGTATAATGAGATATTACAATTTAATTATCATGTCTATTAAAATTTTGTGGCTCAAACATGAGAAGGTAAGGTCAACACCAAAAAATTTAGTCCCCCTTTCCCTAACTCTACCCCTTCCTACAAACCACATCTCTTGTAATAAAATGAAGCAATATTTATGTCCCACTATCACTAGATGTCTTAAGTGAAGTCACTCAATAAAATATAAATTTATTTAAATAACTATTTCATTAACATTATTTAAATAAGTCAATTTAATGTTGGGGCCTGAGTCATGGTCTTTTCTGTTTAATAAGACTCGTAGAGTTACACTATCAAGTAAATGATCCACTAAATATGATTATTAATGATGCACATTTCTTCTCTTTTACTTTAAATTCCCTTGCTATTATCACTCAATTTCAATGGTAACGTGTGGATTTATGTATAATGGTAATTGTGACATAAGTCAAAATGAAAATATGACTATATTGAGCTTAGCAACTTCATTTTCAAGATAGTGTTACGTAGAACGACCCATAGATATGTGGTCTTCATTTTATAAGTATCCTCATGGCATGTGAACTACCCTTATATAATCTTGACTAAGATTATTCATGGGATCATTGTGAGATTTACCAAAAGTAGTTATAAAAATACCATTGAGACCATTCTCATAGATTAAAACTATTGTGGTTGCTCTTTAATGGTTTGTGATACCTCATAACAACTTCCAAAGGTTCACGGTACCCCCAATATGATCAACCCATATCCAAAATTTGTGGATAGGTGTATTTATATAGGAGGAAGAGGATTTCTAAGGTTTAAAGTGGATTTGAGTATGTATGGTATGATTTCATGGTCAGTAGCCTTTAATTAGGCTTATGAGACCTAATTATTCCTAAGGGGTGTTGAGTTAAGTGTTCTCCAAAGAGCGTTAAATTATGAAAGTCCCTATATGAGCTATGTGATGTAAAGGGATATCTGAATTTGGGCTTGGTTTGGTTGGGATATTTGTAGTTTACTTAGAATAAGGAGCTTTGCCTCAAAAAAGGACTAGTAGAATGAATGTGTCAAATAGGAAAGAAGAGTTAATTGAAAAGTTGAAGCTTGGGGGATGTGTGGAATGGTTGGATACATGAAATGAGATTTAATTGAGTAGGTAGATGCTCTTATGAGTATTGTAGAAGGACAAAATCAAAGTAGAATGTAGACCTATGAAAACACATAAGAATATTGTAAAGAATAGAGCAAGGATAAAGAGAGAGAACATGAAAATAGAGTATGAAAATAGAGAAAGATAAATTTAACTTAAACTTACAAGGACAATATACATAGACTAAATGTATATAGAGCATAATATTAAATCTAAATTTTGCCTTTATATAAGTAAATGGTGTCATCCTAATAGAGACAGATGTAGTAGTCGATGGGCTAGAAGCTATATCTGAATATGTAAGCAATGGTTGCGATAAATTAAATGCTATAAATGTTGACTGTGATGATGAAGACACCATTAGCTCCTAAAACATAAAAAGTGACATATATATTATTCAATTTATATTTAACTTAATTATTAGCTAATTTAAATTTGTAAACATAACTTAAATTTAACATGACATTTATATAAAATATACCTGCATCTGTGTAGTGGCTAATGTATACACACCTAATGTGTGTGCTAAAAACTCATCACTCATAAGAATATTATCCAAGCCCTTTGAACCACCAGCACCATTGTCATTAGAATGTCTAGTGTACATAGTTCCTTAAGAACTGTAAGGGTGGGATGGAGTATACACACTAGGTGGCATATCTCTAACATCACTCTATAAAAGCCTACTTGTATGTTGAATGAGTGTATTAGTGAGAAAACTAATAATATGCAGAGTGTCGATCTATATGACCTACTAAACTATAGAGGGGATCTTAGTCTCAAGAGGATTTTGGATATAGATCCACATAGGTTGATAAGGTGCATAATGTGCACCTAGTTAATCTTCCACAGAGCCTTTCCCTCACCCTTGAAACTCACTAAAATCAAAATAATTTATAATCTTGTTGAGGACAGACTCACATTAAAGTTTAATAAAAAAATATAATGAGACCTCATGGTTGTTATATATTGGATAGTCAAACAAAACAAAAGGTTATTAGTGGTTGGGTCCATGAATAGGGCACAAATGAAGACTTTTGATATTTATTTATTCTTAAGCTAAAGTGCTAACAATTTATCAACATAATATGTCATAGGGGGTATCCCTATATGAAGTCCATCTATTAATTTGACTTTTTATAGAGTCGATTTGACCTAATAAGGTCTCTAAAGAATTGGCTAGCTAGGTGTGATAGGGGTTGGTGGAAGTGGCATCCCTCATTCTCCCAATTAACTCTTCAATTTCAAGTTTATTTCACATAATGTTGTCAATTAGAATCTCCTGATTGCTAAGGGGTTTTTTGGAACTATAGGAGGGTTAGGTGGAGGGATAAGAAGAGGAAAAAGAGGGTTTTATGGAGGGTTAAGAGGGTTATCAGGATGGGTTGTTTAAAAATATAAATTAAAATTAAAAATTAGGGTAAACAATGAAAATAATGAAAAAATAAGATTAAATAGGGATGATTTCTAGCACTTACCTCTTCTACGTGGAAACATCATCGATTAACAACTTCGTGGAATAAATTTGGTAGCTTCTTAGCACTCTCTTATCTATATCACACAAAACATGATCATGGAAGTTGGAGGAGAGTAAGGAAAATCGAATGCAAAATGAGGATTTTGCATTTAGGTTTTGCTTATTTTTTTAATACAGAGGTAATTTTATTGAGTTATTAAAAATGACAATAAAATGATCATGTTAGTAACATGATCACATTATTATTTAATATAATACAATAAAACTATATAATAATACGATCATGTTATGGCCCGATAAATAATGAGCCATAATTCACATAACATGATCACATTAATTAAATAACATGATCACATGATTAATTAACATGATTGTGTTACCTAAAATATCCACCTAATTGTCCCCAAATTTGTGCACTTACTCGGGGACATGAGTCATAGTGCAAGATGTACTCCCAAATTTTTTGAGGAACTCCTAAAAATGTTAAAAATTGAGTGCCACCTTCTTAGATTGAGCTTGGATGTGAAACATTACATTCTTATCCCTCATCAAATTTTATTATGGAATGCTCCAATGTTAATGATAAAATAAATCAATGCACTATAGATGGTTGTGTCACATTCACTAAAAATGTGGGCAAAATTTAACTAGAGTAACCAAAATAATTAAGCAAATATGGATGTGATGTTTTAAACTTATGTTCATCAAAATTTCCGAAAAAAATGCATGATCCACTCTCCATTTCATCTTGTTTTTAGATTCCATGTATTGAAAATAATAATATACAATGAGTTATATCATTGATATGTTGTGATGCACCTTTAAGAGTAGCATGTGATGTACTTCAAAATATAAAGAATTTTTTTCCATTCAATTATGAGTTTTAGAGACTATAATTTGTAAATAAAAATATTAATTAATCATAATAACATATATTAATACCTTTTGGTGATATTAAATGTATTATCAAGCCACCTTTTGACAAGGAGAATAATTGTTGAAGTGAGTGTCACAATTCCACCTCTAGTCCTTCCACCATGCATTTGGAGGTTACAAACCCATGTTATGCAGCATGACATCAAGGATCAAATCTTGGATACACAATTGGAAGTTAAGTCCATACTAAGCAATTTATTTTTGTCTCTTAGCAGATACCATGGGATCTAATCTTGAGAAGAAATCAAATCAGTAAAAGTGTGAATTAGTCTTTAAATAGACACAAAGATTTTATACCTAGAATTTATGTTAAAGGAAGACTACTATTGGTCATTATAGGGGGCCACCATAAATTATGTCCATTAAAGGAAATAACACTATGATATCCCTCTCTAACCCATTTAGAAAATGCTTTATAGTTTCAAAATATTTCCATATGTTCTTGGCTACAAAATAATCTGCTATCATGATAGGGGTAGTGGTAATCAATAGAGTGTGTAATTCAGTTTTTTTATAA
Source organism: Torreya grandis (assembly GCA_037957365.1). Classification (NCBI taxonomy): domain Eukaryota; kingdom Viridiplantae; phylum Streptophyta; class Pinopsida; order Cupressales; family Taxaceae; genus Torreya; species Torreya grandis. The sequence continues at coordinate 779,012 of JARHVA010006389.1, read as the reverse complement.
TTGTTCTTACGATAGGAGATACCTTTATAAATATAGTATTTTCCAAGAATCATTACCTTTAATTACAATAACCACCCACTTAACATAAAGTGTATTACTTTATTTGTATACATCAATGATGTTCATTCCTTCTTTGTCATAAGGCAATAGATGTCCCAAACAACCCTATGATGGCACTTAGTTTGCTTAGCATTGGACCAAAAAAGTCTAATAATTTTTTTTATTTTATCATATGAGGCTTTGGAGGGGCCCCAACTAATGGAGAAGTAAACATGAGTGGCTACAAGGATTTTGGTACAAACATGAAATAACTGGCTAAAGAGAGGTTGTGAAATCCAATATGAAACCTTCTTCTCCACTCTATAAATAATAAATTTCCATAAATTTTAAGGAGATATATAAAAATAAAAAGGTATACCAAGGAATTTAAATCACTCTCATTTATGTATCCACTTCTATTGATAGTGATGAAGCCATTCAGAGAAAGACATCATGCTCTATCTAAAACATTGGGTTTTGTCCCATTACAAATTAGACCCTAAGGATTTTCAAAAAATGTCAAGGCATCAAAATTCCTCTTTGAAGGAATCTTCTTTCTCATTGAGAGTGAGTAAGCTATCATCTAAAAGAATCCTATTAATGAGACAAGAGGGGATATTAGGAAGAAAAATAGCCCTGATAAGTCCTCGATTTGTTATGTGAGTAATAAGCTAACCAAATGCCTTAACATAAAAAACATATAAACCAAGAGTTAGAGGGAAACCCTATAAAATGGAGTGAAAAATTACAAAGATATAATACCTGTGCCCATTGATTGTGAGGCATGTTGATGCATCAAAAAACAAATTTTGCACTATTTAGAGAAATAATTGGTCAAAACCTAGGGTCTTAAGCATAGCAAGAATTAAGAGCCATTATATCTGATCATAATATTTTTCAAAATAAATTTTAATAAAGAGGGTCCTTTAGCAAGATGTCTAAGCCCATTCCATTCCTTCCCAAACTATAATTAAATTATCCATTATATATCTATTAATGAGGAATGTTTTCTTAGGTGTGATGATTTCAAGTACAATATGATGGAGGCAATTTAATTATGAATTGGAAATAATTGTATAAGAAACAATAGAAAGGTTGATATGGTGTCAAATGGTAATAAGCTCTAGGTCACCCGACTTGAGGATTAATTTAATATTGCATTTTTCATGATATCTCCTAATGACTTGTTTTACAAGGCTTCTTTTTAAACATGTAACAAGTTGGGCCCTAAAAATTTCCAAGTAGATTTATATAATTCACAAGGAATTCCATCAATCCATGCTGATTTTTCATTAGCCATGCATTGCATTACATGAAAGAGCTCATCAAGAGAAAGACGAGCATCAAAATGTTGTTGCTTTGAAAGGCTCAATTTTTGGGGCATCACATCCAAACATTTATGTAAATCTTGTGCTCTTTCATTCAAAACTTATTGGAATTAAAAATCCAATTTGTAATGGTCTAAGGAATAAGAGGATATTTTTGATAGAATGGTGAGGTGTTTATGTTCAAGATTTATGGATTTTATTGGATCATTGGCTTGTTTGGCCCTAAGATAATTGAGTAAATACTTTGAGGAACCATCCCATATCTTAAACCAATGAAAACATGCTCTAATTTGTGCCCATTTTTCTACATGGATATCAATAAGTTTGATCTTGTGCTTAAGAGAAGCAACCATGGCTTGCAGGTGTGAGTAAAAAAGGGTTTGCTCAATAATGGAGAAAATATTATGGTATTCATTGATGATAGTGCATCAGTCTACTTCATAACTCACATAATTTACTTTTCATAATGGTAAAGGAAGGTGAAAGTGTAGTTGATCACCTCATTACACCACTCAATCCAATTGGTATCATATGGAGGACGTGCAACCAAATTCCACATTTTGGTGATGATTTAGATAGTTCCTTCATGTGGTTGAGAAGGAAAGAGTTCATAAATAATTGATTGAATGAGACTTTAAGATGGAAAACACCCCACTCCACTCTATAAGTGATAAGATTATGAGTAGAAAATATAATTTCTAGATGTACTTGGACAACTTCCTCATTGGAAACTAAGAAGGAGAACATGTGTTGCTTAGAAAACATGACACAATCCAATAATTTGTGACCATGTCCGCATCAACCAAATATTTAGACCAATTATACCATCACATATTATTTAATGTGCACTACTGGAGGACTGGGTCCACTAAGCCCCACCAATGTTTAAAATAATACAATGCTTCATATTCTCCCACACACTATCACATCATAAAGGTGTCAAATTTATCACTATGAATTTTAGTAAATTTAAAGTTACTACATATAAACTAAGTGTAAAGGGAAAAAAAGTCACTGATCCATATCTATAATGTCATTCTATCAAGGCCATCATTTGGGGCAAAAATATTGAGAACCCCTAGGGAATGACCATCAATGGTAAGTAATAACCAAATAACTCAACATGCCATATCTTCTCCTAAATAAAAAATTAAGGTGGTACATTTTAGTGAATTAAAAACACAAATACCATCATGTCCATCTTTATGTGAATTGGAAAATTTAGATGTATTATACACATATACTCCTTAGATAAGATTGTAGAAGAAATTCTAAAATCTTAACTTCTTGTGATCAAATGAAATCTAGAACACCCAATAGTTTACATGTGATACACAAAGAGAATTTATGTGTGGACTCTATGAGGCCTCAAACATATCAAGAGATTAAATTCATTTGGAGGAGCCAATCAAGAAAAAAATTCATTGTCCATGCTCTATATCTTCTCATGAACTAAGTGGTACAAAATTGTTTCCCATTAATGATTTCTGGTTTGGCAAAATAAAATCCCCAAGAGAAATGGACCAATATTAGACCCATTTATTTAATGAGAAGAGTCACCACTGACATGAGGAGGACTGTATAACCATTATGGGGCAGGACCACTTATGTAAGGTATCCCAACATGAGAGACTCAAAGAGGCCACAACATCCCTGACATACTAGGGATGACTAGCAGAAGGGGGAGTAAAATTATCATTTTTTACCTCTTAGTGGGGTTTGATAATAGGGTTAACAAAGGTTTCCTTAGGATTATTATTTCTAGATTTTTTTTGGGTTAGCTATTGTAGTCCAACAATCATGATTTTCAGCCATCTTTTGCTTTTTAGGCAGTGCTTACTTGAAAGATGGATTCGAGTGAACCAAAGTAAATTTATGAAAAACCACAAAACCATAATACTCATGAAAAAATGATCAATATAAACTTTTTTTAACTATAGTGTCCTTGAATGATTCTCCAAATTTAGTGAATAAATTGTAGAAAAAATGTAACAGATTATAATATATTAATTATTCGGATTTCCTACACTTTTGTTTAAATCTAAGATTTGATACAACTTGTAATGAAAACACTTCATAAATAAATTAGAATAAAAATATTAGATAAAAATATGAATTAAATAGAGTAGAAAATATGAATAAATGATGAGCCACTTCGAGGGGGAAACCTAGAAAACCTTTTAATAAAAATATAATTTATAATATAATGATCAAACACTAACCACTTCCTTATATATATACTTTAACAATGCTATTCAAATACCGTGGGTCGACTCTACCATCAATATTAAGTTAAAAAATGATTATATGACTTAATTAAAGATGATGTTAGCCAACATACAATGTATAGGTTAAGGGCTTAGAACATATACATTTTCAAAGATCAAAATGGATAAAAGCAAAAAAAGACTTGAAAAATGTTGATTGATGGACATAGCTTATATTCATGAGTGTTTTATAAAAAAATGTGGCAATTTATTATTTAAAAATTTAATAACATAAAAATCTTATAATTTTTGTTGCTAAATATAAATGACTTAATAACAAGTGTCATTTGAGATTATAAAAGATATGTAAATATTATAACATTTTAATTATTTAAAGCTCTAATTTTTTGTTTTAAGATAGAGAAGATTTATCTATAAATTTTTAGATTTCATTTTTGAGAAAATTTCAATTTACAAAATCTCTTTGAGAATTTTGTTCTTTCATGTTACAGTAAGGACAATGTCTAAAGAGAAATAGACAAAGTAAGATTAGATATTACTTCAATGGTATTTATGATTTGAGATTTGTTGTCTCGATGTTCTTCAAGTCCCTTTTTATATTGACTTCATTGATTCATGTCATATTTGTGTAATTCTATTTTATATTAATGACTAAAACATGTATTGACAAGTGAATTTCATTCTATTAAGCAGCAATCGTTTGAATGGATATTTTTTGATTAATGGTTTCTAAATCTTTTCAAATTTTTAATTATTATGGAGTTATTTTTTTTAATAATATCTAAATGAAAATATTTAAAATTTATTATATCACTAATTTTTATAAGTTTGAACTAATTTTAAATTATAAAAGTCTAAATTATTTTAAAAATATGGTCCAAAATTTTAAAATAGACAGTGTGATTTGTAAGAATCGGTTATTTCCAATCTAAAAATATAATTTTGAAATATTTGATTATAATAAACATAAACAAATTGAAATTTATCAATATAAAAACAATGAAAGATATTTCTTTATTAAATAAATATATTTAAACTATAAATATTGCACAATATTTACTAACTATAAAATAGGTATAACTAAAAACTTAGATTTTTGTGCATCTCTTTCAAGACTAAAGTAATCCATACACAGTGTCTTTCCAATGCCTAAAATGGAATGGAATTTCAAAAAAAATACCCTAATAACAGGCATCCATGTCAAAATGCTAATAAAAAACCTTTTTAACATTATGGACTCCTACTAATGTTACATAGCAATTATCAAGGTTATAAATGTTTGTTCATTGTTGTCCTCTATAGAGAGAAAATGAATTTTATTTGTAAAGGCTATAATATAATCTACGATGTTTGTTATGTTATTAATTTAAACTGTTATGACTACTATATATTGTTTATATAAAAATTTAGTTTTTTTTTAAAATTTAACTGAGATGAATTATTTCTTGTGCAACCAAATTTTATAATATTAGTAGTTGCTCCTATGGTGCAAGAGAAATCAGAGGTTAGATAAAATTAGTTCCCCTAGACATTAATGGCTTCTACATCTGATATTGTTGATATTATTGATTTAATAATAATAAACTAACAAGAATCTAAAGTTCATTGATTGGACCTAGGAAAATAATAAATTGGAGTACCCAAATAGTAGACTTGTATTTTCCCGCCTTTATTGATAAATTGGACGATAATCGTTTAACATGAATATAAGAATCATCACTCATATAAGGTATTGTTTTATGTTATGTGCTCATGATATATTTATGTGCACTCCTATTATGATACAAATAAACCACCTGTATGATATCATTTCACCAAAAAATCCTTAAACTTAATGCATTTCATGAACATGATGTAGTATAACATTAAATCTTCCTAAAAATTAGATTCAATGGGTTTGAGGCCTTTCAAGCACATTAGTTTGGGACTTCAACACAGGTAATAAAGATAAATTTTCATGCTCAAAATAAATACATAACAAAACCAACAAATAAATAAAAACATGCATAATGAAAGAGAAAAATACTTACAAATGAATTTACCCCAAGCCTCGAATACTAGTAATAAAAACCCTTGAGAACAACACCAAGAAGCATGTATTTCTCATTCAGGTTGTTCATCCAACATTGGTATTAGACCAACAAACCCTGAATCAGTCATGTGCAACCCTAAATCAGTCCTCCATAACCACAACCCTGAGAAACCCAAATAATATTATATTTTTTTATATGGTCCCTAGTGTGTGATATCACTTGACATACCTTGTCATTTCCTCTCACTATCACTATGAAACTCTCTTAAATTTACATGAAAAAAAATCTAAACATATATAAGAAGGCACATTAGTTAATTATAATATATTAAAAAAACTTAAAATACTAAAAACTAAAATCCAATACACATCTAAATACTATTATAACAAATTTTGAAATACTAATTAGACAAATATTAAAAACCTAATACCATATAATATTTAATATCTAAAATATATATATATATATATATATATATATACAAAAATTAAATCTTTTACTTAAACTAAAACATAACTTTAAAAAACTAAACTAATCTAAATTTACAAATGAAAAAGCCTAAAACATAATAATAATAATAATAATAATAATAATAATAATAATAATAATAATAATAATAATAATAATAATAATAATAATATAAAAAACATGAGTTAATAAAAGAAAACCACTCTCAATTAACTTAAAATAATGAATTACTAATACTAAAAACAAAACCACATAAAACTTAATATCAAACCAAAATCATAACCTAATTCTTCAAGGATCAAAACCACGAAAAATATGGTAACCTGGTGGTTTTGTGAGGCATGGAGAAGTAGTTTGGACAATCATGATGGAGTTATATGGATTTTTTTAATATCATGAAGCTTTCACAGAAGATATATAGGTCATGGCAAGGTTGTTGACTGTTGATTGTGAGGTGTACCATAGATGATCATGCATATTGTATTTGTACACAGACTATTTTAGTTCAATTAGATTACAGGGCCAAAACCATTTATGAAAATTCAAAAATTGCCCTTCGTGAAAACCTAAACACCATCGACAAAAACCACTAAATGTGGTGTTACCAATCCAATAGTCAAAATAGAATATGTTTTTTCTCTATCTCTTGTGAAACAAATCTAGGGGCTTCACCCCACCATATGGCCTCTATCTTATAAATACTTTATATATAGCCAATAATCAATCAATCATCTGCAATAAACATAATGTACTTTATAAAGTGAGGATATGGTCCTCCTTATTTTAAATGAATAATTGGTGCATAGCCCTTAGGGGAAATTGTCAGTATAATTATCCATTAAGAAATGGGTTCTTATGGGCATTCCCTAGTGAAGATAGTTTGGAAATTACAAGATATTATAATGATATAACTAAAAATCAAGACCACTTTTATTTAACTATGTTTTTTTAATGAAAACCTATCCACATGTAGATGTATCCCTTAATTACTCCATACCCATAGTGTTATTGCATTTTCTATCACTGTAGAAAATTGGTGTATTTAGGCATGGAATTACATATGTATGGTTGTACGCATATATATCTTTTGATATATGTATACATTCCTACATACTTGTGTATATGTGGTTTCACTTGGAGTTGTTATTCCTCTGACAAAAAATGTATATATGTGAGGTGGAGATGCTACTTCTACAATTTCATTCATTAATAATGGCAAAGCCATAGATCATATTGGGAGATATAAACACTACCAATATAGAATTAGCATTGATGGGAAAATTTTGAAAATATTATGGAGTAAATCCCACTCATCTTCATTCTCAAGTTCTTTAAATGTCTTAATTTTTTAAGGTAAGGCTTTCCAAGCATTGGGTTACAGATACACTACAGTGCAGCTTAAGGTAAAGACCTATCAGAGCTTTAAAACTATTTTAAATGTATCCATTTGACATATTTTTATTTTTCATGGTGTCATCATTCCAATAGTAAAAATGGAATATGATTTTCCTACATAAATGTAAAACACCACAAACATTGAAGTTTGACTCTTATTTTTGCTAATTATTTTTGTTAACAGATTCACAACTATATATACTCTTTGTTGGTAGGACACTATAATCAACCTAAAATATACAAGTAATATCCACAAGCACATATGTGATACAATGCCTCTTAAGCCTAGATTGACTACCCTCCTCATTCAATGGGAGAAATAACAATTTTTGCTCTAGCTTGCCCAGTTTCCTGGTGTTTAAATGCTTCCACAACCTCAAAAAATGCATATGAACTCTTGGGATTGATCATAGCCTTCAGCTTCTCACTCTGAATGTAATCATGTAGTCTATCCAATTTTTTACCACTCAGCTTCACCATCACATTATCTACTTCAAGATGTGTGGGGAAAGGATGCTCTATGAAAAACCATACACCATCGACAAAAGCACTTAGAATCTACATATCAGCATTTGAATGGGTTTAAATGGCATATTCCCTTTCTTGTCTTGTGTGAGATGAATCTTGGGGCATTGTCCCACCATATAAGCCTCCAACTTAAATATATTATTGGCAATGTACATAAATTCCAGCCTAAACTCTTTTTATTGATACTTGTATTAAATCCATACTCAAAATCTTATCATTAGGTGGATTATAGATTTTTTTTTTGTATTTTTGAGGGTTCCTCACCTTGTTTCAAATTAGGATGCTCACATTAGAAGATAATTATTTCATACATTTACTCTTTAGACCCTTTTTTAAATAAATGATTAGTTGTGTTGTGTTTGTACTTATATTTATTGTGGGGGAAGAGGTTATTAGAAGATTTAAATCTTTTATATTTGATACTTATCTTAAAAATTATATTCTAAATCTTATTATTATTTTTAAAAAGGGTAAACATTTTTTACTGGAGCTATGGACTAGGAAAATTCTTTTGAGCATAGTTATGAACCATCAAGGAGAATACTTTATAGATACTAGAGCTTTGAACTAGTGTTGGGACACAATAGGGTGGCTAGTACCCAAGAAAACCAACACCAACAAGGCCCACTAAAAAATAAGGGTTGACATAAGGACATACAATAGAGATCTAAAGAGAAGAAAACCTAGCAAAATAATGCTAAATTAGACCAGTCATTAAAAATGCTAAAAACTAGACAATAAAAATATAGCAATTAATTAACATTCCATGAGAAACACAAAGACAAAGATGTCACAATACAACAGTAGAAATATAATGAACCCAAGAAGAAAATAAAATAATGGAGGATTTATATGTAACAAGGAATCAACCTTCTCCTAGAATGGAATTCGTCCATCATTATTTGGGAACTATCTTTAATTAATACTTTGACATTTAATCTCAACCTTTCCACCTCAAATATTCAACTCTAAATTTAACTGAGATGCTTAGGTAAACCTTAGGTTTCCCACCTTTAGAGATGGAAAGATGAGAGGTATTGAAGGTTGGATAAACTAGTTGATCCTTCAAATTAACTCAGTCTAATGGCACACTTTTGAGACCACCATTATCTAAAATTAGGAAGTTTGATTCACCCACATTGCCATATTTATCCTCTGCAACAATTACTATGGGCAAAAAATACACCATGAGGGTCAAAATAAAGTGAGGGGAAAGGAACATTACTATGGGAAAAGAATACCCCATGGTTGTGCCAAATATAATTATTATCATGAAGACCCTCCTTCTTCCACAACTGATGATGGGGAAAATAATCCTAATAAGAACAACTAGCAATAGAATGCCCAAGATAATTGCAATGAAAAAAAGCCTAGAAGTAAGGCCTTCATAGTTGAAAAATTGAATCCAAGAGCCCCAAAAAAGTTCCACCTTGATGGAGTGAAAAGGATTAGACAAATATATCATAGCAAAAACCCTCTCAATTATACTTCCCATGGAACTCTAATATATTTTAACAAAGGATCCCACCATATTAGTAAAAAAATTGATATGTTACTCTTTGTATAAAATTGGTAGAAGATTATATAATCTAAAATAGAGTGGGGAAGCTAAAATAAATGTATTCTCTACATTGAAAAAAGGGTCTAAGGATAAAATAAAAAACCATAGCTGAAAAAAATCTAGGTTCCATAAGTCCTAACAAAGTCACAGTTAAAAACATACATGAAAGTGAATTGAAATAAGCTTTGCTAAGCAATGGGAAATATGGGGTGGAAATGGAGATCCACTTGGAGGAAGCTTAACTAGAAAGAGAAACCAATGAGAGAAAGAGGCCTAAACATTTACCAAATAAAGATTTATCACTTTTATCAGATTCCAAATCTTATTATTAGTGTAGGTTTTTTTTATTGGCAGTTGTTTAAGAATTTTTGTCATGTTTTTAAGTAGTATGATTAGAAGATAGACAATAATTATTGTATCACATCATACCTTAAATAATATTTTAGATTTTATTTACAATTTAACTGTTAAAAAATGATTTCTTTGACTTCAAATAAAATATGTCAATGGATATGCAACTAGTATTAATATTTTAAATATATCTATCTAAAATATGTTAAGCGATGTAGGAACATCCTAGGGATCGTGCAATCTTCCATCAACCAAAGACAAAGTGTATTTTATTTTTTGGGGTTTTTAGTTGTGGCCTTGTTTGTGTGATCTTTTTCACCTCTTTAAATTATATTGCAAATGTATTCCTTTTTTGTAGAAAAGTGCATAGATCTGTTGAATATTTTTGTTAGTTTGTAGGGATTGTATAGTCACAAAACCTTGTTAGAAATGGTTCTTAAAATTTGATACGAATTAGCTGATGAAACTTTATGAGGTCATAGAATATGACACTTACAACATCTTTACCAATTTTTAGATAAGTTGGAGCTACCACAGAAATGTATCGACTGTTACATTATCAAGAGGTTTCATTACTTGAGATAATGTTATGGGATGAATTTGATGTTGAAACTTGGTGGGATCATGAAAACTAACATTTAAAACATATATAAAAAAATTTAGACTATTCAGAGCTACCATAGAAACATACCAACTATTACACTAGTAGGGTGTTTCCTTACTAAAGGTAATTATGTGAAATGAATTGGATGTTAAAACTTGGTAGGATCATAAAACCTGAGACTCAAAACCACTGCACAAAAATTTAGATCATTTGGAGTCAACAAAAATGCATACTTATTGTTACACTCTTTGTAGGTTTCCTTCTTGTGGTAATGTTGTAGAAGGAATTATATGATGAATTTTTGTGGATTCATATAAAATGACACCTAAAATATCTTTAAAATTTTTCAAACCATTTGTAGTTGTCACTGAAAAGGTGTGGCTATTTATTTTAGGCTATGTTGTGTCACAAGGTATAAGGTTTGTGACCTTTTAATATGGCTATGCTAATAATTGGCTCGCCAAATTTTGATAAGTTTCATATAATGTAATCTTTAATGTGTTTTAAAAAATTTATCTCAATTATGTAAGTAATAAAAATGTAATGACAATTTTTTTAAATTATCATTCTACTAGATGATGTATATGTCCAATCTACATAAGGTTAATGATAATTTAGAATATATATAGTAATATTTGAGTTACCAAATTGGAGGTGGTGAAACAAAATGTATCCTATAATATGTTCTCAAATTTTTAGCTCAATTTGATAAGTGACAGCAAGGTTATGATAGTTTTTTTTATTGTCACTTAATCAAAAAATGCATATGTATAGCCTGATGGTTCACTACCTTTTGGTAGAGATGATATAATAATTAGGTCACCATATTTAATAAGTTCTTATTAAATGTAGTCATGTTTCTATTTTTAAAATTTTAGATCATTTGGATATAGAGTTAAAGTTATGGAAGTTTTCAAATTTTATATCATAAGGTGGCTGAACAAAGCTACCAACTTGACCACCCCCTACATACGTGATATCCATCATGATGGGTTGATGACAATAAATCCAATCTCCTTGTTGAGGAGGAGATATGGATAATTGGTTAGGATTGTGAGAATGATGAATTGGATCCATCAGGTGGTTAGTATAGGGGATATGAATCATAGTGCAAGGAGTACTCCCATAATATTTGAGCAACTCCTACAAGTGTTGAAAATTGAGTACCACTTTCTTAGATTGAGATTGGATGTGAAACATTAACTTCTTCTCATTCATTAAATGTTAATATGAGATTCTCCATATCCAATGAGAAAATAGATCAATCCACTATAGATGGTTGTGTCATTTTCTCTACAAATGTGGGGAAAAAATTAACTAGTGTAACCAAAATAAATTATAAAAATATAGATGTTACATTTTTATCTTATGTTCATCAAAAGTTTCAAAAATAAAATGCATGATCTAGTCTCCATTTTGTCATGTTTCCGTATTCCAGATGTTGAAAATAATAGTCTACAATGAGTTGTATTAGTGATATGTTGTGATGAACTTCAAAATATAAATAACTTTTTCCCATTCAATTATGAGCAATAGAGATTATAATATGTAAATACAAATATTAATTAATGATAATAACATATATTAATACCTTCTGGTGATATTAAATGTTTTATCAAGCCACCTTTCGATTGACAGAATAATTATTGAATTGAGTGTCACAAGTCCATATCCAGTCCTTCCACCATGCACATGGAGCTTGTAAACCCATCTTATGTAGCATGACATCAAGGATCAATTCTTGGATATTAAATATGGAAGGTAAGTCCATATTAAGCAATTTATTTTGGTCTTTTAGCAAATATCATGGGATCTAATCTAGAGAAGAAATCAAATCCTTAACAATGTGAATTCATTTTTAAATAGACACAAAGCTTTTATACTTGGAATTTATGTTAAAGGAGGACTAATATTGGTCATTATGAAGGGCCACCATAAGTTATGGTCATTAAAGGAAATACCACTCTGACATCCATCTCTAACCCATTTTATAATAGGCTTGATAGTTTCAAAATATTTTCATATGCTCTTGGGTACAAAGTAGCCCTCTATCTTGATAAGGGTAGTAGTAATTAATAGAATGTGTAATCCAATGTCTTTTTTATAATTATTCTTACCATAGGGGGTACCTTTAGAAATGCACTACCATATAAGGATTTTCCAAGCCTCATTACCTTAAATTACTATAAACACCCACTCAAAAAAAATGCAATAATTTATTTGTAGACATCAATGATGCCCATTCCTCCTTTGTCATGAGGAAGGAAACAAATGTCCCCAAGTAACTTTGTAATAGCCTCTAGTTTTCTTAGCATTGGCCCAAATAAAGTCTCTAATAACCTTTTCTAGTTTATCATATGAGGCTTTGGAGGGGCTAAAATAGGAGGAGAAGTAAACATGAGTGGCTATAATCATTTTGTTACAAACATGAAATTAATGGCTAAAGAGAGGTTTGGAAATACAATATGAAACCTTCTTCTCCACTCTATCAATACCCATTATAAACTAGACCTTGAGTCTTTGTAAAAAATGTCAAGGCATCAAAGTGCGTCTTTGAAGGAAGATTATTTCTCATTAAGACTGAGGAATCTATCATCTACAAAAATCCCATTGATGAGCTAAGAGGGGATATTAAGAAAAACAATAGCCCTACTAAGTCCTCGATCTGTTATGTGAGTAATAATATAACCAAATGCCTTAATATAAAAAATATATAAACCAAGAGCTAAAGTGAAATCCCATCCAATGGAGTGAAAATTTTCAAATATATCATAATTTTGCCCATTTATTGTGAGGCATGTTAATGCACCAGAAAATAAATTTTGTACTTTTGAGAGATAATTAGATAAAACCTAGAGCTTTAAGCATAATGAGAATAAAGGGCCATTCTATTCGATCATAATCTTTTCCAAAATAAATTTTGAGAAAGAGGGTCCTCTAGTGAGAGGATTGAACCCATTCAATTCCTTCCCAAAATGTAGTTAAATTATCCATTACACACACACACACACACACACACACACACTAATGATGCATGTTTTCTCAGGTTGGATGATTACAAGTAAAATATGGTGGAGGAAATTTTATAGTGCCTTGGAAATTATTGTATAAGAAAAATTAAAAAGGGTGATAGGGCATCAATTGGTAATAAGCTCTTCATCACTTGACTTGAGGATGAATTTAATATTGCCTTCATTTGTGATAGCTCTAATGACTTATTTTTCAATGTTTATTTTTAAACTTGCAACAAGTTGGGACCTACAAATTGCCAAGTAGATTTATAGAATTCACAAGGAATGAGATCGATACATGGTGCTTTGTCATTATCCATGAATTTAATTATGTGAAAAATATCATCATTATAAATAGGATCATCACATTTCTTTTGCTACAAAAGGCTTAATTTTCGGGGCATCCCATCCAAACATTCATTTAAATCTTGTGTCCTTTCCACTAAAACATCTTGGGCTTAGAACACCAATTTCTAATGGTCCAAGAAAGTTGATGATATTTCAATAGAATGGTGAGGTGCTCATGTGCAATCTTGATGGCTTTGCTATGCTTATTGGATTGTTTGACCCTAAGATGTACTTGAATAAATACTTATAGGTATGGTCCCATATCTTAAGCCAATGTAAACAGGCTCTAATTTGTGCCCATTTATTCACATGGATTCAACAATTTTGATATTTTGCTTCAGAGAAGTAGATATGGCTTGCAAGTGTGAGTCAAAAGGGGTTTGCTCAAGGATGGAGTAAATCCTATGGTATTCCTTGATAACAATGTGTCAGCCCGCTTCAAATTATACACAATTTAATTTCCATAATGCTAGAGGAAGGTGGTAATGCATCTTATCACCTCATTCCACCACTTATTCCAATTGGTAGCATATGGAGTATGTGCAACCAAATTCCATATTTTGGAGATTATTAAGATAGTGCCTTCATGGTTGAGAAGGAATGTGTTCAAAAATAATTGTTTTCATGAGACTTTAAGATGAACACAACCCCACTCCACTCTACAAGTGATAGGATTATGATCATAAAAAGATAATTTATATATTTACTAGGACAAATTCCTCGTTAGAAACTAATAAGGAGAACATGTGCTGCTCAGAAAGCATGACACAATCTAATAGCTTGGGACTATGTCAATGTTGACCAAATATTTATACCAATTATACTGTGGCATATTAGTAAATATGTGCTACTAGAGGAGTGGGTCCAATAAGCCTTGCAAGTGTTTAAAATAATACCATGCTTCACATTCTCCCACACACCATCTCATCAAAATGGCACCAAATTTGTTAATGATATTTGTAGTCATATTAAAATTACTACAAATCAACTAGGTGAAAAGGGAAAAAATGTCAGTGATCCATATCCATAATGTTATTTTGTTAAGGCCAGCATGGGTAAAAAAATATTAATAACCCCTAGGGAATGACCATCAATGACAAGTAATAACCAAATAAATCGACATGGCATATCTTCTCCCAAGGAAATTATCAAGGGGCTAAATTTTAATAAAACCAAAACACTAACACCACCATGTCCATATTAATGTGAAGTGAAAAATTTAAATGTGTTATACCATATACTCCTTAGAGAAAATTGTAGAAGAAATCTTAAAATCTTAACTTCTTGTGAACAAATGAATTCTAGAACACCCAATAGTTGACAAGTGATGCACATATAGAATTTATGGGGGGACTCTATGAGTCCTCAAACATTTTAGTAGATTAAATTCATTGGGAGGAATCCTTCACGAATAATTCTCCTTATCCATCCTCTATATCTTCTTATGAACTAATTGATACAAAACTATTTCCTAATAATGGTTGTTGGTTTCACAAAATAATATCCCCGAGTGAAATGAAGTAGTATTAGCCCCATTTATTTAATGAGGAAAGTCACCTCTATCATGAGATAGACTACATGACCATCATGGGGTAGGACCACTTATAGAAGGTATCCCAACATGAGAGGATCAAAGAGGCCATGTCATCACTAAGATACTAGGGAGGACTAACGAAAGGGGGAGTAACTTTATCCTTCTTTTCCTCTTAGTGGTGTTTGATAATAGAGGGAATTAAGGTCACCTTAGGATTTTTATTTTTATGTTTTTTTTTGGGATAGCCATTTTAGTGTAACAATCATTATTTTAGCCACCTTTTGCTTTTCAGGTGGTGTTTGATCAATAGATGGCTTTGAGTGAACCATGAGGTACAATCATGACTCCTATGATCAAGTGCTTAACATCTAAAGCGTGTGTTTGAGTGATTGAAGTAGATTAACTTCATCCAGAAGCATTCCATCCTTAAATATCAATAGAATCTTTCAAGTCTATTGTCAAATCAACCTCAATGAAACACATTTTTCATAGGGCATGCAAAGTAGAATTTATCAACCTCATGACAAAGCACCCACCCTATGGGTTTGAAAATCTCATCAAGGAATGCCCATAGAGGAAGTGAAAGCCCTGGAAGTGCAACCCATATAGGGACCTTAAGGGAGGTATGTTTAGACACCTTAAAATTATGGGTCTAAGGGGGCACAATCATGAGGGTATGTCCTAAAAACCAATAACTCGACCTAGAAAGGATGGATTGGACTTGAGAAGGATTCTTAAAGAAGAAACAAGAAAAAACCTTACTATGGTTATAGAGTCTAGTAATATGAAAACCCAAAGGTTCTAAATGGTGTCAAATCCATGCATTGAGAGTTTCCTCTTAAGGGGATACAAAGAGCATGGTAAGCAATGGAAATATTATTTTCATATCATCTACACACATCATCAACAACATTTACTTGTAAACAACCATCTTGTTGAGAAAGCTTATGAGAATTGGAAACAGAAACAGGAGAGATTCAAATTTTGAATATCCCGCTTAAATTTTGAATTTCATATCTATTCAGAATTTCATATCTATTCACATGTTGTATCTATAACAGGGAAGCATTTTGATGTCTGATTGCTTTTATTTCATTTTGGAGGCGGTTATCCATCTTCAGGTAAAATGCTTCAATCTTTCGATACAATTTATATTGGCCTTTATTCGAGACAAGGATGCATTGCATCTTTATAGATTTTATATCTTGCCGTTATATGTAGAGAAATAGAGAAGATTTTTTTGGCTCAGAAGGTCAGCACCACCACTTTTCTGAAGATACACGAAACCCCAATTGCTTAACACCGCTGCATTAAATTTTAGAGAATCAAAATACATTATCAGCAGTTTAATCCCTCATGAATTTTTTGGTCGACGGTATGTAAATAAAATAAATTTGTTTGGGAGTATAGTAGATGGAATTCTTGCATTAGTGCGTAGTGCTCAACATAATTTTCAGTCGCATGGTCTTCGGGTGTGTGTCCAGGATTGTATGTGCACCTGGATTCCTAAATCACACGACTATTGCTTTCTGTGTTTGTTGTAGCATAATAACTCTGGCTTTTTCCAGACTTTTTCATCCATGCAGAGGACAAGTAAGAGCAACAAACTCAGGATTAATCGACCCATAATTAGTATAACGGTAATTTGTTTATCATCTTCTAAGTTGACGTAAAAGTAATGTCTGTAGTGTATCAATAGTTCTTCAAGTAAAATTTTGCATCCTTTTACGCGAATGTGATTTCTTCAAGATCATGGCTTTATTGTCTCATAAGCTTAACCAGATATGATATTTTCAACCTTCTGTACATATATGGAATAGTAAGTTCCATACAATATGGAATGTTAATCTTTACTCTCAAAACATTCTCATTTTTCATGGTGCTTTCTTTATCAAGGTTTACGTGGTATGCTATTCTTCACCCAAACTTTTAGGTTGATCAAATTAAAGACGATAAAATGGCTCTGTAGGTAGCAATTTTTTATAATTTATTAGATTTGGGGAAATTTTATAAGCAATTTATTTCGCATTTCAATCACTTCACCATCATATGATGGTTCGCAGTAAGGGTGTGACCGCTGTCACAGCTGTTCTCAGTAAGGGTGTGGCTATTGTCGTAAGTACTCTCAATGGTGCTATTAATTTTTATATTCCTACGTGACGCCTAAGTGGTAATGTGCACTCTTAAACTTAAAATATTATCACTAGTGATATTAATCCTTTATTATAATTAAAAGGAAAAAGATAATTTCAATATATACATTTATCTAAATATTGGGAGGGAGTTAGGTGAATGTGGTGGGAATGTAGATGGGGTACGTTGAATATAGTGGGGATGCTAAGATTATTCCTTAAATTTATTAGTTGAGCTTATAAAGTCTCATTCCCTTAATTTTATTAATGAAATTTATATGAATTTTTTTTCCCTAACTTAAATATTTATAGTAATGTTAGTTGTATTGATTTTGTCAACTATGTTATTTGTAAAGAATGTTGATGGTCATGTTATTCATAGGGGATCAAGCGTAGTTGATGTGTTTATTGATGAAAGTTCAGATTAAATTAGTCAATTTAAGGAGGATTTATTACTGAGACTACTTTAATTAGATAAAATGTAAAAGATTCATCTACTAAATCTCAAGTGAGTCATCATCTACAATTGCAAACCTCTGCTAACCTATTAGAGGCAAAAACTTGAGCTTCAAATGATAACAGTTAATGATTTCTAAGCCATTATCTACAATTGGAAACCTATGCTAACCTAATAAAGGCAAAATCTTGGCCTTCAAATGATGGCAGTTAGTAAACTCTAAAAAAATTTCCAACTATTTATGATGACATATTTAAGGCAAGTCATGAATCAAAAATATTCATTCATTCTCTCTTTATCAATAATTGAGACACTAAAGATGCATTTTTTACAAAAATTTTAGCATTATCAAATTGAAGAGAATAAAGTGGTTGTGGAAGTGGTAATTTTTTATAATTTGTTAGATTTGGGAAAATTTTATTTGTTGTATGTCTCACATTTTAATCAGTTCACCACCACACAATGGTTCTCAATAAGGGTGTAGCCACTAGTATAACCATTTTCACTAGTATTATTAATTTTTATATTCCTGCGTAACATTAGGTGGTTGTGTGAACTCCCAAATTTAGGGGTTCCTTGTAGTGGCACCTCTCTCTAGACCACAATTAATTAAGGGAGGAAATAACATTTTTAATATACATATTTAAATATTGGGAGGGAGTAGGGTGAATGTGGTGTGGATGGAAATGGGGTGGGGAATGTGGTCGAGATTGGAAGGTCATCCCTAAATTTATTATTGAGTATATAAAATCTCTTTCTCCTAAATTTATTTAAGAATTATATATGAAATATTTCATTCACCCTAACTTTAATGTTGATAGTAATGAATGTTATCTTAATCTTTTTTACAAAGTAATTTGTAAGGAAGGTTGACATATGTGCCAATTTTAGGGGACCTAGTAGGGTTGATGTGTTTATAGATGAGTGTTTGTAGTTGGTCAGTCTATCCAAGGAATATTTGCTAGTGAGACTACCTTAATCAGAATAAATGTTAAGGATTAATCTACTACATCTAAAGCGAGTCATTATTTATAATAGTAAATCTTTGTTAGCCTAATGGTAGCAAAAAATTGAGCTTCAAATGATGATAAGCAATGATCTCTATAAAATTATCTATCCAATTATGATGACATATTTAAGGCAAGTTATGAATCAAGAATATTCATTCATTCTCATTATATTAGTTATTGAGATGTTAAAAATACATTATTTTAAAGTAGCTATGTGTTTTCATTTATTAGGCTCTATTAGCATAATTATTTTGTGATTTTGGTAGTTTTATGCCATGTCCTCTTTTTCTCTCCTACACCTCCTCTCTACTTCCTCTTTATCCTCCTTTATTTCTATCAGTTTCTCAACAGCATATAATATATGTTTTTGGGCCTAGAAATAGATAATATATGTTTTTGGGGTTGTGAACGCTCTTACCCATTACAGTTCCCTAGAGGGTTTTTTATCACATTTTGTTTTCTTTTTCATCCACTAAAAGTCAAATTGTGTGCTTATATAGTCATAGATTGAATTCAAGAGTTATACAAATAAAAAAATCATTGGTGCAATTAATAAATCCAAGGCATATAGAAATAGATTCTAAGAATCTAAGGAAATGTGAAATAGGATTAAGAATTTAAGGATGTAACTTACTATATTGAGAATTCTATAAGAATCAATCATTTAGATAACATTCATTGTAGTGATAAAAATCACAAGAAAGATACATTGCATCACATTAACATACATGGTTAAATTACATTTTATTTAGTACAACAAGACCGATATTATATACCATTGAGGTGACTTATGATTATTTGGTGTTTCAAACCCCTATTGAACCTAAGCACAGACCACAAAAAATATTTTCCTTAACCTTTGCAGTGTTATTTTCATTATTAAGATTTGAAGAAGATTAATTTTGTAGTAAATGGAGCTAAGTTTTAGAATAATGATAGACGTTTTTGGAGGCCATACTTAAGTAATGTTACCATCATATGAATTTATGCTTGTCTATTGTATTTTAAAAATAAGGCATCAATAACTCTAGGGAACAATGAATGTGGAGTGTGAGGTTCTAGGGGTACTCAAGTCATGATGGGTTATATCAAATATTAATGTCTTACCCCAAAAAAAATTCTATTGTTAGAATGCGAATACTATTTCTACTTTCGTCATAAATTAAGATACTTTTCTAACTACTATCCTAGTCAATTATTGATTTAGATTTGGAATATTAAAAAAGTTTCATTTTATCATTTTACAACTAATTAGGTGAAATTAAATTTGTATGGATAGTTGTTCTTTGATATGGTTAGATATGAACCTCTTATACTACTTAGGGTTTCCTTTTTTGGTGGTACTACATTGTCTTGCATACTCATTGTCCTTCAAGGATTAGATCTTGCTTATTACTTTTGATAGATATAAATTTTCATAGGGTTGTTTGATGTGTTCTCTCCCCTAGTGTTAGATAATTTTTCACATAGTTTCACATTTCAATCCAACTAATTGTTTAATAGATTATTCTATCAGATGATCTTAGATTCACTATTCTTAATTTCTATTTTTTTCATTCCAAGTTCTAAGTCATTCTCAAATTTATGGATTTTATTTCCAAACCATAGTGTGCTTTATTTTTTTTATATCATGTGTCTCTAGTTAGGGTTATACTCAAATCATAACCCTAGAGTCATATTTCTCAAATCATAACCCTACATTTTAGATATTTTTGTATATTTTATATCTTTATGTGTAATTACGTTAGAGGCATTATTATTAGGGTGTCAACCCCAAAGATTCATCTCCTAGTATTGGATATGTGAATCTAATTTTAAATGATAGTTTTGGTTATATTCTTGAGGTTTTAAACTACTTTATTCTATGTATAATGTGGCTTGGAATGTGTTGGGAAATAACATGAAGGAGGTAAGTAGACTAGCTAGGTAGAGGTGGGAATGATGACCTAAGTTCAGGGTGTAAGGTAGAGGAGTGGTGGGTGATAAAGCAATTAGAGGGAGCATGAGATAAAGTTATCGAGAGGTGGACAGAGGAGACTTGGTGTATAGATGGGTTGGATTGATCGAGAGTATATTATAATATGATATGATATATTAAAATATATAATATATATAATATATTAAAATGTATAATATATTTTAAAATATAAAATATGGGTATGTGCATAGAGTTAGAAGACAATTATGTGGAAATTTCTCACAACGTGTATGTATTATGACCATTATACGTACAACTTATGGATATAACACTTACACATTGTGAGCATAAAATGTAAAAATTATTTTAATTAAGGATATAAAAATTTGAGCCATAACATGTATGTGTTATGAGAACTAAGCCTAGTGCCAATAATGTGTACGCATTATTGGCACTAGGCTTAGTGTTAAAAATGCATACACATTATGTCTTCATAATGTGTATGCATTATTGAAAACAAAAAAAATTAAATGGCCTGTCTATGGACAAACACATTTTATTTTCATTTTCATGCTTTATCGATGCTTTACTTGACCAAACCATGATTGCATTTTGTTTCAAGAAGAAGAAAATCACACCTTGATCACCCAATACCTCATCAAATCATTAATTTCATTGCAAAAGGGAGGAAAGCAATCAAAAACCAAATGTATTAATAGTAGACTTTGATAAAAAAAAATTATTTATAATGTTTAATTGCTAAATCCTTTTTTTAACAACCCTTTCCACTGCAAGAGACCAACATGGTAACTGATCTCCTAACCCTATGAACCCTCTACCTAACCCTCTTAACATTTTGCTTAACCCTCCTAGAGTTATACAATATCCCCCAAGTAGTTAGGAGGATCTGGTTACACACATAGTGGAAAATAAAATAGAAATTAAATAAATAATTAAGAAAATGAGGGACCCCATATCGACTAACACCCACCACTCATATTTGGCTAATACCCTAGATTTAGTATTAGGTCAAGTTAACTCGATAATGAGTCAAATTGATAGATGGGCATTATATAGGGACAGATGTAGGGTTTAATGTGCTTACAATTTGTCAACATGTGAGGTGAAGGATAAAGATATATAAAAAGACCTAACTTGTGCTTTTTCATCAACCCAAGAACTAATGCACCTTTTTCTAGTAACCACTAAATTTTTCCCAATCCATTCATGCAAACACAATTTGATTAGATATAATTTTTGAGACCGATGATGGATGTTGTTTGATTACCCACTGTGTAATAACCATAAGGTCCCATTGTATTTTTTTAGGAAACTCTACTACAAGTTCATCCTCAATGAGATTCCAAATTATTTTGACTATAGTGAGTTTCAAGGATGAGGGAAAGGCTCTGCATAGGATCAAATAGGTGCACATCTTACGACTAATTGAACTGCAAGGATCCATACCCAAAATCCATTTCAGCTTGAGATCCCCTCTATGTGAATGAGATCATGGAGATGGACACTTTTCATGCACTTAGTGCTTTTACTAATATACTTATTTAGAATACGAGTAGGATCTATAAGATAGATGCTACAAATACTGCACCCAATGTGTGTACTCAACCTCACCATTATAGATGTTGTGGTGTTATATGAATTGGACATTCAGAGGATGATGGTGGTGCTTCTAAGGGCTTAGATGATATATTCATGAGTGATGAGTTTTTAACATGTATATTTGGTGTGCACACATCAATCCCTACACACATGAAGGTATCTTTTATATAAATGCCATGTTAGATTTAAGTCATATTTATATTTAAAAACTAAGGATTAATTTACACATCAACTGAATAATATGTATGTAATTTTTATGTTGTAGTAGCAGACAGTGCCTACATCTTCATTTGCAGATCTAGTTTGTGGACTATCCACACTTCAGCTATCAATGTTACTAGGCCACTATTTCCATATATGGAGGTATAATTTTGAGTTAATATTATACTCCATGTACATACTTTTATTTATATAGATATATGTTCTTAATTAACAATCACACATGTTCAAATTAAAATTTGAATGATAGTGATGTGAATAAAAATTATATGTATGGCATGTGATGAAAGATATATAACCTAATAATGATCAACCTTTTAGATAGTCTCCTTCAATATCAGGTGATGTCTTTGTCATATTTTCTTTCAAAATATATTCTTCCTCCTATTTACTCTAATTATATTGTTAGTGTTCCTTCAAATTTTCAAACTTATTTTGATGCTTCACATTTTTTTATTAGAATCTCTTATTCATAGTGTTTTTTCAACTTAATATTTTCATTGCTACCTATAGTACCACTACTTATCTTCCAAATCCTCAAGATTATTTTGTTGTGTGATTCATATGTGTTATGTAATAACTTAAGTCTTCTAAAAAACTAAGCGAGGTTGTTTGTTAAAATGATGATGATAGTAGACACTCCTCCATATCTATAAGTAGAGATAGACACAAGTAGTATTTTTTCAATGTCATCTTCATAGGCACTCACCGAGGTATATGTTAATTTGTAATTTTGAATTGTAAAATTAGATTTATTTTAATAATTTTACTAAATACTTCGGCATGGTAAATATAACTTACGTGACTATATTATTTATGCATGGTTTTCATATATGGCATATGATATTTTTGGCATTCAAATGTTTAGTATGTCACCTTCTCATGTTTATTCCCCATTTCACACACCTATTCATGCACCTAAACCTGTCACTGAACCTGTCAGAATGGTGAGGTGATTATATTCAAGCTTAATGGTTTTGATATGTTCATTGGCTTGTTTGGCCTTGAAATACTTGAATAAATAATCTGAGGCACATTCGCATGTCTTAGGCCAATGCAAATGGGCTCTAATTTGTGCACCTTTCACCACATGGATATTGTTATCAACCAAATTTGTAACTTTTCTTAATTATCCCTGAAAATCACATGGGAGTGTAATGTTATCAATTGAGAGTGGTTTCCATATGGTTTTTCTTCTCTCTATATACATTATCCTTCATGATAATGTATGGATATCACCACTATAGGCTAAGTAGGCCTGAAGATATCAATGATTGTGTGTGAGTGTGCACGGTTACAATGAATCTTGCCTAGTCATATTATTTTTTAATTTTCTCCTTAGATATAATTATCCTCAAATTATTTTACTCAACTAGCCATTATCTTAAATTATGCCCTAATTTTCTTCATGTACTTTTCCCCTCTCTTTAGGCTTGGAACCAGCTTTTTCATCTTGAAAATTTAAGGAGCTCATAGGATAGTCTGACTATATTTGAGGTTTTTAAGTCTTCAAAGCCAATCCTTGAATTTTTTTAATAACCTTTCTATTACTTAGGAGTTTATAAATTCTCTCCAAATTTCCTAAAACACCACCTCTTCCCAAACCATGAAACTTCTAAGACTAGTTTCTTAAATAGTGACTGTTAAGACTATGTACACGTTATGACCATAAAACATAGATGAAATTTAAATTAAGGCTATAAAAATTTGAGCCATAACATGTATGTTTTATGAGCACAAGGCCTAGTGACAATAACATGTACATATTACTGGAACTAGGCTTAGTGCTAGAAATGCATACGCATTATGTCTTTATAACGCATACACAATATTGAAAACACAAAAAAAATGGCCCTTTTGTGGGCAAACACATTTTATTTTCATTTTCATTCTTTCTCAACATTTTATTGGCCAAACCATGATGAATTTTTCTTATATAAGAAGAAAAATTCACCTCAATTACCCAATACCTAGCCAAATCATCAATGTCATTACAAAGGGGATGCAAGCAATCAAAAAACAAATGTACTAATAGTAAAATTTGATTAAAAAAATTATTTTCAATGTTTAATTACTAAATCCTTTTTTTAACAACCCATTCCACTGCAAAAGTCCAACATGGTAACTAATCTCATAACCCTATGAACCTCTAACTAACCCTCCTACCCTTATGCCTAACCCTCCTAGAGTTTCACAAGATCCCCGATTGAGTCAATACGATCTAGCCGCACACATAGTGGAAAATAAAATAGAAATTAGATAAATAACTATGAAAATGAAATACAACATATTGACTAACACCCACCACACCTATTTGGCTAATACCCTATAGTTATTATTAGGTCAATTTGACTTGGAAACAAGTCAAATTGAAAGATGGGCATAATATAGGGATAGATGTATGGATTACTGTGCTAGTAAATTGTAAACATGTGAGGTTAAGGATAAACATATATCAAAAGACCTAATTTGTGATTTTTCATCAACCCAAGAAATAACCAATGCAACTATTTTAGTAACAACTAAACATTTCCCAATACACTAATGCAAACACAATTTGATTAGAAATAAATTTTAGGACTAATGGTGGATGGTGTTTGATTACCCACCATGTAACAACCATAAGGTCCCCTTACATTATCTAAGGAAACTCTACTATGAGTTTGTCCTCAATGAGATTCCAAACTATTTTGACTATGGTGAGTTTCAGGGGGAAAGGGTAAGGCTCTGCATAGGATCAACCATGTGCACATCATATAGATAATTAGCTTGCAAGGATCCCTACCAAAAATCCACTTCATATTTAGATCCCCTCCATGTGAATAAGGTCATGGAGATTGACACTTTTCATGTGCTTGTACACTTATTGATCCACTCATTTAACATACAATTAGGCTTTCTGAGACTAGTCCTATAAATACTCCATCCAGTGTGTGTACTCGACCTCACCATTGTAGATGTTGTGGTGTTATATGAATTGGACCTTCAGATGATGGTGGTGGTGCTTCTAAGGGATGAGATGATATACTCATGAGTAATGAGTTTTTAGCACATACATTTGGTGTGCACATGTAAACTGAATAATATATATGTAATTTTTATGTTGTAAGAGGATTCAGTGCATACATATTCATTTTTAGATCCATCATGTTACCATCCACTATTTTATCTATCAATGTTACTAGGCCACTATTTACATATATGGAGGTATAATTTTAAGTTAATATTATACTCTATGTATATGTTTTTATTTATATAGATATATGCTCTTGATTAGCAATCAGACATATTCAAATTAAAATTTGAATGATAGTGATGTGAATATAAATTATATGTGTGATATGTGTTGAAAGATAGATAATCTAGCAGTGATCAACCTTTTAGATAGTCTCCTTCAATGTCTAGTGATGTCTTTCTCATATTTTTTTCAAAATATATTCTTCCTCCTATTTACTCTAATCATATCCTTCAACTTTTCAAAATTATTTTAAAGAATCAAATTTTGTTTTATTATCATCTCTTCTTCATAGTGTTTCTTAAACTTATTCAATATTTTCATTGCTACCTATAGTACCACTAATTATCTTCCAAATACTCAAGTTTTTTCCATTGTGTGAATCATGCATGTTATGCAATAGATTAAGTCCTTTAAAAAACTAAGAGAGGTCATTTGTTTAATTGATGATGAAAGTAGACACTCCTCCATCTCTACAAGTAAAAATAGACATAAGCATTATTGTTGCAATGTCATCTACATAGGCACTCACTGAGGTACATGTTAACTTGTATTTTTGAAATGTAAAAATAGATTTGTTTTAATAATTTTACTACATACTTGGGTAAATATAACTTATGTGAATGTATTGTGTATGGAGGGTTTTCATATATGACATTTTCTAGGCTTGGAATTCAAATGATTAGTAGGGCACCTTCTCTTGTTTATTCCCCATTTCTCATGTAGATAACTGCATAACATAGACCATGTTCTAAAGAGAAAAACATTTAAAGAATGCATGCAAGAATCACATTATATGGGAGAGTACATTATTATTATGAAGTTGAGGATTATTTAATATAATTTGAGGCACTTAGAACTCTTGAAGGTGACAAACATCTCAAACCAATAGAAATACATTTGCAGTTGAGTGATATGCTCACATACTTGAGACACTTTTCCCCTTGTTGAAGACACTTCATGAGTTGAATTAGATAATAAAAATGTTGTTGAAAATAGTAATTTGACCTCTAAAAACATAAAGAAAAAACCATTCCTCTCCATCGAATTCATCTCCAAAGTTTCATCTCCTAACTCTCTCTCTCTCCTAGCTATACCATCCACTTGAATTTTGCCTTTCTGAGATTGTGAAGGTAGTGATGGAGGAAAGAGTGTGTTAACTGCATTTGTTGGACCTAAAAATTGATAAAAATTTGGAATATGACATGTGAAATCCAAAGGAATACCTCTACAATGTTTTTTCCCGAAAATAAGATCACAAGTCTATACAAGTGAAAATTGTGTCTTAAGCATTGAAAATCAAGATTCTGACCTCTTTCTAACTTGATGACATGTGTGGAAGTTATGTAACTAATCTGAGGTCCTTTAAAAGTGTGACTTTACATATTTATCACCTTGTTGGGATTCGGCATACATGAAATTTAGAGAACATCACCTTTTTCCTCATTTTCTCTTACCTTAAAGTTCACAAATGGACCTTAAACTTTCCAAATCATCATGAAACATTATTAGAAGGTGATTAAATCTTGAAATTACTTTGGTAAAATCATAACAACATATGACATTACCTGACCAAGCTTCATTATACCATGACATGATTATGCTAGTACACACAAAGATAAATTATTACCTTAATTTCTCCAAAACAACCTTAAACAATACTAATAAGGTTTTGTGAAGACTTTTTAAAGGCTATATAAGGCATGACAAGACCTTGGAATAGGCTATCAAGACATGGAAAAAAAATTTGCTTTTAGGGGTTGACATATTAACCTTCATGGTCAAATTTGGTCAACAGATATCAACATTTTTTATCTTGTGTTTTTAGACGAGAAACCATGGCTTGAAAGTGTGAGAAAAATGGGTTTGCTCAAGGATAAAGTAAATATTATGGCATTACTTAATGAAAACATTGTCAGATCCCTTCCTAACTTGCATAATTTGCTTTTATAATGGCATAAGAATGTGGTAATGTAGTTGATTGCCTCATTCTACCACTCAATATAATTGATAGCATGTGGAGGATGTGGAGCCAAATTTCACACTTCAATGATGATTTAAATAGTGCCTTCATAACTTCAAAGGGATATGTTTAAAAATAATTGAATGCATGGGACTTTAATATGACCACCACCCCATTGCGCTCTGTAATTGATAAGACTATAATTAGAAAGAATAATTTATAAATGGACTAGGAATCCTCCTCATTGGAAAATAAGAATGAGAACATGTGATATGTAAAAATTATGATAGAATATAATAGTTTGGGACCATGTTGGGCTTTAGCCTAAAATTTGGACCAATGATACCATGGCATATTAGTTTATGTATGCTACTAGATAAATGGGTCCACTAAGACCCATCGATGTTAAAAATAATGCCATGCTTCACATTATCCCACACACCATCTCATTGGAAGGGTGCCAGATTTGTCCCTGATAGTTTTATTCATATTAAAGTTACTGAAAATCAACTAGGTGGAAAAGGAAAATATGTTAATGATCCTTCTCCATATTTCTATTATGCCAGGGCCATAATTTTGGAGATAAATATTGAGAACCCCTAGGGAATGACCATCAATGACAAATAATACCCAAATAACCTAATGTGATATATCTTCTCCTAAGGAAATAATTAAGGGGTAAATTTTGGTGAATCCAAAATACTAGCACCACAAAATTTGTTAAGTGGAAAAGTGAGATGTGTTAGACCATATAATCCTTATATAATATTGCATAATAAATCCTAAAATATTACCTTTTTATTAACAAATAAAATATAGAACACCTAATCATTGATAAATAATGCACATAGAGAATTTATGGGGGGACTCTATGAGGCATCAAACATTCCAGGAGATTAAATTCATTGGGAGGAATCCTTCATGAATAATTCTCCCTATCCATCCTCTATATATTTTTATGAAATAAGTGGTACAAAATGTTTTCCCAATAATTATTTATGGTTTGGAAAAAAAAAACCCAAGTGAAATGGAGCATTATGTATCCCCATTTATTTCTGAGGAGAGACTCCACTACCATGAGGCAAACTGCATGAACATCATGGAGTAGGACCTCTTACAAATGATATCCCAAAATGATAATAACTTAATGTTAAATTATTAACTTGTTGGATCAAATATGCCATGACATCACTAACAGACTAGGGAAGAGTAACGAAAGGGGTGTAAATTTATCCTTCTTTTCCTTGTGTCATTTTATGTCACTCAAGGGTCATATTTGAGTAATAAATGAAGGTGGTATGATTTTACAAAGTTTCCAAGTGTTATAAAATTCCCTTAAATTTTAAATATGTCAAACCATATTATTCCTTACCAGTACTAACTAAAAAACTTGTAGGTGTTAAGTGAATTCAAGAAAATAGTTGAAAGAAAGGGGGTTTTGGAAGTTGTACAGCCTATGGGGGAGAGTGGCACATGGAAAAGGCTCATGCAATGAACCTTAAGATTCCTTGAATCCATTTCCACACTTTAACTACTTTTAAAGTGCCAAAAATGGATGAAAACCATTTCTCCTCTATCACTCTACTAGACATATAAAACTAGTCAACATGGCTTTTGATGGTACGGCCAATAGGAGAGGTTTCAAGTAAAATACTCCTAGTGGTGGATATTAAACTTGGTATCATTCATATTCATGGTAGAATTTATAATATTGGTCACTTCTACTTTTTGAACCATGTTTATGAAGTTGATTGTCTATCTTTGGATGTTGTTTCCCATACCCTAAAGTTTTCTTCTTGTATGAGCTTGTCCATACAATCTAGCTAATGAAATTGATTTTATAATATGTATACATACTTATCCAATTATTTCCATCTTTGGTTTCATGTTTTAAATTGATTTTATGGGCCAAGCATCTTAAGTTGTAGGTTGGACTCATATGGAGTGACAGACAAGTTTTCACCATTTGCAAAGGTTTTACTCCCTTTTGGTGGTTCCATATGAGGGTGATATGTTTTTATTCATGTATTCCATCTATTTTTTCACCCCCTTCATTCCAATTTAAATATTAATGGTCAACCTTCATGGAGTTTCAATCAAATGACATAGCACATAGCCAGTTATTACAAGTATCATCTATAGCCATGGTGTTTGAAGCTCTAAACATGGTCATGTAGATGTATTGAAGAGTCCAAGAGGTTTTTAACATATTATTATAGTATTATAGATCAATATAAGACTATGAAAGAGGCATATGATTGATGGTAATGACTAATTCTCATATATGTGTAGTCTTACATCATTGATGAACATCTATAGGTTTCCATGGAAGGCTTAGCACAATGAAATGAATAATTTGAAAAGGTTTGAGCTATTTAATGGTAGAATGAATCCATTTTAAGACCTTGATAATGTTTACGGATGATTATAATCCTATGCAATATGCACATTTCTCATGTTTCTATTCATTGCCCTGCAACCTACAAATGACCACCTATAGGTGGCTTACACATAAACCTAAAGGTATTCATGGTGGAGTGTAACATATTTGGATAACTTCATGAAGTTTGTGGAGTTATAAAATTTCATGAAAATCTTGATTGAGGTCATACATAGGTAGTCATAT
Source organism: Torreya grandis (assembly GCA_037957365.1). Lineage (NCBI taxonomy): Eukaryota > Viridiplantae > Streptophyta > Pinopsida > Cupressales > Taxaceae > Torreya > Torreya grandis. The sequence goes on along the minus strand of JARHVA010006389.1, from coordinate 748,404 downwards.
TTTAGAAGTCCCTTCAAATGAAGAAATCTGAGTTTAAGGACTTGCTTCCCTAAAACCTCCAAAACAAATCCTTGTGTGATTTTGATGCTTCTATATGATGAACACACATAGAGCCTAAATGAGTTTGGATGCTTCCATATTTCATCCTTCATGAAGGGGTATTGTCTTAAAAAAGGAGAGTGGGTGTTTGGTCCTACAAGTGATGAAAAGGAGGCTTCCAAATCATACATTTGTTCATTATAGAAAGGTAGTGTTTTCTATAGGATATTGAACTCTCAAGTGGCTTTCAACCTAAAGTAGAAATATAGAATCATGATTTCATTATTAGGAGATCCTATTGAATTGAGGAAGATAATTTTTTTTCAAAGAGAATCAACAAGGGTTGAAATTTAGGGTATTGAACTCCATCAACACCTACAGGTGTACCCTTGCTGAGAAAAGTCACCTAGAAATTGACTATAGGTTACTCACAAACTCACGAAATGAATATTGGGGATACTAGGCCTGAAAACATGAAAAAATTCTATTGAGACTTGGTTATAATATCTAAAATTAATCCTATGAGTCTTAGCACATATTTCAAGGTTTAATTTACATCTGTAGGCCCCTTTTACCTCAAATATGGTCAACTATAGTTGATTGTAGTGTAACAATAACCTAAAGGTATGACTGTCTCAAGGTTGGCATAACATGAACATGACTTGATAAAGTATAGATGAATGTCACATGGCATTGGAAGACTTCAAGAAGGTATTTAGGAATTTTATAAAAGATCTAAGACAAAATATACACCTACTGGTAGGAGAAATAGAGTCATATTCAACCTACAAGCCTAGACCAGTCAAGAGAGAGTGTGAAATGAAGGGCTTGGAAAAATATTAGAGGATAACCATGTTTATAATACCCTAAAATTGAAAATTAACACTTCATAAGATCATTATACAGTGTAATAGATCATGAAGTGGGTTTTCATGCAACATATAGTCCACATGCCAAACCTGTACATAGTGAACACCACACAGTCTGCTTTGAGGGTTTGATAATATTTAGAGGGGATATTCATGTGACAAATCTCTAAAAAAAATTATATAGTATCCATATGACTTGGATAAACCCTTCATACCATCCTATTGTTTGTGGAAATAGGGGAAGTGCCCTCTATTCTATGTCAAATACAGGGCACTCTTAGAGTGTTGAAACCTACAAGATTAACATGTAAGGTTAGTAAAATGATTTGAAAGGTATTGAAACATTTTATGAGGATGTGGTAAGATGGTTTGAGCATGAATAAACCTATAAAAATCTTCATAGTCATGAAAATATAATCAAAGGAGGTGGTAGTAGCTACTTGCAGACTAAGCCTACTAGGCCTTGATTATGCCTAAAGCCCTGGGGGTTATCATTCAATTAATAGCATTAGGTGAACATTATAATACATTGTAACCTATTCATGAGGTGACATGAAATGTGTGAGGATCTCTATTTTGTAGAGAAGATCACAAGGAAGCTATTTCTTGGTTTAAGATCATAGTAGGGTATGCAAAATGGAGAGAGAAGCTCAAGAGAATAACTTTGGAAGCTCAAAACAACATGGAGGATTATAATGGGAGTCTAAGGATCTGGGATAAGTTGAATAGGGTCTCAAAATTTCATCTTGTGGAATTTTTTCACAAGTTGAATGTCAGATCTGTATGAACAATCCTTAAAGGGAAAAATTACTCTAAACCCTTTAAAACCCTTGGTAATGACCCAATTAGAAACATGAATAAGGTAAGGTACCCAAATTATATATAATGAGTATTAAATTGATTGGATATTTCTTAATAAACTCTAGGGATCCTTCCCCTTATATTGAGTTGTACCCTACTTGTACTTACAGGGTGGAAATGGATTTTATTAATAGTTTTGTGTGTTTTGAAAGTATAGAATGTTTAAAAAGATTAAATTCACTTTGGGAGGGATAATTTGACCTAATATATCATCTTATGTTTATTTATTACATCATCTAAGAACAAAAGTACTTATACAAGTGCCTTCATCTTAACCAGTCCAAACTAGTATAGTGAACAAGCAAGTGAGAAGGTGAAAACTTCAAGTGGGAGGCCTTTTAATGTCTAAATGATGAATATAAATTCATGAGGTATATTTAAAGGTGTAATATACTCCCTTTTATGGAATGGTTTTGAAAATTGAATACCTTTTTGGTGCCAAGTGTAAATGGTGAGTGAAAGAGGAGTGATTATGACTACATGCAGTGATAAATCATATCCAGAAGATTTTCCGTGATTACGGACATAACAGCATTTTGGAGAATTTTTTTAACCCCCCTTCATATTTAAATCATATAATATATACCTATTCTATTTTGGATCACTCATGGAAATTCAAATGATGAAGGCGATTTCTAGGCAAGATTATGAAGAGTCATATGCCATATTTTAGGAGTTTCATGTTTTGAGGGAAATTTTTCCAAGTAGAACTTACATGTAATATTATATATTCCTTTATCCTACATATGTAACTCCTCTCAGATTTAAAATTGGTTTTAGTGACTCTTTTATTTCACTCTCTTCTCTCCTCTCTCAAAATATATAAGTAGTAGCCATTTTAGCTCTTAAATTCTAATTCCACTCCATATATGGGAAAGTCCCACTGGATTGATCTCTTAATTTTCATTTTATAAATGAATACAAACTATTTTTATATTCATGAAATTTTTTTCTAAGTGTGTTAATTGATGTATGGTGATGTTGAGTGATAATCTTCTATCCTTGCTTCTCCTTATCCTTTCATGTTTATATAAGAGTTCTTATTTTAATAGGTCATATAGAGTGTAGATAGTGTGTTAAGATCCTTTAATTTTAAAATTTTCTTTAGATTTTGAAATCTACCCTCTAGTTCACTTACCTTGAGTTGTCTTATACATATCACCTCTATATTGAAATACTTAGGCTAGAACATCTTAGGGATTTGAAGTTGGTTTATAGGTCTTGTTTCTTAGTGAAAGAAGTATGATGGTCTTATGGAAAACATTTTAGTGTATCACCCTCTTAGATTATTTTTATTTCATGCATATTTTTGTCCCTTTTCCCACAAGCAATTAGTTAGTTTATCGATAATCACTTCAAGGCAAATTTAGGGAGATAACCCTTAAATTTAGAGGTCTACTTATATTATAGGTAAACCCACATACCTAGAAGTATTCACATGTTGTCCAAATATAGAGAAGGCTTGAAAACCATCATATAAGGTGTAATATCTAGTGAAAATAGTTCTTTCATGACTGGTGGGACCCATTATCCTCAAAATAACTTGTCAATGTGAATGCTAGTCTTGACAACATCAGTTATATATTAGTGTGCTACTCATCATTTAGAGACTCCATTCAAGGTTAAATATGGTTGTAAACCATTGTATTGTCATATATTTTATCTCATAATTCATGGTCCTTATTAGGTCATCATCTAGTAGTGATTTTAATCTTATCAATTCACCTATTCAACCTGAACTTCCTCTTGAAGTTCAATACCCTCATCCTAATCTACCCTTTGAAGACCAAGAGGATTTTAGTAGCCAAAAAAGTGAAGATATTAAATAAATAATGGATAGGAAACATTCCTTACCTACCTTTAATACTGAGAATCCAATTCATCTTGAGGCCTATGATGTCATTCCCCCTAATTCTATAAATAGTGTGCCCACATTCAATGGTGAAGGTCATGTTACACCTAGTGAACACATCAAGGATATCTCCAATTTTTGTAGTTTCCACAATGTCACTAAGGATAATATTACCATTAGACTCCTTTACATGTCCCTTATATGGAAATAACTTGATTGGTATAGGACTTTACTTGATGGATCCATCAAATCATGGAATGAATATGGAGTTTTGCTAACTTCAAGGATTGAAGATGAAAGTGACCATACCTCTCTCATACATCAACTCAATGTGATCCAAAGAGATCCCAAGGAAATAATGCATTAATTTAATGAGAATTTTCAAAAGACTTGATATAAATTTCATCCTCCCATGAGACCACCTGTTAGCTTTGTGTTTTCTACATACTTAAGATCCATTAGTACTAATATTTCCATCATTCTATAACCCATGGGTGGTTTCGCTCTTCCCAAAGCATATGAACTTGATAATAGAGCTGAGAATGGCCTTATTCAAGATCAAAAATTACCTCCTAAAGTGTTTATGCCTCTATTTCCTAATATTCCTACTAATACTCCAAATGTTTCACAAGTTCCAAGTGCAAATTCCAAGCCTAAGATTGTTGCTAAGAAGGTAGAGGATGATGTTGATTGGAAAGTAATATTCCTAGCCTTATATGCTCAAAATAGGCAAGAAAATAAGAAAAAAGGTGCCCATAAAAACCCTTATCCCAACAAACAACAATATGGTCAACAATATGGGCAAATGAGAGGTTAAGGGCAGCCTAATTTTAATAAGCTTGCTAATGCATATAATCCTACTTCGACCTCCAATATAAGAGAAATGGTATTATTGCATGGTAATTTGGTGAAAGGAGAAGATTGGAAACAAGGCAATTCATGGTTGTCAATGATGGTAGAGAGAAATCTCTAGTTACTCATGGAGGAGCCAATTTTCTCATATTATCTGAAGATGAAGTTTTGATGCAAGTAAATGAAGGTTGGAAGCCTCATGGAAAAAGCTTCACCAACTTCCTAGTTGAGGACACTTTTATGCACAATCAAGGAACTTTTGTTACAAATAACAATGGAGATAAGAGGAGGCTTTAGGAGGTAATAGTAATGTGCCTGCAAGTTCATCCAATCCTTCTACAAGGTATCAAGGCATGAATGTAATCATGGTAATCCCAAACACTCCTACACCTCTTCCAAATCAGAATATGGTAAGGTTTTCTCAAGGTGATTCAATTCCTCAAGATCCAACAACTTATTTTCATCCAAGGACTCAAGAGAAGATATGCATTTTTACTCTAAACATAGTGGATTCATCAAAAAATGACAAGGCATCCATATCCCTTTGGGATGTCCTTCATATACCTGGCCAAAAAGAGCTCTTACAAAAATAGTTATCCATTATTCCTGCTAGTCCTTCACCTTCAAGTTAATGTCATGGTCATGTTTATTTTACTAATTCCCCTAACAACATTATTGAACCATCTATTAAAACTGATAAGCGTCTACCTTTCGACCTCACTCTCATAGTGGGGGACAAACTAGTCAACAATTGCATAGTTGATAGTGGTGCCTCTACATTAGTCATGCCCAAAGTTGTAGTTGATAAGTTGGGCCTAAATTATTAACCACATATAAAAGGAGTGATTTAGATATATGGTAAACTTGTTAATATAATAGGGTTGATCAAATAATTGAAGCTATTCCTCCATGATTGTCCTAGTTTTTCCATCCTTCAAGACATTGTTGTTGTGAACCTACTTGCTCATTTTACAATCTACCTTTCAATAGATTTACAGCCAAGATAGGTGGATAACTCTCAGATAACTAGTCTTTCTTGGCCTTTAGAACAAGGTATGGAACCAAGGTGACCATAATAACTTAGCCTCTTACAAGGTTTGACATTGAGCCCTATGTTGAAGTAGGCTCTAACTTGAATTGTGTTATCAATGAGAAGGAGGAATCTAATGTGGATGATAGTGGTTTTAAACATGAAGCCATAGCTGACTTATTTCTAGATGAGTATGGTACAGATGCTTATGATCAATTTCCTTATGAATACTTTGATAAAAATGATTTTGGCACCTATATCATCCATGAAGAACCATTTGAAGGAGTTGATGTAAGTGTTGACCATTCTTTCTCACAAGATGTTAAGAGTAACTACTTGATCCATGTATATGATGAGTATAGATTAAAGGACATAATTGATCAAGATAGTGAGAAGAACAATATGATTTTTCCTATAATTGATGAATTTTATCTTGATGATGACACTCATGAGGAAGAGGAGGATGACTTATGGAAAAGGTTCAATGCCATATGTCAAGATTTTACCCAGTTAATTAATTTTACATCCCCTCCTAAGAAGTCTATATATGATGTGTTTACTAATGAGTCTAACAAGCATATTGTTGAGTGTTCCATCAGGCATGAAAGTATATGCAAATTTATTATCCAAGGGTCTACAGTCATAAAGGAATCTCATAGGCCCAAGGAAAAAAAATTGTGTTTAAAGAGCATTCAAGAGATCCATCTGAGGTAAATCCATATTCAAGGATGTTAGATCATAAATAATATAAACTTGATGATCATACAAATCAAGTACATCATGCTCAAAAGGATAAAAGGATGGAGACAATTTTCATCACTCCTATTTTATAGTTTGAGGAGTGTAGATCAAATATTACAAATATCAATCAACTTGTAGTCCCAATCAAGGTCTTTGGAGAGAAAAAAATAGCATTCATGAAGGATCCCAATAGTCCACTTGTAGACATGAGAAGATCTAAAGATGGTAAGCTTCTTGAACATCCACATGTTCAAGTGATTGATGATGAGCATGCTTATTATTCTAGATTGCCTTAATGGATTGACAAATATGCAAGAGGAATCATCTTTGACCCTAGTTGAAGTAGGGTAAGATGTCTTTCACCTCAAGAGTGAGGTTTTGTAAATAGCATCTTAGGTGTCTGTGTCTTTCTTTTAGTTGTGTTGTGTTCCATTAGTGTTCTAGTTGAAAACATGTATATTTCCTTTGGTTTGTCCTATTTTATGTGTCTTGTCTTTGTTGTTTGGTGTGGTGTCAAAGGTAAACTTGGTGTCAAACCTAGTGTATATATGACTCCATGTCCCAATGGATAGGAATAGACTACTAATTTTGGGCATATCAAGCATACCTCCCTTGGAAAATTGTTAAGAGTGTTGACTATTTTGACCAAAAGTCAAATAGGTCAATCGCCTATAGTCCAAAACTTGATATAGGGGTCTATGATCATGATATAAGGTGGTTCATGGTTTTTTTAATGTGTTATTAGCTTTGTCATAATCAAATTTAGTCCTTGTGTCATTTTATGTCACTTAGGGGTCATATTTGGGTCATAAATTAAGGTGGTATGGTTTTCCAAGGTTTCCATGGGTTATAAACTTCCTTTCAATGTCCAATATGTTAGAACCTATCAGTCCTTGTAAATACTAACTAAAAAACTTGCAGGTGTTAATTGAAATCAAGAAAGGGAGTATTGAAAGTTGTATGGCATATGTGGGAGAGTCACACATAGGAAAATATCATATAGTTACCTTTATAATTCCATGACTATGTTTCCACACTTGATCTGCTTTGGAAGTGCCAGAAATGGGCCAAAACCATTGCTCTTCTCCATCACTCTACTAAGCATACAAAACTAGCCAATAGGTCTTTTGATGGTATGGTTAGTAGGAGAGGTTTCAAGTTAAATTATCTTGGTGGTGGATATTAAACTTGGTATTATTCATATTTATAGAAGGATTTTGAATATTGCTCACTTGTGCTATATGAACCATGCTTAAGAAGTGTTATTTCCCATACCCTACAAGTTTCTTCTTATATGAGCTTATCCATACAATCTAGCTGATGAAATTGATTATATAGAAGGTAGACATCCTTCTCTCATGATTTACATCTTTATTTTCATGTTTTAAAGTGATTGGAAGGGTAAAGCATTATAAGTTGTAGGTTGGTCTCATATGGAGTGACGTATAGGTTTTCACCATTTATAGAGGCTTCACTTCCTTTTGGTGGTTCAATATGAGGGAAATATATTTTTATTCATGTCTTACATGTATTTTTGTACCCCCTTCCTTCTAAGTTCAGTCTCGATGGTCAACATTCATGGAGTTGCAATCAAAGAACATAGCACATAGTCAGTTCTAGCAAGTATCATCTACAACCATGGTGTATGAAGCTCTAAGCATGGTCAAGTAGATGTATTGAAGAGTACAATAGGTGTTTAACATATTTTTATAGTATGATCAATCAAGTTAAGATTCCCCAAGAGGTATATGATTGACTGTAATGACTAATTCTCATATATACATAGTCTTACATCATTGATGAACATCTATAGGTTTCCATGGAAAGCCAAGCACGTTGAAATGAATCATTTGAAAAGGCTTGAGATATTTCATGTTATGAGGAATCCATTTGAATACCTTGATAATTATATGGCTGATTGTAAACCTGTGCATTATGCACATTGGTCATGTCTCTTCTGACTACCCTACAACCTGCAAATGACCACCTCCAGGTGGCTTACATAAAACCTTAAAGGTAGTAATGGAGGAGTTTAACATGTTTATAGACCTTCATAAAGTGTGTGGAGTTATAAAATTTCATGATAATAATGATTGAGGCCATATATTGGTAGGTAGATTTGAGAAGTCCCTTCAAATGAAGAAATTTGAGCTCAAGGACTTGCTTCCCTAAAAACACCAAAACATATCCCTATGTGATTTTGATGTTGTTATATGATGAACAAACATAGAGCCTAAATGAGTTTAGATGTTTCCATCTTGCATCCTTCATGAAGGGGTGTTGGATTACAAAAGGAGACTGGATGTTTGGTCCCACAAGTGATGAAAAGGAGGTTTCCAAATCATGCATTTGTTCACTACAGAAAGGTAGTGTTTTCTATAGGATATTGAACTCTTAAGTGTCTCACAACCCAAATTAGTAGGATATTGAACTCTTAAGCATGCTTTCATTGTTATGTGGTCCTATTGAATTGAGGAAGATAATTTTGTTTCAAAGAGAATCAACAAAGTTTGAAATGCAAGGTATTGCCCTCCATCAACACTTATAGGTGTGCCCTTGCTCAGAAAAGTCACATGTAGCTTGACTATAGATGACTCAAAAACTCATGAAATGGATCTTGGGGATACTAGGCATACAAACACAAATAATTTCCATTGAGATTTGGTTCTAGGATCTCAAATGAATCTTATGAGGTTTAGCATAGATTTCAAGGGTTAATATGCATCTACATGCCCCTTTTTGCCTCAAAGATGGTCAACTACAATTGATTGTAGTGTAATAGTGACCTAAAGGTATGACTGTCTCAAGGTTAGCATAGAATGAACATGACTTGAATAAGTCTATATGAATTACACATGGCATTGGAAGACTTCAATAAGGTATTTAGGCATTGTATACAATATCTAAGACAAAATATAAACCTACAAGCATGAAAAACATAGTCATAGTCAACCTACAGCTTAGACCAGTCAAGAGAGAGTATGAATTAAGGGTTTGGGAAAAACTTTGAGGATAACCATGTTTGCAGTACCCTAATAGTGAAAATAACCTCTTCATAATATCCTTATATATTGGAAATAGAGCATGGAGTGGGTTTTCATGCAACATACAGTCCACATGCCAACCCTGCACATAGTGAACATCATAAAGTCTGCCTTGTTTTGATGATGTTTGGAGGGGATATTCATGTGACCAATATTTAAAAAATTTAACATAGTATACATATGACTTTTTTAAACCATTCATACCATTATTTTTTGGGGGGCAATAGGGGAAGTGCCCTCTGTTTTGTCTCAGATAGAGGGCACTCTCAGCATGTTGAAACTTGCATGACTAACAAGGTTAGGAAAATGATTTAAAAGGTATTGAAACCTTGAAGTATGGTGTGATAATATGTGTCAATCATGAATAAAAACATGAAACTCATGACAATCATGACAAGATACTCAGAGGAGGTGGTGAGTAACTATTTGCAGACTAAGCCTACTAGGCCTTGATTAGGCCTAAAGCCCTAGGGGTATAAATTTATTTATATCACTAGGTGAATGTTATAATAAATTTAAAGTTATTCATGAGGAGACAAGAAATGTGTGAGGACCTCTATTTTGTATATAAGGTCACAAGAAATCCATTTTTGGCTTATGGTCATAATAGGGTATTCAAAATGGAGAGAGAAACTCAAGAGCTTAACTTTGGAAAATTTCAATATCATGGAGGTTTATCATGGGGGTCTAAGGATGTGGGATAAGTTGAAGAGGATCCTAATCTTACATCTTGTGTAATTTATTCACACGTTGAATGTTAGATCTGTATGAAAAATCTTTAGAGGGAGCAATTACTCTAAACACTCTAAAACCCTTGGTAATTACCTGATTAGAAAGATGAAGAAGGAAAAATAACCAAATGATCTAGAATGAGTAAGAAATTGATTGTATATTGTATAATACTCTCCAAATCTCCTTCCCATCAAACTAAGTTATACCCTACTTAGACAGACATGGTGTAAAATGAATTTTCATGACATTTTTGTGTGTTATACAGGTATAGAAGGGTTTCAAAAGATGCAATTCACTTTGGGATGGACAATAGTACCTAATATAACCTATTATGTTAATTTATTTCATCATCTAAGCACACAAGAACTTATATAAGTACCTTCATCTTAGTCAGTCCAAAATGGCATAGTGAACAAGTGAGAAGGTGAAAACTTCAAGTGGGAAGCCTTTTAAGGTATAACTAATGAATATGAAGTCATAAGGGATTTTTAAAAGTTTCATACACTCCCTTTTATGGACTGGTTTGAAAAAAATTATATATCTCTTTGGTGCCATGTGTGAAAGGTGAGTGAAAAAGGAGTGATTATGATTGCAGACAGTGATAACTCATATCCAAAATATTGCCAGTGATTAGGGACACAACCAATTCATGTTGGATCTTGTTTATAACCTCCCCCCTTCATATTTAAATCATCTCATCTATCCATAGTCTTTTGTGGAGCACTCATGGAGGGTCAAATGATGAATACAGTTTCTAGGAAAGCAAATGAAGAGTCCTACGCCACATTTTAGGGGTTTCATTCTTTGACGGACATTTGTCCAAGTATACCCTACATTTTATGTTTTATATTATTTTTTTATACATGTGTAACTCATTATTTTAGCTTGACAAGTGGTTTTAGTGACTCTTGGACTTCATTCTCTTCTCTCCTCTCTCAAATTCTATAAGTAATAGCCATTTTGGCCCTTGAATTCTAATTCCACTCCATGTATGATGAAGTCCTTCTGGATTTTTTTTTTTACTTTGAATTTTAACAATTAATACAATCTATTTTTGAGTTCATGAACATTTTATCTAAGTATTCAAAGTGATGCATGGTGATGTTGATTGATAATATTTTATCCTTGTTTTTCCTTATCCTTTCATTTTTATGTAAAATTTCCTATTATAATAGGTCATATAGAGTGTAAAAAGTGTTTCAATCCCCTTTTAAGTGTATAATTGTCTTTATAGTGTGAAATCTACCCTCTAGTTCACTTGTCTTGAGTTGTCTTATACATATCACCTCTATATTGAAATACTTATGTTAGAACCTCTTAAGGCTTTGAAGTTGGTTTGTAGGTCCTGTTTCTTAGTGGAATAAGCATGATGGTCTTGTTGAAAACATTTTGGTGTATCACCATCTTAGAGTATAGTTATTTTATTCATACTTATTTCCCTTTTTCCACAAGCAAACAATCAGTTTAGTGAGAAGCACTTCAAGGCAAATTTAAGGAGCTAGCCCTTAAATCTAGAGGTCTATTTATAATATAGGTAAACCCACATACCTATAAGTATTCCCATGTTTTCAAAATATGGAGGATTTAACACCCTCCTCTAGGGTGAAATATTTGGTGACAACAATAACCACAACCATTTCCTATAAATTAGTAATAAAATTTATGCCATGTGTGGTTTCTCACTATAATATTAATTTTTAGCTTACTAATAAAATTCACATGATACCAACTTTAATTAGTATTGTTATCTTTGGTGACTTAATAACATGGTCCTTTACAATAATTAACTCAACACTAAAAGGATAACAAATGTCTATCATGGACAGTAGTTAACTCACAACATAAAAATTTGGTGACTATAAACTTATGCTATGGAAATGAAATATGGGTGAGGTTAATGGTTTGCAACCAAGGTAAGTGATAAACACTCATGTTTTATTTTCTCACAAAAGAATGGAATTCATTGTATACTACATCATAAAAATGTTTCTCCACATTTCATCTCACCTGATTTAAAGGATTGGCAGGACAAGAACAAGAAGGTTAATAGTGTGTGACACTTTATGATTTTTGTTTAATAACACTAACATATAGAACATGTTGCTAAAAATGTAATAACCCAAATTGAACTATCCACCCATCCTATGGGTATGCATAGTTCATAGTCAATCATTTTTAAACTTACATTCGACACAATTCTATTTATTTTCATTCAATATCACATATGTCCTTCTCTCGTTGATGATACCCTCCCTTTTTTGTAGGTAAATAAAACTACATCAAGACCAATTACAAAACAATCCATAGAATTTCCTATTAATATTAATATCCAACATTCTCCTCCCTTTGGGATAGGGAAGATACAAATATATAAAGGCTTAGGTAGTAGATAGAGGAGTGGATGGGAGATATGAGAAGGAAGCTAGCAGAAACTCGAGGAGACTCGCCAAAGTAGGTGTTGTAAGTGGTCTAGAGCTTCCACAGTTATTTTTTGTGCCTTAACACACACATACCATTTTAAAATTAAAATATGACCCACTGTTGTTTGAATATATTTACTCAAGGTCATATAAGCCCTAAATATCCATGATATTGATATTAATATGAAAAAGGTTAAGGTTGTCCTTAAATGTCAAAATTTACAGAAGTTTAAATTATGAAAATCAAAAGCTTGGATAGTGATCTTGATTTATTTTAATCCTTGGATTTTCATAATTCTTCTTAATTTACTTTATGATTTGTTTGACTAATAGAACTAATGTGTCATGTGCTAGTGTTTCTTTGATTTTTGTATATTTACAAGGATTATTTATAAGGACTTAAAAATAATTTTATGTCTAGGCCTTACCTTTATTATACAAGATCAAGAGAGGTGGAAAAATCAAGTTACCTGAAGTTCTTCAACCTTTACAAAAGATTCTAAGTGTCTAAAGTGTCTAAGTTTTGAGACCTTGACAGATGGTATTACCATGTTACTCAAAACTGACCACAACAAGATAAAATTGTTGTACTTTATCGGTAATTAGGTCACCATAGGACATCCACATGGAAAAACCATGTTTAACTAGAAAAATATTCATTTCAAACAAAATTCTAAGCCTTCAAAGTTTCCAAGCCCCAAGAATAGCCATGTAGTGTAAGCATGCTACCTAGAACCATGAAATTTCAAAGCCAAGTAAATAATATAATGGTATTGAGGATATAGGTTCTAAGGGCTTGACAAGTGGCATGATTTTATTAACCTATAATCTTAAAGGTTTAAATAAAGTCTAATGGCCCTGAGGTTCCAAGATCTAAGGTTTTGACAGTTGGCATAATTTTATTAGCCTTAAATAATTAAAATCCAAAATCAAGCTAATAGATTAATGGTTCCAAAGTTATAAGGATCCAAGGTTTCACATTACTGATGTCATTCCAAATGGAAAGATACATTACCTAGAGCCTTCAAAAAGACGTATACAGTTTAAAATATCAAACAACCAAGGCCCTAAGCCTTTGAGTTCCCATAGTCCTGAGATTGCTCCACATGGCTTAATTCTATTAACTCGCATCCCTAGAATAAACAACTATGAATTAAAATAACTATGAAATAGAGAATCAAACAAATGTCATGATTAAATATACACATGGACAAAGTATGAATAACTAAGTTAGACAAAAAATTAGAAGCCGATGATTGAGAAATTGACACTTGTATTAAATGAAATGACTAGACATACAAAGTTGATCAAAATTTATGATATAAAAAACATAAACCCACCAAATATGGCTAGCACATTTTAATCTAAAATAATAAAAAAATAAAAATTTGTTACTCACATTGAAGTCGCATGAATTATGCATTCAAGGCACAAAATATGAGCAATATATACAAAATCTAAGCAAAGTAATGTCACTTCGCCATTAATATATGAGTGAACATTTCAATTTATATCTCTCTAATGACAAAATTCCCTAAGTTTTAATTATGAATTTATGAATAGATTTTAAACAATTTCACAAAGGAATTTCACAACCTAGATTACTGAAATATTTTCTCCAAAAGCACCATGTGTCTAGGCTCCTTCTGTATATTCCATTATTGGACACACTAAGCACACTAAAAGTATTTAAAAAGAGTGCCCTAGATTTTAAGTTTCCATACTATTCTACCCTCTGGAATGAAGTGGAGTCTATAGCACCATACTCTTCACACAATCAAATACCTCAAGAGAAGAAATAGTAAGTTGACAACCTGCTATCAATCAAGGCCATGGGACTCCATCAAGTAGCAATGTAATCAGATTTAATGCCTTTTTTGATTTGATATGTGATTTATTTTTCAATGGTACTTGATGTGTGAACTATTTACACCTTAGAAAATAAAATAAAATAATTGCATATATTTTAGAAAGGCACCTCAAGCTCCTAGTGCCTAAGATAACCTATAACCAAGTCTCAGTCAATTTATGGCTTGAGCATATCACTTAGATGGAAAAATGAATGAATTTATAGTGAATGGCTAGAGATTGAATCCTAAGGTATCCCTTTTCTCTAATAATATCATCTAATTCAGGCTTGGTACTAGAATAACCATGGCCCTTTTAAATAGAGTGCATGGTTTTACTACCGTTAACTATGTTCATGTAGAATTGGTCCTCTTGTTGGACATTCTCCTCACTTTTGAAAAAATTATGGCCATAAGAAAGGTAATCAATGTCAGACTAAGGACCTAAATGTACAAACATGAACAAAGGCTAGCTGATGGAATTTTTTATATGATGTCATATTTATTGGATGCAGTCCTAGGGACAGTTCATAGGGCCCATGGTGAATTATGGCAACCATCTATAGAATATGGTGATTATATAATATTTGAGGATCATTCTTATATGTTTGTCTATAGATACAAGAATGAGATTACAATGATTTATGAGTAAATTTATCCTCAAGTTTATCAAGTCATTCATGGCACTCATATGCATAGAATATCTAAGAATTTGAAAAGAAGCATTGTTAATATGGGGGAAATACTAGTACTACTAAAACTATAATATAATATAAATTATAAGAACAAGGTCACCCCCTCTATTTTATCACACCATGTTCCTGACAAGCTATTAGAGTAAGAGGTGTCCCATCAACTATAGAACAATATATATGAAGAACTTGGCCTCAAACATCAAGCCTATTATTATAAAACCCCTTCGAGTATTGGACATCTCTATTTTATGGTGAGGGAACATTTTACCTAAGCTAGGAATATTGGATTCTAGTATAATTTAAAGGTGGCCTAATTCAAGGAATGAGACCCTAAAGTAAACATCAATAACTATCTCCAATCTCTTAAGGAGAAAAAGGGGGTGACCATTACATATGGTCACGAAAGAGTGTGAGCATGATGTTATTTTTTTGAATGTATTAGATAAATCAAATGTGTAGAACCCCATAAAAGACAATAAAGTGTCCATGATAGTTTCCCAGACCATTCAATATGATCTTGATATTACCAAGGAGTGGGAAAATGAAATGGTGAGGCAAGTAGTTCAAGCCTCGAGCTATCAGTGGCATCCAACATAACCACATGATACAACAAAACAAGATCAATCTCCCTCTCCTAAAAGAGAATGAACCATCTTACAAGAGGGAGAGTCCAATATTCAAAGGGAGGATAACCTCCAAATAAGAAAGGAAATTATCAGAGGCCTCCATAGTCACCATTTGGTCTCCACCCAACTAGCTGCTACCACCATTTTGTGCACATTTACTATAGTTGATAAGACTACACCTCCTCAAGATAGATAGAAGAGCAAATTATTTGTGGCACCTCTTCCTCCACTTAAAATAACTACACAAGAGAGTCTTCCAGAGTTTATATAAGATTCCTTCTCATCTCTCCCATCCACTCCACCATCTCCTTAATGAACTCCATCTCTATCCATTATTCCTTCCACCAGTATTATTCCACTTTCCATTCCTTCATCACCACCTATAGTGGTAGTCCCTAATACTATGGTTCCATCATTTGTTTCATCATCCCCTTCACCTACCATTCCCACCATAGTCACTTACCAAAGGAAGTACAAAGTCCTTCCATCCTCCTTTAAATTTCAATAACTAGAGGAAAGACCATCATTAGGTCTTATTGTTCTAGAAGAATCCCTTGATGAGGAGGAAGCAGAGGAAGAATAACATGTACATATAATATCCTTAGTGGACTATGCTATGGATAAGGAGGAAAAACTGTATAAATAATGATGGGAATAGATAAAAGGTCAAGTGAGTAGCAAATCTTATAAGAAGTAGATGACTAAACAAAATTAGAAAGGACCAAAACAATGAGCCTAGTTAGTTTACAAGAAGAATAAACTCCCACTGGAGCACTAAGTTAGTATATCCTCATTAAAGAGGAAATTCAAACTATCAAAGTATTAATGAGTCAGTTTCTTCACTTGCTTCATTTTTTACTGCCTCTATCTATTCTAAAACCTCCACTTTCTAGTTTAATTATTTCTTCTATTCTTTCAACATTCACACTAGTAACAACTCCAAAGAAAAGAGTTTATTTTAAGAATTTAGTTTCAATTTACATTTTTTATTATAAAAGGCCACCAGTCCCCCTATATATTTATCTCAATTAGAGATAAAAATACTGCATTACACATATGTATAGTTAGCCACCTTGACATTTATGAAAAATTTAGGCTTGACTAAATATGTGGGGGAAGTTACCGCATATAGGGAAGCCTCACCATGGTAGATAATTCTTTATCTATCCCTCAGATTTTGAATTCAAATAAGTGTTTCATTAAAACCTCTAGTAATAATTCCCCCTCCAATGAGCATTCTACCCTATACCTCTGAAGACCCAAGTCCACCTAAAGAATAACAGGAATGTATTGTTTTGCAATAGGTTAAAAAGATGCAACATTGAAGAGATGAGATATAGAATCTGGTTATTACAAATTGACTATCGTATTCACTCATTTCGATAGGTAGAGTGGCACCATATAGAGGGTGAAGAAGAGGAAGGTGGTGAACATAAAAATCAAGGAAGAAATAGAGTTTGAATAGAGGGAGTTTATATTTCTCCTAGCCAAAAAGGCCAAGAAGAATCCAACTTACCCAATAAAATATATAAATAACTTCTATGATTTTGTGGATTCAGCCGAAGAAATAATGAAAGAAATATATAAAAGTAAGGAGGAGACACAACATAAATTACTGCAAAGGCAGATTATTCATGTCCCTCAGGAAATTTTAGACATAATACAGAGTGCAAACACAAGGTTGTATAATATTTTGAATAACATTTCAGTTTCTAAAGGAGAGAGCCAATTTGATAGATCAAATGTGCTTAAACTTTGGCACCACATAAAACAATATGAGAAAAGACTTACCTTTTTGGTTTAGTATTCAAGAAGCGATGCATTCAATGTCTTGAACATGATGTCCATCTAAGATGTTGCATGGGCCCTTAGTTATGTAATTATAAAAAGGGATAATGCCCTTAACTGGCATACACAAATGAAGAATTTGATGGGACATTTTAGAAGCCATGACAATGAGACCTTAGAAATTGTAAGAGACACGAGGGTCAATGATTTGATAAACTCTATTGGATAATTAGTCAACATGTGTAATTTTGTGATGCTCCTTAAAGTGGATACAAATAAATTCAAAGAAGAAATTGAAGGAACTATATATATGACCAATGATCAGATCTCATAGCTGATCAATTTTGTTAAATATAGAGTGACGAAGGTTGAAGCCCTTGGAGCTGAATTCAAGAGCTCAGAGGGAGAACATACAAGGTTGATGGCTAAAGCCATCAAAATATTTAAGTCTATTGTGCTCAATTTTGATATAATTAATAGGAGTTTGAGAAAACACATGTATTATTTGAAAAACTCAAAGCTATAGAGGAAACATTAAGATTATCACCAAACATGTAATCAGCTAAAAGTGTTATCATGTCATCTTAGTGTCTCCAATTATTTAGATATGTAGTCATGTATACTCATATGGTGCCAGTTTTGATTCCCCAAATGGCTAGATTGATTAGTTCTATTTCAAAAGCTATCACTTAGTCATTTTCCTCTACTTGTAATGCCACACCAACACCACTCTAAATATAAATATGTATTTGTATGCTTCAGTTAGATTAGAATAACTGAATCCTAATTTATTTGGCAAACATATATTGCATTTTAGATGAAGAATTCTATTTTGGGTAAATATATTTGTACATGCATGCTCTCTATGATTTTGACATAGTCATTTTTTGGAGATGTAAATTTAGACTTCCCTTGGAGGATGAGGCAATCCCTCACCAAATCTTTATATATTTTTGTCCTCCCTATCCCAAACGGAGGAGAATTTTGGCTATTAAGATTAATACGAAATTCTACGGATTATTCTATAATTGGTCTTGATGTGCAAATTTGATATTTCTCCAAACCTATGAATCGTATAATAAGTTCTATCATTTTGGTATCTTAGTCTTCTGGTTGTGAATGAGTTTTCTTTTAAATATAGTTATTCATATTATGTTACTAAATTTTTGAATACCTTTTATGTATTAATCATAATCTCCCTTTGTAGATGTGCAATTACAATCTCACATCAACAACTTTTGATTATATATGGTAAAGTTTATTATATTCCTATTTTCATAGACTTTTAACTTTGTATGATTGTTGGTGTACTTATAGTATCTTGTAATAGACATTGGTTCCTGATTTCTTGTCCAACCCCTAGTTCAAGAACTAGCTTAGAAAGGTTTCATTTTATTTGGTCCACATGCTTTATTTTCTACCCTACCTTTCCCTTCTTTTGAGTTTATTTTGATTAGACCCACCTTAGATTAAACCATCAATTATCCACCCATCTCAATTGGATTTAGATTCACATCCATATCTGAACCACTTATGGTAGACAACTACTTCATTCACTACTAATTCACCAACATGGTGTTTACAAACTCAATACCCTACAACTCTTTTCTTGGAGTAAATTTATTTCACTAATCTTAAAATGTTAGAGGTTAGCTCATGAGGTTAGCTAGTGTGCATAAAACCCACATCAACAAAACCGTATAATTAATATTCATCACTGCTACTACCAAGTTTGACTATTAAAAAAAATAAAACGAAGCTTAAAAATAAAAAATAAATAACAACCCACAATATATTTTTATAAATACATTGTTCATACCATTAGGAAGGTACCATATTTAATTGAATGGTTGACACTTAATTTTTAAATTTAATTTTATCAAAGGAATTTATTTTTATAAAAAATCATAATATATTTTGATGATATAAATTAAATTTAGCTCTTGGCATTATAATTTAGGAGAATCAATCTCTCACCTTACTACTGTGCACTTTAATTTATATATTCAATCTAGCGTAGATGGATAATATCCCACAAAATGGTTGAATGTGTCTATATCCTTAAAGTATTATTTTGAAATGTTTCAATCGTGTCACGCTTTTATGTAATAACCTTATACTTGTAGAAAATAACATTCTGCTATTTGTTTCATAAACTTATGCAAAATGAAAAAGCATGTGATGAGGTGGCCTTTTAGTGATGAAATGCTTGCAAAGAATAAACTTACACTTGTAGAGAATAATCTGATTTATTTTTCTAATAAACTTATGTAGACTAAAAAATAATTGTCTTGAGGTGGTTGTTCAATGATGAAACACTTGCAAAGAATAACCTTATGCTTGTAGAGAATAACCTTATTTCTTTCTTTCATAAACTTATGTAAACTGCAAAAAATTGTCATGAAATGGTTTGTTCAACGGGAAAATGCTTGAAGAGAATAACCTTACCCTTGCAAAGAATAAAAAATAAGAATAACCTTCATTCTTTATTTCATGAATTCAGGGAAACTATGTCATGAGGTGGTTGAGTTCCAAATGATTATTAAGCTAATAAAAATCTTTGACAAATATGATCACTGTAGAAAATTAAATTATTTCATTAAATCCTCCTAACATATCAATTTCATTGCCCAAAAAAGTTGGCATTGGCAATAAACATGTTGAACTTGCACTTTCCATTATGTGCTTCAATGGAACATGTCATTTGCTTGTGTGGAGTGTGACTCTAATCCAATAGGCATTACTTAAAAAAGAAGAAACAAAGAGAAAAAAAATTGTTAGTGTTTAGGATCTTCTTCCAGTTTTAAGTGGTTTAGGATCTTGGAAACTAGTTTGTAGCATTTATGTTGTATTTTTTTGACGATATAATCTAGTGTCTTTTTATATTATTGAATATATTAGAAGGGCATGTACTATCCACTATGATTTTGGATGCATCATTTTGAAATATAGAACATTTCGAATACATGGTAAATTATAGAAACCAACCATTTGAAATGTATATATATTTTGTGCAACATTCTCAATTAAATGTAACAAAAATTAACTATTATTATTATTATATTTTTGAACAATTTTCTAACTTTATTCTAAATCTTACATTTTAATACAATACAATATATGTTAAAATTTTATATTTATTATAAAATCTTTAAAATTATATATACAATTAAATTTTGTGCACATTTTATTATCTTTATATTCTACAAACAAATAAAATACCAAATTTTTTATTTCAATTTATAATATTAATTATAAAACCAACCATTCAAATATATTTATTATTAATGTACATTAAAAGACAACTGCAAGGGTAAAATTTAAATTTTAGTATATATTGAAGACCATTCATCCCCTCCTTCCCTATATAAGTATTTATGGTGGAGAGGGATTTCGAGAAGTCCCTTGTGGCGCACGTTTCTTCGCATGTTTCAAGAATTTAACTAAACTAGGGTTTGAGCTACTTATCAAGTGTAAAACGTAATAAGTTACAAATGATGCATCATATTTTTGGAGTACGATAAGACTTAAAAAAGCTCGGTATTCATTATGGGCATTGACTTTGTCCAAAGTATTCCCTCCCATCATTTTTCACATTTCATATGAACATATGAATGTGCATTGCATTTTCCAAGTGGCTTTGCCCACGCCTAGATTCATGGTCAATGAAGAATATTGGTTGCTCCACTTTATTCAACCCAAAAAAAGAAATAAAGGAAAGAGAATTAAAAAAAGAGAGCACGTGCTTTACAATACAAATATACTTTCTTTCTAAAATGTTTTTCGAGTAGGTCGAAGTAGTCAATAGTTAGATCATTTATATCTTTAAACATTTAAAATGAATATATTATTTTATTATTCAACTCGTCGACATCTTAATTTTATGATACATCATTTTCAAATTTAATATTTTTTGGTTAAACACTCAACATATGTTATTTTATTATTTAACCCACCGACAACTTAGTCTCATGATACATCATTTTCAAATTTAATACTCTTTCTTTAGAATTTTAGAAGATCAAAGGTATAGAAAAATACGTTCAACGTGAAAATTGATTGAGAAGGTGTTACTTTACAGTTAAGTAACACATTTGGATAAGATTCAGTTTCAATGTTCTCCATGCTAAAGTGTTCCATGCAACTTTTAAAGTCTATTTACTTATTATAAACTACTGATTATTTGAATAATTTTATTGAAATGCATCGTTATATCTATTATCAGTAGCAAAAAAATATTATTACAAGGATGGTTACAATAATAAAGTGGTCATTTGGTATGCACGATCCAAACTCCATATCTATGAAAGGACATGATTCAAAACCAAAAATCATCAGTTAAGCACGATAATATAGAGTTCACAAGATTACACACAAAAAAAACACATCTTCAAGCACAAGTCGTAACCCCAGTAGGAGGTAGAAGCAGATTATGCTTTGGGAGGTTAGGTGCTCTAACTAGAAGACTTGTCAAAAGAGGATTAGGTGCCACCCAACCATCATGGGTGGTTTCAAGGTGGTGATGAAATAATGATTCCAAAATCAAAAGGTGGCTAAAAAAAGCTACCAACTCAACCACCCCTATAAGAGGTGAGGTCCATCACAATAGCCTAACAATGATAGACTTTGACTTCCTTGTTAAAGAGGAAGTGTGGAGAAGTGGTTGTGGTTTTGAGAGTAGTGAAGTGGAACCATGAGGTGGTTGGTCCAAGGGACATGAATCATAGTGCAGGGAATACTCTCAGAATGTTTGAGCAAACTCCCACAAGTGTTGAAACTTGAGTGCCACCTTCTCAACTTGAGCTTGGATATACATAAGAGTCGAAGAGATAACAATCACCTTATCATTAATAGAAAACTATGAAGATGGTTATTCATTGTTAAAAATAATTGAATTCCTACATTTACATATTTAAATAAAATTATAGCTTTGAAGCACTTTCATATAAAATAAGTATAAGTTGGCCACTAAGCTTTATCCCAAAAAACCATGTGCCAAGAGAAGAGCTCTCAATGAAATGGTTGGAAAAGGTCGTGACTCTATTACCAGGAAAATTCAGATATTGGACACATCTAAAAGAGATGGTTGAAGGGCTTAGGTCTAGATTAGGTCGAACATATGAATTGAGTAATTCTATTGTGTAAGATGTGTTCACTAAGAGGAAGGTCTTGATAAACCAAGAACCAAAGAAAATGTGCAAGCTTGGGCTCAAGCTTAGCATTCCATACTCTATTAAGTCTGGTGAGCCAAGTCCTCAGTGAAAAATTTAATTCCACCACCTCTTTACATGTCTATACTAGAAGAGATCATGCCTAAGATTTGATAAATGAGACCAAGGGAATAATTTTTGAACTAAGTGTCGTAGTTTAACTTCCAGTCCTTCCACCATGCATGTGGAAGTTATGAACCCATCTTATGCAACATGACATTAGGGATCAACTCTTGTATATGCAAAATGGAAGGTAATCCCATATTAAGAAATTTATTTTTATCTATTATCAGATGTCATGGGATCTAATCTTGATAAAAAATTAAATCCTTAATAGTGTGAATTTATTTCTAAATAGTCATAGAGCTAATATAATTGGAACTTATTTTAATGAAATACAACTATTGGTCATTATTGGGGGGCACCAAATATTATGGTCATTAAAAGGAAAACCACTTATGATATCCATCTCCAACTCATTTTAGAAGATGCTTGATAGTGTCAAAATATTTTTGTATTCTCTTGGCTACAAAAGAATCCCTATCCTAATAGGGGCAGTGGTAATCAGTATAGTTTATAAGACAATGTTTGTTTAACTATTATTACCATAGGGGGTACCTATATAAATGAAATTCCTTAGAAGGATTTTCCAAGCCTCATTGCCTTTAATTTTTATAACCATCCACTTAGCACAAAGTGCAATACTTTCTCTGTAGACATCAATGATGCTCATTCCTTCTTTGTCATGAGGAAGGTAGAAGATGTCCCAAGTAACCATGTGATAGCCTTGAGTTTGCTTATCATTGGATCAAATAAAGTCTCTAATAAGATTTTCTAATTTATCATATGAGGCTTTGGAGGGGACTCAATAGGAGGAGAAGTAAACATGAGTGGCTACAAGGATTTTGGTAAAAACCTAAAGTTTATTGGCTAAAGAGGTTTATAAATCCAATATGAAACCTTCTTCTCCACTATATCAATAAAAAATTGCCACATATTTGAATGAGAGCTATAAAAAGAAAAAATAATACCAAGGAATTTAAATCTCTATCCTTTATGAATCCATTTCCAATGTTAATGATGAATCCATTTAGGCAAATACATCATGATTTATATGTAACAATAGGTTTTGGCCAATTACAAATTAGACTATAAGGCTTTACAAAGAACGTCAAGGCATCAAAGTGCCTCTTTGAAGAAATTTATTTCTCATCGAGAGTGAGGAAGCTATCATCTGTGAAAATCCCATTGATGAGCTGAGAGGGGCTATTAGGAATAATAATAACCCTCATAAGTCATCGATCTACTATGTTGCCAAAAAGATATCCAAATGCCTTGACAACTAAACATATAAACTAGGAGCTAGAGGGAAACCCTATCAAATGGAGATAAAAATTCCAAAGCTATCATACTTGTGCCCATTGATGGTGAGGCATGTTGATTCATCAAAAAATAAATTTTACACTAATGAGATAAATAATTGGCCAAAATCTAGACCTTTAAGCATAGTGCTCGAATACAAGACCATTCTATCCAATCATAATATTTTTCAAATAAATTTTGAGAAAAAGGGTCCTCTAGTGAGATACCTAAGCCCATTTCATTCCATCCCAAATTGTAGTTAAATTATGCATTATATATCTTTTTTAATGAAGCCCATTTTCTCAAGTCTAATAATTGTAGGTAAAATATGGTGGAGGCAATTTGTTAGGGCATTAGAAATGATTTTGTAAGAAACACTAAAATGGGGGATAGGGTATCAACTAGTAACAAGATCTAGGTCAATTGACTTGAGGATGAATTTAATATTACCTTTGTTCATGAATTTAAAATTGCAACAAGTTGGGTGATACAAATTTCCACGTAGATTTATTTAATTCCCAATGAATGTCATCAATCCCTAGTGCTTTTTCATTTACCATGCATTTCAATAAGTGAAAGAGTTCATCAAGATAAAGAGGAACATCACAGTGTTTTTGCTCTAAAATGCTTATTTTTTGGGGCGTCACATCTAAACATTCATGTAAATCTTGTGCTCTTTCTATTGAATATTCTTAGGCTTGGAACACCAATTTTTAATGATCCAAGAAAATAGAGAAGATTTTTGGTATACTGGCGAAGTGTTTATGC
Source organism: Torreya grandis (assembly GCA_037957365.1). Lineage (NCBI taxonomy): Eukaryota > Viridiplantae > Streptophyta > Pinopsida > Cupressales > Taxaceae > Torreya > Torreya grandis. The sequence continues at coordinate 723,668 of JARHVA010006389.1, read as the reverse complement.
ACAATCTTGATGGGTTCAATAAGCTCATTGGCTTATTTGGCCCTGAGAGACTTGAATAGATTATTTGAGGCACAGTCTCATATCTTAAGACAATGTAAATGTTCTCTAATTTTCCCCTTTCACCACATGAACATCAACAATTTTGATCTTGTGCTTAAGAGAAACAACCATGGCTTCTAGGTGTGAGTCAAAATGGGATTACTCAAGAATGGAGGAAAACCTATGGTATTCCTTAATGATAGTGCCATTGGATTGTTTCATAACTCACACAATTTTATTTACATAATGGTGGAGGAAGGTGGTAGTTCAGTTGATCACCTCAATCCAAACGGTAGCATATCGAAGACATGAATTCAAATTCCACACTCTTGCAATGATTTAGATAGTGTTTTCATGGCTGAGAAGGGATGCATTTAGAAAGAATTGATTGCATGGGACTTTAAGATGGTCACTACCCCACTCCACTTTGCAAGTGATAGGAATATGATTAAAAAGGATAATATAGATGGACGAAGGAAAATTCCTCATTGTAAACTAAGAAGGAGAATATGTGTTGCTCAAAAAGCATGACACAATCCAATAGTTTGGGACGATCTCAATGTTGGCCTAGTATTTAGACCAATTATACCATCACATATTAGTTAATGTATGTTACTAGAGGAGTGGGTCCACTAAGCCTCGATGATGTTTAAAATAATAACATGCTTCACATTCTTACACACATCATATCATTAGAAGGGCACAAAATTTGTCACTAAGAGTTTTAGTCATATTAAAGTTGCTACAAATTAACTAGGTGGAAAGGGGGGAAATGTCATCGATCCATCTCCATAATGGCATTCTATAAAATCCATCATTTGGGGCAAAAATATTGAGAACCCCTAGGGAATGACCATTAATGACAAGTAATGACCAAATAACTCGACATGATACATCTTCTCCGAAGGAAATAATTAAGGGGTAAATTTTATTGAAACCAAAACATTGGCACCACCATGTCCATCTTCATGTGAAGTGAAAAAGTTACATGTGTCAGACCATATACTATTTAGATAAGATTGCATAAGAAATCCTAAAATCTTATCTTCTAATGAATAAATGAAATTTAGAACACCCAATAGTTGACAAGCGATTCACATAGATAATTTAGAAAGGGAATCTATGAGGCCTCAAACATTATAGGAGATTAAATTCATTGGGAGGAATCCTTCATGAATAATTCTCCCTATCCATCCTCTATATACTCTTATGAAACAACTGGCACAAAATTGTTGCTTAATAATGATTGCTAGTTTGGAAAATAAAAATCCCCAAGTGAAATTGAGAAATATGAACCCCATTTATTTAATAAGGAGAGTCACTACTACCATGATGTAGATTGCATGACCATCATGAGGTAGGACCACTTATAGAAGATATCCCAACATGAGAGGCTCAAAGAGGCCATGACATAATTAACATAGGAGGACTAATGGAAGGGGGAGTAACTTTATCCTTCGTTTCTTCTTAGTGGGGTTTGACAACAAGGGGAATGAAGGCCACCTTAGGATTGTTATTTTTGTGGGTTTTTTTGTATAGCCATTGTAGTCCAATAATCACTATTTTCAGCCACCTTTTACTTTTCAAGTGGTGCTTACTCAAAGGATGGCTTCAAGTGAACCATGAGGTAGGAACGTGAATCCTATGTTTGAGTGCTTGACATATAAAGCATGTGTTTGAGTGATTGAAGTAGATTAACTTCTCCTAGAAGCATTTTATCCTCACTTATATATCAATAAACTCTTTCAAGACTATTTTCAAATCAAGCTTAATAAAAACATGTTTATTACAAGGGATGCAAACTAGAATTTATTAACCTCAAGATAAAGCGCCCACTATATGGGTTTGACAATCTCATCAAGGAATGCCTATAGCGGAAGTGGAAGATGTTGACGCAGGAAATTGCACTCGGGGCAAGGAGGTCGAACTCCCTACCTTCTCCTCGCAACATGAAAACTCCTCTCTTGCCTGTGGGACGGCGAAGCAGGAGAGGAGAGTCCCTAGATAAGGGCTAGCTCCCTTTGATGCATCATGTTTGTTTCAGGCAGTGAAAAATACAGGTATAGGTATAATAAAAGGGGGGGATGAAAAGGGAGAAGAAATGCATAGAAAACAAACTACCTACATTAAAAGAGGCGATGCACCAAAATAAAGGACATATGACTTCTTCTACGGCTTCGAGTTCTCCCTTTGCACCTTCCCGGGCACTCTTTATCTGATGTCCCTTTGAAATTGAACATTTTCGCAGACTTTTGTTCAAGGACATTTTCCCGCGGACAAAAGGTCCATGGAAATTTCGTCCGCTCTTGCCTTTGCTTTGAAGCTTAATGTGTTAGCGGCCCAAATTCCTTAGTCGACTTCAAACAAATTGAACTTTGAACCTGCGCTTTGAACTTACCCAGGTCCTCTCCTTTGAAGTGTCGGCCCTTCGGAAGGGCACTAAGCCTTTGAACCAATTGAACCCGGCTATGAACTGAATTCATTGAACCTGCTGAACCTGAAATGAATTGGCCTTAAACAACATGTGAGAAGTTGACCGAATTTTTTTCTGTGGGCAAAATTGGTCAACAGATTGGCGACTCACAGGGGAAGCATGCCTGCTATGCTTTAGAAACCCAGTTGCCTTGCAAATCCATTGGGCATGGAGTCAGATAGTAACTTTGAGGATCAACAACAGCTCTATTAAAACATAGAACTAGTCACGCAGGTCTACCTCTAAGGAAAAGAAAGCACACGCAAGACTAAGAAAACTACTTGTGAAAATAGCACTTAAGGGAAACAGGGAAAGAAAACTAAAAGCAACCTACTATATATAGTTAACCAGGTATTTTTTATTCCCTCTTGGATCAAAGGGAAAGCTTCTAGCGTCTCTTTCATCTGACACATCCAGTATCCATAATGGATCCCACAAGTAAATATTTATGTGCAGCTCCTTCACCTGGTCTGCCATGTTGATCTAAGGATCGCTCCCTTCCATATTTTCTTTGGGGTCACTTGCAGCCTTCTGAGGCATAGGCCGGGGAGCTGAATGTACGACTGGCGGCCTAAAATTTGTGAATTTTTGGTTTGCTTGTGGTGGAAGAGATGGTGTGGCCATTTGAACAGCTGCTTGAGCTTCTTCGATAGCTCTCCCTTTGGATCTTATGTTGGCTGCAACACAATTAGCCTGATTGTCTGCAACACCCACATAATCGATCGCACAGAACTCACCTTCCAAGTGGTTCATAAGAGTAGAGTCAGGCTGACTCTGACTGCTGCTTGTGCTGGGTTGAGTTAGAGCCTCAAAAAATTGGGAAAGGGTAGCAGCCTGATTTTCTGTATTCTGAAAATAATTCATCATCTCATTTGTGTGAACAGCTTGTTCTTGACCATATCCCATGGTCAAACAGCTTGGTTGTTCCTGTACAAGATTATTTTGGACAGGCATCATGACCTTAGATGATGAGGGGGGGCGTGTATTGTAATTTTGAAATGGCGTGGTTGTAGTGAGCTGCCCCTGACCTTGATTATAATTCTGAAAGGGGGGTCTAGGGGTTTGACCATAATTCTGGTATCCTTGATTTGGTCTGTTGCCTTGAGCTTGTTGCCTTTTAATGGCAACAAGTTCGTTGGACATGATCTGCAACATACTCTTAACCTCATGAAGCTCGTTTGATGAAACAACAGCTGGTTTTTCGATGGCAGGCATAGGAGCCAATGTGGGAGCAACGGTCTGAGCTGGGGGCAGCATGTCTGAGAAAAGTGGCATGTGAGGCCTAGGGGCAGTTTTTTTAGCTTGTACCAAGCAATTCTCAGCGGTTATGGCAATGTCATAAGCAGCAGACAATATATGCCCTCCCATAGATTGTATCATTACTGCAATGTCGTTGTTTAATGCTTTCAAATAGTACAAAAAAGCGTAGCTGGGAGTCGGCCTTACCAGGATGAGAATCCTTTGCCAGGTCTTCTGAAACCTTGTGTTAAAGTCTTCCATATACTCGTGCGAAGCTCTCTTTATGGTCGTCAGCTGCTCAGCAAGCGAGAGGGCATCGCTCTTTTCCCCAAAATGATCTGTTAGCTGAATACCAAGTTCATTCCAAGAATGGATTGAATTTGCAGGCAAAGCCCCGTACCAGTCAAGAGCCTTGCCCTTAAGAGATAGAGCCAGCAATCTGACTGCGACATTTTTCTCTGTGATATTATGAATATTGACGAGGTTAGAAACATTCCTGATGTGCTCAACAACTATAATGGGTCCCAATCCATCGAAAGAGGGTACATTTTTTAGAGCTACCCTTGGAATTGGGTCATAATGTGGGAGGTTCAAGGGACTCTGACCACGAAAGGCTGCAAATGGCAAAGCCATAGCTGGGGTGGGGCGTAACTGAGGCTTTGTTGTAACTGTGTCTCTTATAACAGGTCTAGGAGGATGACTTGTTGGATAAGGATGAGTCTTTCTAAACCTTAATCTTTTAGCAAAATTTAGAGGTAGTTCAACAAATTCAAAAGGAATCTTTTTTGAAGCAGACCTAGTGGTGACTTTAGGCATAGAAATTTAAGACACTGGTCTTAATATGGAAAATGAAGCTCTTACCATTGGAGTCGCCAAATGTTGGGAAGTATTGAAATGGTTGTGACAAGCCCAACATCAATTCTGATATCTTACTGCGTTAAAAAAATTGTGGTCCCACCGAGCGTGCCAGAACTGTTGACGTCGGAAATTGCACCCAAGGCAAAGAGGTCGAACTCCTTGCCTTCTCCTCGCAACATGGAAACTCCTCTCTCACCTGTGGGACAGCAAAGCAGGAGAGGAGAGTCTCTAGATAAGGGCTAGCTCCCTTTGATGCATCATATTTTTTTTCAAGCAGTGCAAAATACAGGTATAGGTATAATAAAAGGGGGGATGAAAAGGGAGAAGAAATGCATAGAAAACAAACTACCTACTCTAAAAGAGGCGATGCACCAAAATAAAGGTTGACCTTCACACATCCACTCTCAGAATCAAAGAAATCCATACACACACTACGCACTTGGCAGAAGGACCAGGCTGCAAGAAACTAGCAGGGAGGCTTCAATGAAAAATCCAGAACAGAGATCACCCAAGGTGCTGTGAAACACACACTTATGAAGTAATTTCTTCTGCTCCTTCACTCCCAAATACTACTCTTCTTTTGTCATCTGCAACAATGGCGCCTTCTAGATAGCAGGTCTGCTGGTGTTGAACCTGTGAGAGCATCAAAAGACAATGACTGGATACAAGCAAACATTCAACGCATACACAGAAATGTCTATCTAAAATGGAGGCAAAAAACTGCATTTGTATTGATCCAGGTGAAATTTTTGCAGAGTTGCGCCCTTTACAAAATGTGGAAGATAAGATTACAAATGAACAAGTCCACAATATATATGGAAAATCTAAGAGGCTCATTTGGTGCTCTTTTGTTACAAGTGGCATATGCGTCCCTTCATGGGAAGAACAAGTCGCTCAAAACATTGATGAGCTGTCCCCTTTGTCTGCTCGAAATCTGCATTTTTAATGTCAAAACGTGGTTTGTCCACCCATTAAATGTAAAATGAAGAAACTGGTCAAATTACTTAGCTGTTGCGTCTTCTCATGATCAATTCGAAGGAACTATTTCACCTGCCAGAGTCACTTCTTAAATTGGTGCCACTTGGACTAATTGCTTACTCATTCTTTGTTTGTCGCTTTGGTTTTCCTCCATTTGTCTTATCTGGATTATTCGGCCCATGGGGTGAACATCTTTGCGGGTCGCTGCATTTCCAGCTCTTTTCCATGGTCTGCGCTTCTTTTGCTTTTGAAGACAAACTACCACTTTGCTTCATTAATTTTGACGTCCTCTAGGACGTCCTCAGGCCTTATGACTTCTTCTGTGGCTTCGCATTCTCCCTTTGCACCTTCCCAAGCACTCTTTATCTGATGTCCCTTTGAAATTGAACATTTCCATGGACTTTTGTTTGAGGACATTTTCTTGCGGACAAAAGGTCCATGGAAATTCTGTCCGCTCTTGCCTTTGCTTTGAAGCTTAATGTGTTAGCGGCCCAAATTTCTTAGTCGACTTTGAACAAATTGAACTTTGAACCTGCGCTTTGAACTTACCCGGGTCCTCTCCTTTGAAGTTTTGGCCCTTGAGAAGGGCACTGAGCCTTTCAACCAATTGAACCCGGCTATGAACTGAATTCATTGACCCTACTGAACCTGAAATGAATTGGCCTTAAACAGCAAGGGAGAAGTTGACCGAAATTTTGCCGGTGGGCAAAATTGGTCAACAGATTGGCGACTCACAAGGGAAGCATGCATGCTATGCTTTAAAAACCTAGTTGCCTTGCAAATCCATTGGGCATGGAGTCAGATAGTAACTTTGAGGATCAACAATAGCTCTGCTAAAACTTAGAACCAGTCACGCAGGTCTACCTCCAAAGAAAAGAAAGCACACGCAAGACTAAGAAAACTACTTGTGCAAGCATCACTTAAGGGAAACAAGGAAAGAAAACTAAAAGCATCCTACTATATACAGTTAACCAGGTATTTTTGATTCCCTCCTAGATCAAAGGGAAAGCTTCTAGCGTCTCTTTCATCTGACACATCTAGTATCGATAATGGATCCCACAAGGAAATATATATGTGCAGCGCCTTCACCTGGTCTGCCATGTTGATCTGAGGATCGCTCCCTTCCATATTTTCTTTGGGGTCACTTGCAGCCTTCTGAGGCGTAGGCCGGGGAGCTGAATGTACAACTGGCGGCCTGAAATTTGAGAATTTTTGGTTTGCCTGTGGTGGAAGAGATGGTGTGGCCGTTTGAACAGCTGCTTGAGCTTCTTCCATAGCTCTCCCTTTGGATCTTGTGTTGGCTGCAACACAATCAACCTGATTGTCTGCAACACCCACATGATTGATCGCACAGAACTCACCTTCCAAGTGGTTCATAAGAGTGGAGTCAGGCTCACTCTGACTATTGCTTGTGCTGGGTTGAGTTGGAGCCTCAAAAACTAAGGAAAGGGGCTATAGCATCTTGATTTTTTCTATTCTGAAAATAATTCATCATCTCATTTGTGTGAACAGTCTGTTCTTGACCATATCCCATGGTCGAACAGCTTGGTTGTTCCTGTACAAGATTATTCTGGACAGGCATCATGACCTTAGATGATGAGGGGGGGCTTGTATTGTAATTTTGAAATGGCCTGGTTGTAGTGAGCTGCCCCTGACCTTGATTATAATTCTGAAAGGGGGGTCTAGGGGTTTGACCATAATTCTGGTATCCTTGATTTGGTATGTTGCCTTGAGCTTGTTGCCTTTTAATGGCAACAAGTTCGTTGGACATGATCTGCAACATACTCTTAACTTCATGAAGCTCGTTTGACGAAACAGCAGCTGGTTTTTCGATGGCAGGCATAGGAGCCAATGTGGGAGCAACGATCTGAGCTAGGGGCAGCATGTCTGGGAAAAGTGGCATGTGAGGCCTTGGGGTGATTTTTCTAGCTTGTACCAATCAATTCTCAGCGGTTATGGCAATGTCATAAGTAGCAGGCAATATATGCCCTCCCATAGATTGTATCATTACTGCAATGTCATTTTTTAATGCTTTCAAATAGTACAAAAAAGTGTAGCTGGGAGTCGGCCTTATCAGGATGGGAATCCTCTTCTAGGTCTTCTGAAACCTTGTGTTAAAGTCTTGCATATACTCGTGCGGAGATCTCTTTATGGTCGTCAGCTGCTCAGCAAGCGAGAGGGCGTCGCTCTTTTCTCCAAAACGATTTGTTAGTTGAATACCCAATTCATTCCAAGAATGGATTGAATTTGCAGGCAAAGTCTCGTACCAGTCAAGAGCCTTGCCCTTAAGAGACAGAGCCAGCAATCTGACTGCGACATTTTCCTCAGTGATATTATGAATATTGACGAGGTTAGAAATGTTCCTGATGTGCTCAATGATTGTAATGGATCCCAATCCATCGAAAGAGGGTACATTTTTTAGAGCTGCCCCTGGAATTGGGTCATACTGTGGGAGGTTCAAGGGACTCTGACCACGAAAGGCTGCAAATGGCAAAGCCATTGCTGGGGTGGGGCGTAATTGAGGCTCTGTTGTAACTGTGTCTCTTATAACAGGTCTAGGAGGATGACTTGTTGGATAAGGATGAGTCTTCCTAAACCTTAATCTTTTAGCAGAATTTAGAGGTAGTTCAACGAATTCAAAAGGAATCCTTTTTGAAGCAGACCTAGTGGTGACTTTAGGCATAAAAATTTAAGACACTTGTCTTAATATGTAAAATGAAGCTCTTACCATTGGAGTCGCCAGATGCTGGGAAGTATTGAAATGGCTGTGACATGGCTGTGACAGGACCAACATCAATCTTGATATCTTACTGCGTTAAAAAACTTGTGGTCCCACCAGGCGTGCCAGAACTGTTGACGCAAAAAATTGCACCTGAGGCAAGGAGGTCGAACTCCCTGTCTTCTCCTCGCAACATGGAAACTCCTCTCTCGCCTGTGGGACGACGAAGCAGGAGAGGAGAGTCTCTAGATAAGGGCTAGCTCCCTTTGATGCATCATGTTTGTTTCAGGCAGTGCAAAATACAGGGATAGGTATAATAAAAGGGGGGATAAAAAGGGAAAATAAATGCATAAAAAACAAACTACCTACTCTAAAAGAGGTGATGCACTAAAATAAAGGTTGACCTTCACACATCCACTCTCAGAATCAGAGAAATGCATACACACACTACGCACTTGGCAGAAGGACCACGCTGCAAGAAACTAGCAGGGAGGCTTCAATGGAAAATCCAGAACAGAGATCACCCAAGGTGCTGTGAAACACACACTTATGAAGTAATTTCTTCTGCTCCTTCACTCCCAAATATTGCTCTTCTCTTGTCAGCGGCAACAATGGCACCTTGTAGATAGCAGGTCTGTTGGTGTTGAACATGTGAGAGCATCAAAAGACAATGACTGGACACAAGCAAACATTCAACGCATACACAGAAATGTCTATCCAAAATGGAGGTAAAAAACTACATTTGTATTGATCCAGGGGAAATTTTTGCAAAGCTGCGCCCTTTACAAAATGTGGAAGATAAGATTACAAATGAACAAGTCCGCAATATATATGGAAAATCTAAGAGGCTCATTTGGCATTCTTTTGTTACAAGTGGCATACGCGTCCCTTCATGGGAAGAACAAGTCGCTCAAAACATTGATGAGTTGTCCCCTTTGTCTGCTCGAAATCCACATTTTTAATGTCAAAACGCGGTTTGTCCACCCATTAAATGTAAAATGAAGAAACCGGTTACATTACTTAGCTGTTGCATCTTCTCATGATCAATTCGAAGGAACTATTTCACCTGCTAGAGTCACTTCTTAAGTTGGTGCCACTTGGACTAATTGCTTACTCATTCTTTGCTTGTCACTTTGGTTTTCCTCCATTTGTCTTATCTGGCTTATTCGGCCCATGGGGCGAACATCTTGGCGGGTCGCTGCATTTCCAGCTCTTTTCCATGGTCTGCGCTTCTTTTGCTTTTGAAGACAAATGACCACTTTGCTTCATTAATTTTGACGTCCTCTAGGACGTCCTCGGGCCTTATGACTTCTTCTGCGGCTTTGCATTCTCCCTTTGCACCTTCCCGGGCACTCTTTATCTGATGTCCCTTTGAAATTGAACATTTTCGTGAACTTTTGTTTGAGGACATTTTCCCGCAGACAAAAGGTCCGTGGAAATTATGTCCGCTCTTGCCTTTGCTTTGAAGCTTAATGTGTTAGCGGCCCAAATTCCTTAGTCGACTTCAAACAAATTGAACTTTGAACCTACGCTTTGAACTTACCTGGGTCCTCTCCTTTGAAGTGTCGGCCCTTCGGAAGGGCACTGAGCCTTTGAACCAATTGAACCCGGCTATGAACTGAATTCATTGAACCTGCTGAACCCGAAATGAATTGGCCTTAAACAACAGGTGAGAAGTTGACCGAAATTTTGCCTGTGGGCAAAATTGGTCAACAGAAGACCTAGAAGCTCAACCCCTACAGGGATTTTAAGGGAAGTATGTTCATACACTTTGAAATTGTGGGTTCAAGGGGACATAATCATTAGGGTATTCCCTTAGAACCAATAACTTGACCTAGAAAGGATGGCTTGGACTTTAGAAGGGTCCTTAAAGGAGAGACAATAAAAACCCTTAGTATGGTTACAAAGCCCAATAACATGAAAATCCAAAAGTTCTGAATGGTGCCAAATCTATGTATTGAGGGAGTCCTCTAAGGGGATACAACGAAAATAGTAAGCAACAAGGCAATTATTTTCATACCATCTACACACATTATCAACAACATTTGCTTGTAAATAAACATCATGTTGAGGAGGCTTATGAGACTCTATTCCTTATCATAAACTTTTGGGATGAACTTTCGAGCTCATTTCGGCAGTGCCATCCTTCTTAATATCGATAACAATGTTTGATACAAATTAATTGAGGGCCATTTTTTATTTATTTTAAAAACAATCTCCTAAAATGATAGAGAATAAAACACAATAAATGCAAGTCTAATTTCTTAAAATTCCACAAAAATAATATACAAAGAAAGTGAAAAATACTAATATAACACAACTAACATACAAACTCTACTAAAATAAATTTCTCAAAATTTCCAATCCATATGACTTATACATCTAAAACTAATATATAAATTTAAATGGTTTATCTATACAAAATGTATACAATTGAATATCCTTTTATTACAAATATTTAAAATTAATAATTTTATTTTATAACAAACAAATTTGAGTGAAAACAAATAAATGCAATAAACTTGATTTCTCTTATTTATACAAAACAAATTCAAGTGAAAACATATAAATGTAATAAACTTGATTTCTCAAATCTTCTATACCATAAGATGTCTAATCATCCCTCCAGATATAGATGTGACAAATCTTAAAAGAAGTGCTCTAATTGTACAAACTATAAAATTAATGTAATCACATCAATCAAACAAAATCAGACATTGAAATCACAATATAATTCACATCATCTAAATCCACTAACTTAAACTGAAAATGCAAAATTAAATTAAATTTTCTGGCAAGATGCACTTTACAATAATAAATGTTTAGCAATCCTCATTTCCTGATAAAAGGGTCGGTGAGATTAAAACTTTCATATATATGTTATTGAAGCTGGTCTCAAGGAATTCAGTAACAGATCACAGAGTTTTAAAACTTTCAAACCAAACGGACTGCCGCATTGGTGATATCACCGGGCATCAAAGCCAAAATCACCAGCACAACCATTGTACAAACTGGAACCAGCAATGATATAAGAGGCGGCGGCGGCAGTATTAAAGGAAGAAGTAATAATGTGGCAGCCAGGCATAAGAGTGCCAAAATGGATTCAATACTGAACCAGTTAACGCTAAATGAACGCTTATTTTGCCTTGCTTCCCTTGTTCTGTATGCTCTGGACGCCGCAGAATATGAAATATTGCACGGATCGTTCATGATTATGCTCAGCAAACGCTGTATTTATATATCTCACCGGCATACGGACGCTGAAGATCAAAATGAAAATAAATTCTTCTTCAATCCATTACGTTTCGTAAATTTTGCATCTGAAATTTCTTCTGCAGATCAGAGATTGTTTCGAAAAATGGAAAGTTTCCAACAGTGTAAAATGAAGGCCCTGATTATTCAATAAACCATGTGCAGGTGTTTGCCAGGGAGAAGTAATGACCAAAGAGGAAATAGGGAATAGTACGTCCGCCGATCCGTGGTCCTGCGGTATCTTTAATGACTGGCAGGGGAACGAAATGTGGGAAATATAAATTGTAACATTGAAACGGTGAGAGGAAGTATCCTCTCATAAGGTCAAAGACTTCGCGTGTTTAACGAGCTTGATTTGGAATCTCTTTTACCAATTGAATCCCAGCGAAAATGGATCAAGTGCAATTAAACGTTCAATGTATAGATTTTGTTAGGATTAAGTGCCTTTATTATAAAATTAATTTATATAATTAAATTAAAGGAAACATATGCTATATGGTTAAATAATGTATATACTTAATTTTTAAATATAAAAGTTATTAGTGTTAGAATTGTATTGTTTTAAGATATTTGTATGCATTGAGTGTAATTAGTTGGTACATTTAGCATGTACTATCACATTATAATTAATTTAAATAAAACATATGTTATATGGTTAAATAGTGTACATACCTAATTTTTAAATATAAAATTTATGAGTTGTAGAATTGTATTATGTTAAGGTATTTGTGTTCAGTGTGGACTGTCATGCTAGTAGCTCATGTTGAACATTCAATTAGTTATATCGTCTAGTTTGTTTTATGAAGGAAGCACTTAACCAACACACATCAGGTCAGTTCATGTTGGTATCAACCAAAAAATCAACTTAGCCTCATTGACCCCATCGTCATTCGTCATTCATGTTAGTTTGTTCAACCTTTGTTGTTGGCGCAGCCCACTACCACTCAACGTTTGACATGCTAGCTCTCGTCAACTTGCCCCAGAGTACTCAATGCCATGTCATGCATCCTCGAAGCACTCGCCATGTCATGCATCATTGGTGGTTCAGAGATAAATGTGAAATGTGCAAGCATTTCCCTCGCCCTTCCTTGTAAATAGTAAATAGTAAACATTGTTTAATCCCTTGCATTTCCCTATTACGATTCGGTGGAGATAATTCGATTACCCTTGTGAAGCTCACTAGAGTGCTCTTTTAGATCGCAATGTGTAGAAGTGGGATAGGATGAAGACTTCATTGATTGTGTTGTGCAAACTGTGAAGCTTGCCGCACTGGTCAACTGGAACCCTGTGCAGGGTTTTGTGCTCCCTATAGACCTTGATGAGGTTGGTTTTGGAGATGTATGAAGTGATTTTGCATTTGCATTGTTCATTTGAAAAGTATGTATTTGGTTAAGCATTTGTAAGAGAAGTTGATTAGTTTGAGCAACATTTTGGCTAGTGGACATAACATGTGATGCATTAATATTATGTGAGGTAGTAGGAGCTTGAGATGCACTACGATTATACGATGAGGTACAATCATGCGTTGCACAAATGGCATGAGTAGCATGGGTAGCAAACGAAACGTTGGTAGCAAAAGAAGCATTGGTAGCTTGGTTAAGGATGTGGGTATTTTGAAGAGGCACACTAGAAGTTGAACCTACCATGTTGGTAGAAATACTTAGCATGGAGGTTGAAGAAGACATAGAAGATGATGTCATGGTGTGGGAAGGAGACATTATAGAGGGGAAAGATTGGGATGCAAATAAAGGGCTTCTCCCGAATCCCTGGGAAAAGGTAGGGGAAGGTGAATGGAGTTCTCCTATACGAGGTCCCATCATGAGATTGTAGATGGTTGTATGATCTTTTCCTCTATATCGAGGATTTTCATTGATGAAAAATATCATTTCTATTATGTATTCAAGATCACGCTCATTTTCTAAATAAAATAATGGCTGACGTGTTGAGGAAGAATGGGGAGGAGTCTCATAGTTGGTAGTGTGGGTGACAACATGGACATTGCTTTGATCCATGGTGGGTGACACAATACATGTCTTAAAAAACCTATTGGGATTGGTAAAACTCATCATATTTGATCGATTCCATTCTGTATTATCCTTAAGCAATAAATTCATGATGGAGGGAAACTAAAATCTTGGTAAAAATGAATGTAATTTGATAAGATACTAGGTCGGACCAATCATTATTGTCTTGCAGGATAGTGGATAGAACAAGCTACAAAAGACATAGTTGAATTGGCCAATTATGTTTGAAAGATGGTGATATTGAGAGACTCTGAGAGACACAAAGTCAGATAGGTTAATTGTGTGTTGAAAGGAAATTGAACGAACAGTTTGTAAAAGACTAGGTCAAATAGAGTGACTATGTTCTATGAAAAAACAAAAAATATAGGAAACACAATTGAGCAGATCGACTATGTTCTAAAGGTAGTTATATAAGTTTTGACAATTATGATTGTAGATGATCTAGTGTTATTGTGTAGAATACTTGAAATAAACACACAAACAATGGTATCGATCAAGTTGACCATTTTGTGGCACACAACACAAACCTTTCACCAATATCAGCTAATACAAATTTTGTAATACAACATGCAATTATCACAGAGCAAACAATAAAATTAAAGATGTTAATCTATGTGGTCATTTCTGAATGTTTTAAATTATAATAATTTTAGAAATAAATGTGATAGAGAGCAGGCTATAAAAATAAAATAGAAAGAAAATCTAATAATGGTTTCAGGTAGTTAAGGTTGAAAGGAATCTGTATTGGTAATGGTATTAACTTGGTATTAGGGCCGACCCCCACTTCACAATTTCACAATGATAAGGGTGTTGGGTGCTTTGCCAATATATACCATCAACCATATATTTATACTCAGCTAAAAAAATGAGTCAACTTCCACCTTGGTGATGAAATCCAAGTAGTTATATCTTGGATATAATTTGTTTAATGCTTTTTGATGTTATGTGGTTTGGAACTGTGGGAAAAAGAAAAATAGTGTGACTAAATTGATAAATTAAAACCTCTTATTTAGTCCGTGTGCTACTCTAAGCAAGCAAGCAGTAAAATGAAAAATGAATTAATTACTAACACTATGAGTTACTTCCTTTGCTTGAAGAGTATAGTGTTGGTTTAGACAATAAGTAAACAAACGATATAAAACATAATCAACTAGGTCAGTTCTGTCTATTGAAGCAAAAACTAGAAGAACATAGTCAAAGGAGTTGACTGAGAATTTCAGGTAGAAAAGTAAGCTACAAAATTATGTCGATTCAGTCAACCTAGTTTGTTGTAGGGTTACAATTTTATAGATTGAAAACTGTGAAAAATATTACTGTAATTGAAAAACATAAATAACTAAGATTGTGAGAATGAACTTGATAATTTTAAAGATGTTGAAGTTATTTTTATATTATATTTTTCAGATGATAATTTTTAGCCTACTAACAAAGTTGACTGGGTGATAGAGTTTGAAAACCTATATGTAAAGTAATGAACTGAGTCAATCCGATCGATCCATCTACATGTGGTTGAAGATGCCCTGCACAGAAAAATATAGAGTTGATCGAAGCGACTATGTATTAAATATTCATACAAAATGTTAGATTGAGTTGATAAATTCAATCTAGTTGTGTAAAAGGTAAAATTTATAATAAATGATAAAAAATAAAAGCATGAAATAAAACCTGTGACGGTTTATTCATGTCGGATTAATCAGAATGTATACAATGAAAAGTGAAGATGATCTACAAATCAATCCTAGCTCAGAGAGGATAAATTACACTAGCCCTTCCACTTGTTGGTACATTTAGATAATCATAGTCATGACCAATATGGGTCTGCTAGATTTAACTAAGTGGTCATTTACCATACAATATCACTAAATAGGGTTCCAAAGCCTCTAGTCAAACAATATCAAATAATAACCCTAGTTAAGTCATATGTCTTCTTATTAAAGTAAATGACAAAGTAAAGTAAAACTAATCTAGTGACCACCAAAACATGTGGCATAAAATAGGGGTAATAAACAAAAAGTAAACATGCATAGAAGAACTCTACTCAATTCAATGTAGAGGTAATTGTAATGTATACAAATAGAAACATATTTATAATCAAACAAATATACAAATCTATCTATTTGATAAATATGAGTAAGAGTTAAGAATACATACCTTTGAAGACAAACCCACTGAGCCTCAATCTCTTTCTTGGCCAAGGTGCTTTGCAAGAGGTTATTGTGGTTTGTAAGGATAACAAATATATGTTAGCTCTAGGCTACACTACTTCTATATATTCAAAAGACTTCTTCCACAATACAAGATTCTTCTCTCCAAGGGAAGTATGAAACCTTAAGCAATGGCTCCTCAAGTAGAATGGTGGATAAGCATATGCATAAATAAATGATTATATGTATCTCTCCAATAAAATGGTAAAAATGATGTATTTATATAGCCATATCTAACATTAAACTTTTCTAAAATTTTAGCATATATAGTTGGCCCAATCGACCCTATTATTAAATAAATAAAGCAGTTAGGTCTTGGACTAGGTCGATGGAGGGTGACCAAATCTTGTAACATGCTTATATTTTAAGAACAGGGTCAGCCTAGACTGACTTTGTTTGGTAAATGACAAAAAAAAGATTTGTCTTAGGTAAGGGTTGTTTGAGATGGTCAATCACTTGGAGGAGTGTGTAAGGGAGGTTTCAAAGATAAGAGAAATGTATAGGAAAGGTTTGTGTTGGTTTAAAGTGATGGTATAGGGAACCACAATCTTGCGAAGTGTCAATGGTCTGCCCACCCCTTTTCTGGTGCACCCTTTAAGGTGTGCACTTAGAGGGATTAAACTCAATGGGTTCCTATAAGAGAGAAAGCATCAATAATTGATAAAGTTTTAAAAAATATTGTGTATACAAGTGGTTCATGCCATTGAAGGCAAGGAAGCTTAGAAAATCTTGTTAAGGCATTTTATCTCATCTAGGGCCCTCTATGGTAAGCCCAATTAAAAAAATATAGGTTTCCACTCCCTTCTCATTATTATAGCTCATATCAAAATTGAAGGCTCCTTTGTTTCTAAAAGCATATGGAAAGCCTTCGAAGATGTCAAGCCTCACATAAAGTGGATTGGGGATGGTTGTCATACTGGTTTATCTTTCAATGATCATAGCATCTGATGGTCTCCTATTATGACAAGCACTAGTGTTTTAGTAGCGACATTGTCAATAATCAAAGGCCTTTGGCTATTTTGGAAATGTATTCTTACCATTTGTGAGATGGTTTCTTCTATGGACTGGATTTTTTGGCCTGACTTGAAAGCTAAATTTCAATTAAATAGTAGACTTACCTTACGTGTTTCACTTTCAAGAGTTGCTTCCTGATGTTATGCTTCATTAGCTTGGTTTACATCCTCCCCATAATTGGTGGAAAGACTGGGGTTGGAATTGTGACACCCATTTCAAGAATTATTCTCCAGGTCTTCAGTATCAAGTCATGAGCCCCTTCTCTCCTACTCTCTACAAGCTTAATAGTCATTGGGGACTTAAATCCTTTTCCAGAACTTGGCTTGCCAAACTTGATAGAATTTGGTACATCATGATTGAACATAAGCTCACCCACTTTCTGTGGTGGCTTGTTTACCAAAGCCTCCTATTTAGGGAGTGACTCTCTCACATGAGCATCACTCCACCCAAGCGTCTTGTATGCCATCGGCATGAGTCTTTCAAACATTATTCTAGTTCTATTTGCATGCTTAGTCTATTTGGAAATGTATCCATAGCCTATTCTAGACTTATCACCTTGAGCCATTTTCTTGGAGGCTTACTATTTTGAGGGACTTAGCCAACTATCCAACTTCTATTGCTTTTAGGTGGAATTTTTTCATAACCATCATTTTTTTCCAATTATGGAAGGCCATAAATAATGCTATTTTCAATAATGATGTTTGTTCTTGTGATTTTACACTTAACGAGAAGGTCTTTGTTATACTTTTTCCCTGTATGGAGATTCAAATCCAAACTAATAAGGTTGCTATGGAAGTTCACCACCTCTAGAAGTTGTTGGATCATTATAGGAGTGCCCCTTGCACTATTAGTCACGTGTTCTCAGATGTGTTGTCTTAGGGAACACCATTGCCACCTCCCAGAAAGTGTAGAAACCATTCACGTAGTTGCAACCACTTCTTCCCTCACTTTCATGTAGGAGGGTGCGGCTTGTCGCCATCACCTAGCAAATTTGACACAACTCCCTCTTGCATAGTCTTTCTTGTGTGCACCGGTTCTCAAATGCAACTTGTTGATGGTTGGCTATTGATATGACCACGGATCCCTTGGAAAGCTAGGTAGTCCCAAATCCTTCTTCCATAAAGCCTTCTACTTGGACGACTCTTCTTCTAAAAGATGATTCTCCACCCCCTCCTGCAAGTGTTGCTGCATGTGCTTTAATATTTGTGTTTGTTGTTGAGTGCCATGTTTAATTTGGATTTCTTTTTTGTTCCCACTTATATTTTGTGTTGGATCTTTTTCTTTGTTGTGAAATATAAACTATAAATACCAACCCTTTTACTATATAATCTATATATATATAAGATATCCTAAAATACTTTGATAATAAAATTAATAATTTTATTTCAAATAATATTAATTATTCCAAACAAAACCCTTAAAATGATAAGAACTGATAAAAATGTAATTAAGTTAATAAAAATGCACTAGGGTCTATCGATACCCTCCATCTCCCTACAGGGATACCCAAGCAACATGGTTTGCACTTGCAATTGCTAGTGCGTTTCTCTCCGCTATGCGCTATCGCTTCTGTACGTTCCTTGATGGCTAAATAATACATTGAACGGATTAAATTTAAAAGGACTTGCGCATGCTTTTAGGACGGATAGAAAACCCGATGCCCCAATGTCATCATTCTCTTGGTGGAAAGCGACGGGATGTTCAAACAGTCTTTGCTGTACACTCTGCTCCAGTGTCTTTATCAATACATTGCACATCGACATGGAATACATTTTGACCAATTTATTAAAGAAAAATTCCCACGGTTTTACCGGAAATTTTCAATTATATCAAATAGTAGCATCGATGATCTATATATACTCCCTCAAGACTTCTATCTTTCCGGATATTGTTAATTACGGTATAATAGATTAGGATTTCAAATTTATGAAAGCGACTGCATTCTTATGCCATTTTCATTATGCATTGAATCTGTATGAAGGTGAATTTCACTGACTAGCGAGACTTTCAGAAATTACTTTGCTTCTGAAGAGTAAAAACCTGCCGCAGTTTATAATTATTGCTTGTAACAAAGCCATGTATTAACGGATTTAAAAAACCATCCAAAAACTCATATCCGTACAGCCCAGTAAATGTCGCACCTACAAAAACTCATATCCGTACAGCCCAGTAAATGTAGCCATGGACTAGCTTTTGGATTAATTTCGCAGATTCATGATAGTCAGAAGCTCAAAAGTAAATGCACAGCACAATCGTCGTCAATACACAGCCATTTTGGTGATTTTACAAGGCATGAAATGTGAAAATAGGAAGCAGTATAAAGGGAGGAGAAGGCAGAGAAGGTAATACCAAAGGGGGAAACAATAATGAAACAGTCAGCGAAAACCGTACCATCACAGATTCAACACTGAAGTAACCAACAATGTACGACCGCTTCTTTTCTCCAGCTTCCCCTCTTCTGTCCGGCACCTGCACAGATGAAGCATTGAAAGAACCATCCATCATGTTCCTCAAATAAATCCCTCATTTTAAGAGATTCCGACGGCATCCGGCGCTAAAACAGCAAAACAATAATAAATATTTTCGTCACTTCACTCAAATCGTATAAAATTTCAATCGTACATGCCGAAATTCTCACTACGGGTAAAAAGTTTTATTTTTCGAACGGACAAAAGAAAAAATCAAATCAAGTCCAACTTACAGCGGTTTGAAACCCTGTAGCATTTTCGCACCTCTCTGAACAGGGGATTTGATGCAAAATCCAGCCAACGAAACCTCCAATACGCGTTCGACGGCCAAACTTCATCGACCTGTCATGAAACAGGTATCGTCTTTACTATAAATTTACTGATATTTTTGTGCTTTCTGGATTTAGGGTTTCCGTTTATATAATTTTTTATTAAATTGATAACGTTGAGAAACGTACCTAATGGAGAACCGCGCTTCCTTTTATTGATATTTACATGCACGCGGGAGCAAATTCTGACGTTTTCCTGTTTTTCGAGGTGAGGGAAAAAAAAAATCGGAATTTATGGTGAAATTTGTACAATGTGTTCAAAATTGAGCTCGTTGGATTCGGCTCGCCGCTCGATCAAACGGAGGCCGCTCGGAAACCAGATTTGGAAGCTTTGAAGTATGTCAGACTGATTCCGTTCAAAATTTACCCCCGCATTTTCTGAATTTAACAAAGGTAAATCGAAACCCTAATCAAACAAGGGCGCCATGCGTCTAGTTTAGAATAATTTTGAATAATTTGTTTAAGTATTGATTATATAACAAATATTTTTATAAAAATAATTATTTAAGAATAGTTATGACACTTTTGAACTGTTATGATAAATTGTTCCATAGTGACAATATTTGTTGATATCACTACTTATATTCATCCCTGTGGAATGCAAGTGGACCATTATTGTCTATAAATTAACACTGCCAAAATGCATGCTTAGTTTGGAGGATAAAATGCATACTCATTTTTGCAATGTTCCCTGTCAACAGTAATCGACCCGGCACAATAAAAATGCATGGGTCTTAGAGAATAGAATGCCATTTTTACACTGTTAATTTTGCCTAACCATGGTTGATAGCAAATCCCTATCGACATTACACATCCAACATAGGTGTGATTTTCATGTTACATTTTTTTAGCTTCTTTTTGAGTAAATGAAAAAATAAATTCTTTGTGATTTTGGCCTCTTGCTTAGAGCCTAGAGTGGTTCATTTTGGGTGGCTCTTGATGAATCAAAAACCACTTGTAAATAACATGATGGTCAAACTTGTCATTTATTCTTATTCTAGTTTATGAAATATATATTGACAAAAACTACTTGTAAATAATATGATATTCAAACTTCGCATTTATTTTTGTTTGTGCAAATATATATGAGCAAAGTGCAAGTATTTGGCACATTTTGTTTTATTATTCATTTTCTAAATGGTTTGTTTATGTGATTCTCAATTATTTAATCTCTCAATATATATAAGTAAAAAAGATGTGAAAATCTATCAAATAAAAAAGAGTTGCATTTTCATTCCATAGAGCTAACTTAAACCAAAATCAGTTAATGGAAGAATAATGTAAGCATATTTGCAAACAATTGTAAACAAAAATAAGTTGAACTCACTTTTAATGCACCAAAACCTCATATACAATAGAAAAATGCATACAATTTTTTCCATTGCTTGTAAAAGAATTGTTCGAACTATTGAGTAGTTGTGAGAGGAACTATAACAATAGATATTACAACTCCTTTTTTTTTTTAAATAAAAATTCAATCAAATATTTAATTATATCAATTTAAAAATAAATTAAAAATAAAAAAATAAGTAAAAGATATCTAAAATAAAAAGTAACTACATGCACAACCTGCACCACAAAATGACTGAATTTAATTTGACAACAATTTAATTTTAAAATGACCACCAGTAAACAATATGTTAATAGTGCTAGTATAACATGAAAAGGACCTCATGTCACCTTGTCCCTTAACAACCCCTGCACACAAACCATAATTTTATATATTTTTACAAGAGATTTCAATAAAAGTGTATTCTCACAGCCCAAATATTACTATACTGGTATGGCTTATTTAGGTTGATCCATCTTTGATTGCAAGCTCTGCTAGTACTCAACCAACACTTTCCATCCACCAGGACACATGAAACCATTTGGAGGATTCTCACCATTTTTGGCAAGATTCTGCATCTGTAGCATGGAAACGTCATGAGTCAAATAGCATTTCCATTTATTTTATGTGCTTCACGTAAAAGGAAAGATAACAGTCCTTTGCAGCAGTAAGTTCACAAGTCTGGTAATCACATTGATAGTAAACTAATTTGCAATAGACCTCAGATAGAATCGATTCAATGATCATTACTGCAGAATGTAATAAGAAAGTATCAAATTTGTTGAATACCTTAGTGCCTGAAATAAAGAGAAAATCATCAGGTCGTGATGGATCAAACAATGTCATAAGCAGAGCCACCTACACAAGTTCATACGGTGATATTACAAATGATGAACTTATTTACAAGAAAGCATCAAAAATACAAATATAAGGATCAAATTACAGTATCACATTATTGTCACACAGCTTGTATTTGTGCTTGTGGTCTTCAATTCTCGGACCAGTACCAAGAAGGTTCTCAAGCATTCTCTCTAATGAGTTTCAAAAAAAAATCCTTACCATCAGGCTGAAATACTTTAGTATATGTTGTTTTAGTACCTGAAATTTGCAGATTTAAACATCATTACATGTTTTCTTTTGATGGGTACCAAAATCATGTTTTCTCTTAGAACACAGAACAAGTTTAATATTTATCAGCTGGACCTGTTCCTTTGGCCTGTGTTTTGAATTTTTAAATATGTGCTAAATTGGCCTTGTTACATTAGAAGGGGGATTGCTTTGTCAGAAAGCCTATCTTGAATGCCATAGAAATTGTATAGTTATGGTGGCTATTTCTAGATAGCAACATTCAATGGATTGACATTCCAGGTTATTATTTAGCTTCAAGAAAAACATTTTTCTTTATGACAATTTGACATCTATGTATGGTATTTATTGACTTGGAATTATGAACTTCTGTTTTGGTACAGCTTGTGGTGATTGCCAGTCTTGTCTGGAATTGGCCAACTTCTTATGCGTATGCTTTTCTCTTAACCTCTTTTTTTATCAGATGCTTCCATGGCCAGATTGTAGCTCCCTAGTTTCTGGCAGATTTGTCCCTGCTCAGATGGTTAAACTAGTTATTGACATAAAAATCACGTTGAACTAAAATCTGCCAGATCGTTCCTGCTGAGATAATCTAACCTAGTCATTGACACCTATTTTGTTTTCTCCTTGATATTCCAACCCTCTCCCACCATTTCCACTGAGATTTAGCAAATGTTTACTTTGGTCAAGTTCTGAAGAATTGGACCTGCGATTTGAAACATAGGTGGGCTGCAAGAGTACTTGTCAACTACCAGGAAGCTTGTGATCATGGTCGAAAGGTGAAGCTAATGAATGCCTTATGTTTTGTCTTCTGACCTTTATTCTAAAGCTCAAGCAAGCAGCGATTAAATTTGTCTCCATGCTTGGATAATCGATTACTGAAATTATATGAACAATCCAAATATATGTAGAAACATTTGATCTTATTTCCTGTTTCCCATAACAGGAAGTTGGTCTTCCCAGTCACTTTGCCTCTTTTTCGAGGGTAATGGTTATCAGTGTTTTATGCTAGCCCCTTTCTCATCATTGAAGTTCCACAATATCTATTTCTAAACGTCTGAAGAAGATCATCTTACAAATCATTGCATCTTTGTCTTCCTGAAGGTGAACATTGTGGATAGACAGCAACAAGAACTAAACCACTTTTCAAAGCTATGGTCTAGACAAGAGTCACTAGCAGGAAAGTGCAGCAAGCCTACGGGCAAATTAGAGATGGAAGTTTTTCAAGTAAGTTACCTTCCCAAAAAGAAAAAAAGAAAAATTCAAATTCAATATTGCTACTAGAAATATTTTAATCTTAAAATTATCAAATTGATTATCGCCACTAGACATTTGAATCTTATTTAGGTTACAAGCACATGTAGAAAACAAAACCAAGAAATAAGACAGGTAGAAATTATATAAACCACATTCTTTTGTCTCCAGAAAATGCTTTATAATTTCTTCTACTCCACTAACACTTTCACTTCTCTAACAGGGTAATGGACTTAAGATAAAAGCTTCAATGGAACCAAATACAAATCACAGATGGATGGGGCCTATCATGAGATTCCCGCTTCCAAGTTTTAGGTAGATTTGCGAGTTTCCATTGTGTATCTAAATTGTGAATCTGAATCCAAGTGCGTGCATGATTAATCTAAATGGTAATGAAAAAGAACTACTAAAGAAGGAATCGGTAAGTAAATCAATAGATAATATTTATATCACAATAGAAAGATACCCTCGTCTTTCCTATTATGTTATTTTTTGCTAAACTTCTAAGATTCTTAAAAATCTTAGCAGATATGAAATATAGTATTTTGGCTATATCAAAATACCTAAAAGTACAACTGGAAACCAGCCACGCAGATACAAAACTAGATCAAGCCTGAAAGCTACCCTTCATAATACAAAAAAAGGCAGATAATTCACAGAAAAAATGCACTGTATATTATGATAAAAGCCTTTGACTCTATACACTGAAGCATCATTCAAATTGTCTTTTATTGTAGTTCCAGTACGCATCGGTAAAAAACATTATGTTACCTGCTTGCTCGAATGCCCAGGCACATTCTTCGTGATATTTTCAATTTTTGTTCAGTTTATATTTTGGATGCACTAGGTTTTCCTTTAAAATAATTTTGTTAATAATGGTCGAGTTATTTCTTGGAATGCAATGGCCACAGTGGTTGCACAGAGTTCCAGCCTCAGCTTCTCAAGTACTCATGCTCAATAGACTACAGGTTCGCTCCTATGCCATGCTTCTTGGTTGTCTTATACCAATCATGGGAACTTGCAGGCGAAGAATGTTGAGCCTCTCTAGACCACGGGACATACTTAAAACCATCTTTCCATGATCTGGGTCATACAAGTCCCTTTCCTGGGTAGGATGACCCATGCTAGCAGGGTCCCGATCAACAATATAAAAATCAGCCCCAGCATTTACCTGAGCCTTGGCATGCCACTGAACTCCTGTTGGCCCTGCATAATGCATAGGAGAGGGGAAAACAACAGAAAACCAGCAATGTGAGAGATTGTCAGAGATTGTGGCCGGACATTATCATCTTCCTTTAAAATGAATTGATAAAAACAACAGAAAAACAATACTAAATGTAAGGAAACCCTTTATTATTACCACTTACCAGTGTCTGAGGGATCTCGAGCTATTAAAATTTCCGCAGACCAAACAGCAATATGGCAACTGCAAAAAGTGAAGCCTTCCAAACTTCATATGGCCCTCAAATGCAAAATATTGAAGTTATCGAAGCAAACAAAGCCCAATGTGCACATCGAAGTGTACGGCGATGCTGCCAAAGGGTATACGCATGTCAAAATTAAAAACTATTTTAATTTTAATTCATGTTCATCTCCTTTTTTGACCAGTGTGCATTGATAAGCAGTTATTGTTATTACTCTGTATGATATCAATATCATGTGTTTTAATAATATGTATGGGATTTCAATCATATAAAAGAATAATAAATAGTCTTTTTTAAGTTTTTTTTTTTTTTTTTTTTTTTCTGTTTTTTTTTTAATAAATAACATGTAATTTGATTATTGAAAATTTTTAATTTTTTAAATTCAAAAATAATAATAAATTTTATATCAATATCATGTGTTTTAATAATATGTATGGGATTTCAATCATATAAAAGAATAATAAATAGTCTTTTTTAAGTTTTTTTTTTTTTTTTTTTTTTTTTTTTCTGTTTTTTTTTTAATAAATAACATGTAATTTGATTATTGAAAATTTTTAATTTTTTAAATTCAAAAATAATAATAAATTTTATATCAATATCATGTGTTTTAATAATATGTATGGGATTTCAATCATATAAAAGAATAATAAATAGTCTTTTTTAAGTTTTTTTTTTTTTTTTTTTTTTTTTTCTGTTTTTTTTTTAATAAATAACATGTAATTTGATTATTGAAAATTTTTAATTTTTTAAATTCAAAAATAATAATAAATTTTGATTGGTAGAGGATGTAAATTTTAATAGGAGGTTAGAGCAAATTGAATGTTTTAGTATACTTTTCGGAATTAATAATATGAAAAATGGATCTCGAAGGGTAGTATGTTGAGAATGAATTATTTTATTTAATTGGGAGGGTACAAAAATGAGTTAGTTGTGGGGTAAACGAGAAAGCTCTCTGGGTTTCATAGTTAAGGCATAGTAGATTGAGTTGGGTTCGTCATATCTTATCGTGTTTGTTATTTTTGCTTCCTACTGACCTTGATCATCTTATGACACGCATAAAAATAGTCAAAGTTTTTATTAGAAAAATAGTCAAAGTTAGCATATAATTACTCTCTTATCATATTGAAGAATGCAATAGAAGAATATAAAAATAGTTAAAGTTTAGATTTTCAAATTAAAAATCCTCATGAAATTAATAATATAATTGGGAGAAGGGGTTAAATTTGACGGTCATCTCTACCCGTCAAGAAAAAAATTTGTGACAGTTTTTAAATTAATATTGCCTTGCGCATGACATTCATTTTTCATTTTTCATTTTCATAATTTTTATATAAAAACTACTTAAAACTTTTCGTTATTGTGCATGTTGTAGGGAAAAAACATTTACTATGACGATACACATTTTGTCAAATAATTGACATTTAACTATCTACAAAGATCAATTCTATTTGTATTAACAAAGTGGAAAACATCCTCAATTCTACCACTATTAGGCTTATTACAACCTAATCACATAAATAAAAAATAAAACAAACACATATAGTTCTCCATCTATACAAGACCCTATGCCCACAAATTGACAGTATTTCTCTCACCTATAGACCAAGAAGAAATAAACCATACTATTTTATCTTGTTCTGAGCATAAAATTATGTAAAAGCATATGATTTTACCACAAGAAGGCCAAAGGTCTTTTACCATGTTTTCCAATTTCAATTACCCTTAAAACAAGTTTGTAGAAGCATAAAATTACACAATAAAATGCACTTAACCTTGAACAAGACTAACCAGTTTTTACAATAGAGCAAAAACTTTAAAGAACACTTTTTTAATATAAAGACTTTAAGAGAAAAAATAAAAAACACATGAGATGATCACATCCAACAACAAACATTAAAGCCTAATTTTGGATTTTCAATGAAGTTACCAAATAAAATATAAATATGATAAAAAACTAAACCCCAGTAATCTCTGACCCTTAAGTTTGAATTTCCAAGTGACTTCTAATATATTTATACTTATTGCATAGGCTACCACAAGAGTTGCCTAGTCTCGCACGTATGTTGACTTTAGTAAATACTTTGCACTTTCAACTATTCCCAGCTTTGGTTTTTCTTTCTGCACGTATATTACAATCATTGGGTGAGAACACACTTCACTTGATGGTGAACCTCAACAAACATCTATCAACAAACCCTAAAATGTCATCTTTAATATAGAGAACACTGCACTATACCTTTTTCCTTTCTTCTGCCTCTGGGACCATTAGATCATTTACCACATATTTGTTTTCCCACCAATAAATCTTGGTGATTGCAAATACCAATATACTCTACATATTCATTTACCAAGCTCATAATTCCCTTCAAAGATACTC
Source organism: Torreya grandis (assembly GCA_037957365.1). Classification (NCBI taxonomy): domain Eukaryota; kingdom Viridiplantae; phylum Streptophyta; class Pinopsida; order Cupressales; family Taxaceae; genus Torreya; species Torreya grandis. The sequence continues at coordinate 696,600 of JARHVA010006389.1, read as the reverse complement.
CCCAACCATCTACACCTAGTCCCAAGTTTTTCTTTGGATGTGAAAAATACTTAAAATTACAACTAGATCAAACCAAGTCTACATTTGCACCCAATCCAAAAAGAGGATATAACTATTTAGCCTCATTGACAGTGATTATTTGTCATGGCCATCAAAAATGTTACTAGCATCATTCAATCAAATTACAATTGAAATTTATAATTAGCATTGCATGAGAATGTTTCAAGAAATATTTGTTGATTATACAAGTGCAAAAAGAAGAGAAAATAAATTATGTCAATCTATGCTAGGGAACAAAGTGCCACAAACAAAACCCATTGCCAATGGAATCATATCAATTGTGTAGTGTGTGCAAAAGTAATGTACTCAACTGATCTTGCTTAAGTCAGAACTATTTTATCCAAAACTAAATGACCATACAACTATGTAAACCGATGACAAGAAACTAAACTCTATCTTGATCAAACTCATTCTTGCTTGCTTGGAGGAAATATGTAAACCGAGGACAAGAAATCCAACTCTATAGAAATTTGAAAAGTATCTTAAGGAATAAAAATAGTAATCAATTCCCTATGTAAGATTCCTTGAATTGTTTATGAAAAGATATTAAAATCTTTCTAGGGGAAGGTATTGGCGGTCAACTTAGAGGACTATAGCATGTAGCTTGTAGGCAATTTTAATTTTCCAGTTGTAATTTGTCCATGGCACATGCTCAAAAAATCAAAATCAATTGTAATTTGTCAGTGGGCAGCGGGCTTCAGCTACAGAGTGGACTTCTATCTGAAAGTCTAGGTTGACTTGGTCAACTTAGTTCTTAAGGACTCTTGCTTATGTAGTATAGTAGGAACCCTATCAACTCTATTCTATAATGTTTGCATACACTATCATTTGAACTGACTCTATACTATTCTTAAATCAAGAATTAACAATTATATGCTAATAATTAATTTACACTTTCATTTTTAGTTGTTTGCATGCTTAGAATAGATCACATAGTCTTATTAGGTGGGTTTTCAATATACCATTTAGTTTCACTATTTTTTCTCTTTCTTGTACACACTACCAAATAACATAATTTCAAAACACATTTAAACATTTGTCTACCCAAGGCCTACCTACTTGGATTTTTTTTGAAATATAAAGACATTGTTAATGGTATATCTTGAAAAAGCACCTGACAACCTTATCACTGTGGTATTGTGAAGTGAGGTGGTAGTCCACAATACCAAGCCAATACCATTGCCAACACAGATCCATTTTAACCTAAAAGTCTTGAAACCATCCATAGATTGCTTTTTAGTTCCTTAGTTTCAGCCAACTTCCCTATCACACTTAAAAATAACACTTTATAATAATCTAAAAATATTCAGGATGACTACTTAGTTAGTATTTAATTTTTAGTTGACTGATTGCTATTTGCTCATTATATGTTGTATTGTAAAAACTTGCATTGGCTAATGTTGGTATAAGGTTTTGTTCTATGTGCCAATTGGATTATTGTTGTTGATCCCATTGCTTGTGTGTTTTCTTTCATTTCTTGTTTAAAATACATTGTAAAAATTTCCCCTATTTTCATTACACTATCATTTTGCTCGACAAAGTCTATTACAAAATATTTTTCTTCCTTGTTGTAGTACTAAGTCAACTTGATCGACTCTATATCCCTTTTACCAGTTAGGTTATAGTACTAGGTTGACTTGGTCGATTTTGTATCCTTATTAGACTATGTTTTTCCCAATTTGCAGTACTATTTCAACCTAGTAAACTCCTATTCTTACTGTTATCATGTCTAGACAACTTAGTTCCCTATCTTTCTGACTTAGTTATTTATTTTTGCCTATCATTCTTATTGATTAGCATCCTTTTCCTTTTATCAAAATCATGAAATCCCCTATCAAAATATTCTTGGATAACCTAAATCCATTTAGACACCATATGGGGTGTTCTCTTATTCTTATCTTTTGTTTTGTTTTCTTCCTTTTAGCTTTTGGGGAATCTTATGATGCCCATCGACACATTAATCTAGCCTTTGGGGCATCTTTTGATGCCCATCCACATATCACTTCAGACTCTGGGAAATCTTGTGATGCCCATCCGTACATCCACTTACCATTTGGGGCATATTTTGATTCCCACTCTTATTCTACCTGGCATGCTACCAAACTAGCTCAACTTTAAGAAAGCTTTTGAGACACAAGATTAACTGTCACATGATCATCCTTGCAATAGATGTTAGTGTAGGATCCTTCCCTTCCTTTTTTGATTTATATATGCTATCTATCTAACACTTTTTTCAAGATACTTATTAGGTCTCAACCTTTATAACAGTTCTCTCTTTTTACAAACCTTAGTCCTTCCTTTGGGTCTTTTGGTTTCCATTTTTATCATGAGTTGTATTGTAAAATCATAGATAGGACCCGATCTTCCTCATGATATGCTTTTATCCCATTTATTTTTTCAATACTTTTTGGCACCCTTGTGGGTTTCTATTTTATGAGTTGTAGTGTAATACCATGGATAGGACTTGGCCTTCCTCATAAAACCACCATCTTGTCATTCCTTTTCTAGAATGTGTTTTACAATGGTTACAAGTTTTTAATCATTATTCTCAACATTAGCTTTTTCTTCTTTTGATAGATGAAATTTGCATAACAATCTATGTTATCATGTTTCCCTACATTTCTCTCATTCTTATGATAAGTAATCACACTTTTCTCTCATTGTATCTCTTTGTTACCCTTTATCACATTTTTTTATGATTTGAAGTAATTAAAATTGTTTCATGTTTCATTCCTCTTGATTTCCTTTATTTTCACTCCAAATTGGATAAAATAAGGTCAAAGTTAAGATATCACTTTTATTTCACCTAGATTTATGATACTCTTAGACACCATGCTCTCTAAGTTCTCTCTCTTAGCAATCGATTCCAATGCATTCAAATTAAAGTCATCTTTAGCACCCATGTTTGGTTTTCCAAATCCATATGGATGAGGAATATTAAAAAACATCAAAAAAGTTTAAAGCCAAATAATTTGAAATAAAAAGGCAATCATATACAAAAGGCAATCTATAAATTTTGAAAGTCAAAATCACACCAAAAAAATGTGATTATAAACACATATCCTATCTCCAATCAAAGCTCAAACTCCATAGTTGGCCTTAAATAGAGCCAAGTTCCATTAGGGTATAATAGGCTAGTATGTTGGGATAGGAGAATTCAATAAACTCTATGGTGCTACCTAATTTCTCACACAATTACCTAATCTTCATAGTATACTGAAGGCTCTGTAAGGGGTCTTGAAGTATGAGAAACATGTTGTGGGAAGGTAGGTCCATTTAACTTTTCATGAATATAGCCTTCATGGGATGATCTACATGCTTCATTTGTTGGCCTAAGATTTGTGTGGCTAAGAAAATTTCTTTAAATTCCTTATTTATGATATTCCTCTTGTTTTGACAAATGTAATTTGAGTGTCTTGAATTCAATAAAGAGTTTCTCTACCTTAGTTTTTACTTCAATTTCCCCTCCACCCATTTCATTCCCCCCTTGATAGGCACATGTGATTCCCAATATGTTTTCCCTCTTCTTCAAATCTTAAAAATATACTAGCACTACTTTGTTTCATTTTTATCTATATTTACAATAAAATAATATGCTTGAGAAATTATGGATTACTTTCTTTACACCATGGCTCTACATATCTAAACATTGTTTTTTCTACCATTTATCATTGTTGTACTACCCCTTTTTGTGGACACCATCCGTTTGTAATTTCATGTACCTTTTCCATTGTCAAGTGAGGTTAGATTGATACTTCTCACTCACCAATATTATTTTCCCTTTTATGCACTTTTTTCCATTGATGATTGAGTAAAGATTATTACTTTTCACTCCTTAATGTTGTTTTACCATTTTTCTTCTGTAACTTTGTTTAAGTAAGGATTGTTACTGCTTTCACATTGATGTTTGATTACTATCATTTTTAACATGTATTCTTGGTTTAACATGGTGAGTTTTCCTTTATTACTTAAGGTTTACTTGTTTGAGTTTTTTTTCCTTAGTATCCTTGTTTTTGTAATTACCCAATTTTCTCTAAATTTTGACATGTTCATTTGGTCTAACATAACACTTGCCACCTCATCTTTCCAAATGTCTAAGTATATCCCATTTAAAAATCACAAAATATCTTGGATTTCTTGCATTTGTTTGAATTTTCTCTTTAGTTTTGTATTCATAGATTTATCAAAACTAATATTTACACCCTCCACAATCAAAACAACAAACATAGAAGGCAACCATCTAGTGATAAAGGTAATCAAAGTATGGATATATTTAATTTTTAAGTTATTTCCCTTTTTGTAATTTAAATTTCAATTATTTTATGCTTTAAAATACTACAATTTTTTTACCCTTAGCATTGTGTGTTACTATGTTCTTTCTCAAAGCGTCATACCCTATTGCACTTAAGTGACACGTGATGATCTTGTAGTGGGGCATATGTACACACATAATATTTTCAAAATTTTATCAATTAATGATTATATATATCTTTTAGGAACTCATCAAACCTCAATCTCTTTGAGTGTAAACCATAAGGGTTGAATTGAGAAAGGGGTGGGGAGACTATTGGTGCTTCACAAGATTTTTATCTTTTATTTGCACTTATTACCAATCCAACTAGCTCATAAAAACATTTCCCTAAGCTTTGTTTCCTCTTTTGCACAATCCTATAGTCATTTATCACCTTTAATACCCATTTTCCTAACCTAAAACCTCTTTTGATAGTTTACATTACTAGGTCAACTGGGTCAACCATTTACTCTTATTGGCAAAACTTATTTAGGGTCTAGGTCAGCTCTTGGCTGACCTAGCTCATGACCTAGTGAGTTTTTGTCAATAATGATACTAGGCTGACTGGGCCGACCCTGTCAAATGAAACTTTTAAAAGAGTTTAGGGTTAAATCAAGCTATATATACATAATCATTTCTCCATTATTTAAGGAAGAGAAGAAAAAATAAGAGCTATTATGCATATACTTATCCACCATTATAATTGAGGAGCAAGCTTAGGGTTTCATACTTTCTTTGAAGATACATATATTATATTTTGAAGAAGTCTTTTGGATGTAGTGATAGATTATGTAGCCTAGAGTTGATTTATCTTTGTCATCCTTACATACCACAAAAACCTCTTATGAAGCACCTTGGCCAAGGGAGAGATTGAGGCTCGGTGAGTACATCTTCAAAGGTAAGTATTCCTAACTTTGTTCCTCCTTTGTAAGAGCACATAGATATACATTTGCACTTATCTTCCATACATTAAGATTCTATATACATTGAAGTGAATATATGTATTTTATGTATATTTAATTTTGTTGTTATTACCCCCACTTTGTGCAACAAAATTTGTTGAGCACCAGATTATATTTCTTTGCTTTACTTATTATTAGTATAGTGAATATGAATACATATGACTTAGTTAGGGTTATTGCATAGTTTTACTTGACTAAAGGCTTTGTAACCCTCCCTAGTGATATTATTATGGTGAGAGATCCCCTAATTGGGTCTAACATATCTATATTGGTCATGTTATTGATTATCAAATGTATTCCCATTCATAAGTGTAAGTAGGATCTATGTTCTTTAAGCTAGGATTGATTTTTAGATCTAATGCATTTATGATTGCATACAAATACCACCATCAAGGTATTGGATAGAGTGATTAAGGATGAGGAGGGACAAGGAGGAATTGAGTAGAGATGATGAAGGAGCCAATAGGGATGGTGAGGGATGGTGAGAGTCAATGAGGGAGTGATTAGGGATGATGAGGGATGGTGAGGGTTAATGAGGGAATGATTAGGGGTGATGAGGGATAAGGAATGAGTGATTAGATATGATGAGGGATGGTAAGGGTCAATGAGGGAGTGATTAGGGATGATTAAGGAGTGATTATAAATGATGAGGAATGGTGAGGGTCAATAAGGGAGTGATTAGGGATGATAAAATATGAGTAGGGAGTGATTTAGGATAATGAAATGGTGATTAGGGATGATGAAGTAGTGATTGAGGATGATGAGAGAGTGATTAAGGATGATGAGGGATAGTGAGAGCCAATGAAGGTGTTATTAGGGAAGATAAGGGAGTGATTAAAGATGCTAAAGGATGGTGAGGATCAATGAGGGAGTGATGAGGGATGATGAGGGATGAAGAGTGAGTGATTAGGGATGATGAGGGAGTGATTAGAGATGACTATAGATAGTGAGGGTCAATGAGGGAGTTATTAGGGAAAATGATTAATGATGAGAGAGTGATTAGGGATGATGAGGTATGAGTAGGAAGTGATTAGGGATGAGGGAGGGATGATGAACAAGTGAAATTAACATAAAGTGGTCATTTGATGTATGTAGGTCATCAATGTGACCTATGCTACACCAATAACACCACATTGCATTTATTTAAAAGTTAGTGGTTTTCAAACTTCAATTTTGAAAAAACCTCAGACTCTTATAAATACCAAGAATCATTTCAAAAGGCATAAAAACCTTAAAAATGACTATATGCTTACCAAAAATAGACATCGTTTACAAAAATTGTCCTAAAATCCTTAGGTTTAATACTTAGACCTTGAAAATATGTAAGTACTGATGAGATTAGATTTTCAAAAATTATTTTCCACATTATAAGGAGTGTAACTATGAGACCAACTCTATTAGATGCAGAGTGACCATAATTTATTATATTTACTAAAATAAATTTTAAGTCAACTTATACTTAACATTTAGAGTAGTAAAATATAAGATTCTGGTCAAAGTTGCCCTCATGTACAAGTCGACATGATTTTATGTGAAAAATAACTGGAACATGATCACATTATCAATAAGATGATCATGTTATTAATAACGTGATTAAGTTATCTATTAACCAAGATTCACTCCATATACATGTTCATTTCTTTAATGTGCAAACTAATAATAACACAATCACATTATTATTTTTATAGTAATGTAATCACATTATTATTTTTACAATATCATGATTGTGTTATCTATTAACATGATTGAATTATACATTAACATGATTACATTATGGTTCGGTAATTACTGTGCCATAATTTAATTAACGTGATCACATTATTTAATAATGTGATCACATTATGTAAAATGTCCACATAATTATCCCCCATATCTGTGCCCTAACTCTATTATCAAAAAATGTTAAGTACATAACATATCAATTGCACTATGAAAGATATAAGCATGAATAATGTTGGAAATAAGCCACACCTAGAACAATGATGGGATATCATTAAGAGGGGCCATTATTTGAGTTAGTAAATCATACCATCAACAAATATAAGGTCCTAGGTTTGAGTCTTAGCTGGTCCATATGAGCCATAGCTCAACTTGTGATATTAGAACCAGGCTAGGACTCCCAAGACCTATAGTGTGGCATAAAAGAGGGGTGTTGAAAATAGCCCACACTAATACGAATGATGGGCTAAACATAGAATGGCCACTAGCTTAGTTAGTAGAGCACTTCAACAACAAATACAAGGTCCTAGGTTCGAGTCCTAGCTAGTCCATATGAGTTGTAGCTCAATAGATGAAGGCATGTTCAAATACATAAACTCAAACATGATAATGAAAAATAAATTATATAATAATTCAACTTGGGTGTATCATTATTATAGGATTAGATGTCCCCAATGCATTGATGACATTAGTAGAGGGAAGTCCCAACATTTGTATTTCCTTATATCATGTGCCTAGGTATGCATGTATCACACTCAAAAGATGCATGAAACATATATGTGTATATATAAATAAATGATATTCTATTTACCAACATGGAACCAATAATTTAGATGCCAAGCAGATAATAAAAACATAGAAATGCTACATATTTTTGGATTTTTGAGTTTTTTAAAATTTCTTTTGTTATTTTTGGAATATTTGAAAAGATAGACTATCTAATGATCTCATCCAAGGGATTCTCATAGATGTCTCCCCACTCATAACCTAGGGAAATAAACTAGTGACACTTCCAAGGAGCATGTATAGGTGTAATGTTTGGCACTATAGGACTTGTGATGTTATGTATATGTATAATAAGACTCTGTGATTCCAAGAAAATAATATAAGGAATTGTGATTCAAAAAAAAATTAATCTTAAATTTGGATGGTACAAGGGTAAATAGGGTTGAGAATATAAAAATGAATAAGCATAAGGATGATAAACAAATATATAATAGGCTAATTAATTTATAATCTTAGACAAATAATATTTTGAATTTATAAAACTAAGATATGTCAAAATTAGAAACTACAACTATTGATTGATATTTCAATAAATTGAAAAGAAAAAGACTACTTAGTTCATTTACTATGCATATGTAGATCTAGGTTGAAATAGGCTAGAAGTGGACTGAATCAATTTTAGAATAGTCTTCAAATTTTAGAATTTTGCATTTTATGGGTTCAAATGTTTTTTTTGAATTTAAATGGTTGCATCGACACTAGTGTATGAGTTGGATGTAAGTTTCTAATATTAAATAACAACTGGATATGTATGTGGCCACATGGAGCCTTTTAGTTATTTTATCCCTCTTTTTTGATGTTTATAGATTGCATATACAAGCTGTCACTCTTTATCAAATGATCAAACCATAACTTCCTCACCCTTGGAGTGACTATGGAAAAAATGGGTTAGTGTTCACATGGTATCAAGCTACCCCAAGCATAAATATATCAATGGTAACTTCCTACATATCTAATAATTCAAAGAAGGCCTTAGAATTATGTAGTTATCCCCTATATGTTGGCTTCCATGTGCATAAAATGCAATGCATGATAAGTAAGTACATAAAGTGACCTAGTTTATAACTTAGAGAATATGGCTCATGGGATGATCATTCAATACTTCAGACCTATGAGGACACTAATTATATGCTTGATATGTAAATATGGATGAATAGGACGTATTTGGCCACCTGAATTCTTGATTGAGTTCTCCTAGTAAGTTGCCTTGTGAGTTCCCAATATTTGTTAGGTTGTTAGGTGAGGAATGAAAGAGGGTTGATCCTATATATATACCAATTTTATTTGAAAATATATTTCACTAAATCTCTTAGGTTGACCTTTAGGATACAATACATTTTCAAATTGGATGACTTTTGGGTATTAAACACTTAGTTATAAAAGGGACACCTATGTCAATGTAGGTGTGTGGTTGAGATGCAAGTGTTCAAGAAGCTATAAAATAGGTATAGGTCCAAAATTGGTAGAGAAGGATAATGATCAGATTGATAAAATTTTACACAATATAAACATTCTGTTCATTAGAATAATAGTGGTTAGACTAATAGATAAGCAATTTAGGTATAATAAATAATTAACATGAGCCTTTTATCACTGAGAAGGTCTTAGAACTGAAGGGTACAACCATGATAAATATCTGCCAAGTGTACAAGACCAAGGTGATATATAATTTATATTTAGTACCTATAATCCCATTCTAGATAACTACATAGAATTTTTAATGCTAATAACACACACACACACACACACACACACACACACACACATCGATGTCTTCTTCCTTAGCATACATTTAGTTTTGAGTTAAGATGTAAGCTAGTAGGAATCCTCCACTTTTTTATTCTTCTCACTTTTTTACATTGGATTTCTCCCTTGATTCCTCTTTTTTTCACCCCTTGGATTGTTTTTAATTCATTATTGAGCTCTCCTTGATCCTTATTTCTTGTTCCCATTGGATTCTTCTTTGATTAGTCTAATGATTTTATCAAATTCTAAAAGTTCAAAAATAGATAAAAATATATAATTGAAAAATTCTTTTTTCCTTTATCTTTATTGATTATATATTGACACATTAATTCATATTATGATTATCTACCTATTTTATAAATTTACATATATTTTATCATGTATATTCTTCTAAATGTATCTTGTGATATGTATTCTAGATATACAAGATATATTTTAGACACTAAAATTTAATCACTAAGTGATTTACAATGTTTAAACTTGACATCCTTCCCTTGCCTAGCCTACTCCTACTCACCATTTCATTAACTTGTAATCTATATGGAAGAATTCAATACTCTAAAAACTATGTGGTTAAATAATTAGATCATAATTTAGACATCCATAATCTAATTATAGGAATATATCAAACCTTTTATAGTTGTCTCTTTCATTTTAGGACATGACCACTCTAGGTCACATAGGGACGCATTGTAGCCTTGCCCATTAGGGAAACCTTGTCTTTGCACATCAATGATTTTTTTTTAAAATTTGATACATTTCACTTAACCCATGTTTCCTTTTTAACAAGGTCAATTAGTATAAATATTTGAAATATTATCCTATATAATCAAATTAGTACTTCTCCAAATATATATAGCAATCACATGGGAACTCTATTGCATATTGAGTAAAAGAGCACTATTTCTTACAATTTCAATTATGTTGTATTCTAATAGTCATAGGACAAGTCTAAATTCTATTTATTTAAGGTGAAATGGATATATTGCCAAAAATTTAAATCAAAATTGTATTTAAATTCATTTAGTTTCATAATCATGGATTGTACACTCTCCTTATAAGGGAGAACTATATTAGCTTGAGGCCCATCTCAAAAATATAAGAAACACTCATATTACATGAGGTTTTCTGAGCATAACTTAGATATTCTCCTAACCCTAGTTCCCCTTTTAGAATTTGATTTTTATTTGGATTATTTTGCATGAAAATAGGTTTTATGTTTTTGTACATCTTTCATGTGACAAATCAAGGCACACAAAAAAGTAGTAAATCCTCACAGATATGTGCACAGCCTAGATGAAAAAATAATTTTCATAGTTAATCATGACATGAATAAAATTAATAGATAGGGCCATAATACAACCTTATCATCCTAATGTGGACTTATCCTATAAATTTTTAGACTCCTATTTTTAGACACATCATAATTTACAATTTTGTTTCAGGCAATATCCAATCATAGTCATCCTGCATAGTCAATGGAAGATATGTTTGAGAGAGTTTTGAATAATTATAGTTTAATTTTGTAGCTAATTTATAATTCTTTAAATTATGTATTTTACATCTTGATCTATATATTTATTGTGTTTTAAATTCAATAGTTTATATCTATAATTTGATTCATTCAATTCAAAATAGATAAAACATTATGTTAAATCCACTATATTTAGAAACTTGCTTGTTATCTACTTGATTTTTGTCTTAGAATTTAATTCAAATTTATATAAAATTATGACACTAAAATAAAGCAACCTTCAAACTTGGATATAAATCCAACACACCACAATTCAATTTTTTTGACACTAAAATTAATTAGAAACTGAATAAATTATCTTCTCACTTTAGATAACATCCAACATAGAAGCTCTTTATTTTAACCTTGGGTTGAAATTTTATGATATCCATACACAAAATCATTTTGCTTTTTTTATCTTTATTTTCTATTTTATTATGCTTATTTTTAGAAACTCTCTTCTAGTAGTTTTATAACTAATTAGGGATTGTTGTTGTGGGCTGCATGGTGATTTATTTTATAGACATCATGGTCCAATACTCATAGCCACTGTTCAATACTAAACATATTTTAGTTTCCACGTACCTCATGGTATATGATAAAACCCTAAGGGACCTTATTTATACCATAGAATCCTCTTTTAGTCATTAGATATTTAGTGCACCTAAGAGGAACATATCACCTAAATAAGATAGTCTCATTATATCTTTGAAAATGGGGTTAGTGGGCTATAGACACATTTTTTATTCTATATTTAGTTCTTTGAACCATTGGTTCAACACTAATTAATGAATATGCAAGTATATTTCAAATCCAACAAAATCATTCAAACCCTTGCCTAGATCACCCTTATACCTTGATTTTTTCTTGTATTGTATTCGTAATGGGATCAATGAGTGAATGTTTCTTTCATATGTTGCATAGGATCATTATTTTTTTTCAAATTTTATTAATTTCAAACATATTATTCATTATGTTTTAATATGGATTCAATGAAAAACTAATAAAGGAAATATGCTAGACAATGTTATATCTCAAGATCTTCCTATTACAAATGATTTCACTACTATATCTTATCATTATTATTCTCTAATAGATTTTGTCAAATCTAATATGAATTTGGAAAAAGAGGAATCATATGTTATATATTGTATAAAATATTTAGCTTCAACTCATCTTCAAGAGATTATCCCTCATTCTCTTAAAGGGTGTATAATAGCTCTCATTTTAGAACCCAATACTAAAAAAAAAATTAAACCAATTGATGATAGCAAATTTATTTAATATCTTCATGAGAATCCATAAATGGTAGATTCATTTTTATATTTTGTTAGAGGTGAACTATTGAAAAGATACTAAGATTTTCTTTCCAATGCTTCTATTTCTAATATTGCATCCATTCCTATTTTTACACCTCTTGTTACCTTTAGAACATCATCTTTTCGTTTGGGACCATCACTTGGTTTCCAACATGTATCTATGCCCATGCTTACTCATGATAATTATACTCCTATAATTACCTATACAAATGCTACTCTTGAGCAAGTACTTCTTGGCTTAAAATTTAAGGCATCTCACATTAATAAAATTATATCTCATGATAACCCCTCTATGGACTCATGTTTTTTGTTACATAACCCTTTAACATCTGAAATTACATTTTATCCATTACCAATTGGATTTGTGGCTCCTAAGTTTGCTCTATATTAAGGTAAAGGTGATACTTAACAATATTTATGTGCATTCCATGCTACTTGTCTAGGCTATGTAGATAATAACAAATTATCGACAAATATATTTCCAATACATCTCAAATAATATGCTCTTATATGATTTTATGATATTCCTCATCAATCAGTAAAGGATTTGAATCCTTTTTAAAATCAATGCTTAACGCACTTTTCTATAAAAATTGATGAGAATATTACATATTCTTAAACTTCAAATCTCAAACAATGGTCTAATGAAAGAATCAATGAGTATGTGTTAAGATACAAAAATACATGATCAAAAATGAAAAATCAAATGGATGATAATGAGATTAAATATATATTCACTCAAATTTTTTATCTCCACTTCAAGATTCATTTATGTTTGATAATTTTAAATCTTTCATTGAACTATACCATATAGTCAAAGAAATTGAAGTTAAATTGCTTACTTTGAATGAGCTTAATTATATTTCAAGTGACCCTTCTAGTTTAAATTTCATATTTCAAAGCAAGCCAAATTATAAAATCAAATTGAATTGAAAAAATAATGAAGATAAAATTACAATTAATGCTTTCTCACAACCAACACAAACTATTTAACTAAAAGCTCCACCAAGGAGGTAACTCTCAATGTTACCATCGCCTCCTCATGTATTGTTGCAAAAGCTAATTGAATGCAATATCATCCCTCTTCATCTACCAATGTAAGTTAATATGTCTAGAACAAAATATAAATTTTTTTATGGCAATGCATATTGTGACTACGATATATGTATTGGGCATTGTAAAAATATATACTTCAAGCTTAAACACAATATTCAATATTTCATTCATGAAAATATTATTGATATTGACACACCTTCTGAAGAGACTAAGTCACAACAAAATGACATTGTAAATATAAAAATTTATAATGATCCTTTTACAAATCATGAAGTAAATAATAAGGATAATTTTAAAGTATATTATGCATATGATGTTTATCTTCCTTCTGCATATGGGTATCCACTTGATAGCATAAATGGTACAATTATAAGAAAATAAACATCACATCCTATGGTTACATTTGATGATAGTGAATTTTTTGATGATGATTCAAAAATAAATGCACTTCTTATTCAAGCATATGTTGACAAAAAATACATACATAGTGTTATGATAGACAACATATCAAGTGAAAATGTTTGCAACATAACACTTCTCTATTCTCTTGGATATACAAAGCAAGCTTTATAAAATACTTCTAAAATTTTCAATTCATTTGATGGTGATAGACAGGATAGTATTAGGCATATAGTGATACCCTTACAAGTGGGGCCACTCATAATTCCCACTCCATTTTTAGTTTTACTAAACACATGGGTCTTTGATATGCTCTTTGGACACCCTTGGATATAAAATATTAAAGTATTACCGTATTAAGCACACAAATGTATCACATAAATTCATGATAATAAAGTGGTCAAAACTATAAGAATACAATATGAATATCCTTTGGAACCAATGGTATTTAATTATCCCATGGATAATTTTTCTTACACAGAAGTTAAGAAACACAGTAATGAAATAATCTAAAAACTATTCAAGAGCATGATTTACATATTCCAAAAAATATTACAGAATATCCATCTACTAGTGAGTATGAACACATGACCTAATCAGTTTATCCATCTATTTATGAGCATTATATAGTTACACATGAGCCTATTCATATAGCTTTGAAGAGCATGGTACATTATTCTATGCAAAAAGTGTCACCTACAAAGAGGTCATCATATCCTAAGGCATAATAGGTTATTTAGAAAGCTTCATCATAGGTATAAACAATTATATCTTATCTTATTTCACATGAGGATACACTTTAAATTTGTGTATGAATAATGATTTATAATGTTTTATTAGAACATATGATACTTATTCAGATTCAAATGCATCTACAATCAACACCTCTTCTTTGCATGAAGTCACACTTTCATACAATGTAGTTAGGTATACATATGTGTATCCTCTTGATGAGAACCTTGATTAGACATAACTTCCTAATTCCTCATAATATACTAATTGGGTTGGGTCTCTTGATTAGCTACTTGCATTTTCCATTTATACATAGATTTTTTAATTTTAATTAAATACTACTTATTTTATCCTTTATCCAAGAATTCTTCTAGCCTTTGGCTTTATTTTCACTATGGTTACTTACCTTCTTGATTTTCAAAATGATTTGAATAGTCTACAACTCTTATCTCTATGTCATTCCATTTGTTTACCATTGCATGCATACCATAATATGGATTTCATTGAATTCTCAACACAAACACATATAACCTCTTCCTCATTGATGATCATGTACAATTTTATCTTATTCATTTGTGATACATTATTCTGACTCATTCACACATACATAAGTGGCACCTTAATTTTCACACTATGTTATACCACCTTGTTGAGTATTATCTGAATCCCTCCCTTTTCCACTATTTTTTAAGCCTTGCTTCTTGGCACATTTCAAAAATATTTTTAAATTCATATATTTTAAAATAATAAAGAAACATTCCATTTTTAAAAAAAATTCAAAATAAAGACCCAAGATCATTTTTAGAAGTTGATAGCACAATGCTTTTACATATGTTTTTTTATTTTATGTTAAATAATAGCATA
Organism: Torreya grandis; assembly: GCA_037957365.1. Classification (NCBI taxonomy): domain Eukaryota; kingdom Viridiplantae; phylum Streptophyta; class Pinopsida; order Cupressales; family Taxaceae; genus Torreya; species Torreya grandis. The sequence goes on along the minus strand of JARHVA010006389.1, from coordinate 681,153 downwards.
TTTTATTTTTTTAAAAAGACATTAATTTTATTAAGATATTTGAATGTGATATATGACACACTGTCAAATGGTTCTTTGATGTCGAGATTGCCTTATTACCCAGAAGTTTTACTAAGTTGGGGGCATCTATTTGTGTTTTTAAACACTTCAATAGGTTTTATCTATCCACGACCTTGCTACCATCTTTAGCTATATGTCATACCATTTTTTTGTTAATCACTCATACTTTATATGTGTGACATGACTATGCTACTTTTTAACATTGATATTGATACATGTGGTGGATATAAATTAGCTTCATTTGATTAATGATCCACTCTTACTTTAATACATTATAATATAGGGTTTGATTGATTATTATGTGTGGCCCTTGGCCTTGTGTGCTTATGTGACATTCATATTTCGCATGTTTGAAGCTTTTGGACTTTATGTATGACATATTATGCAAATAATGTGACATTGTGTGAGATTATTTTATTTTTAATTACATGTTACTATACTTCAATGTTTCATATCATGCATTACGTATATATCATATGTTTAATTTAGCATCACGATGCATATCATGCACTATGATTATGCACTTCAATGTTATATCTCTGTAATAGATGTTTCATATACAATTCAAAGTTATATTCAATACTAGGATGCAATGTAATGTAAATGATTTATTTGATTCAAATGTTACTACATGATTATATATTTCACATATGTTTTATTTTGAGATATGTGACTTTCAGGATACATCTTTCATCTCAAAAGCGGCCATCATAATAGGATTGTCATGAGAAATCAAAGTCCTTAAGGGCAAATTTAAGATTTATGGCACTATACAATTTTCAAAATTACAATATGATTCATAAGTTTTAAATTATGGGGGTATGTGACATGCATGTGCACTCATTCTTATATTTATAATTTATATTTTTTCAAAAATTATAAGTTAACATAGATTTCAATATAAATTTATTATGATACTGGGGGCATGATACTTATTGATGTTCAAGTTACTACATGGTTATTTAAAATTTATCAAAGTTAATAAATTTATCAAGATCAAAAGTTTCAAAGTTGAAAAGATTCAAATATAATTTAGATCCATCTACATGGGTGTGATTCATCTTCATGTTGTAAGTGGGATACATTGGATTCTAGTGACAATCAACATCTATGGTTACAAAATTTCTATGTAAAAAGCCATTGTTGGTGGTTCCACCCTTTTAATTATATAAAAAATACCATACATAGTCAAATGAGATTTGGAGAACAAAATATTTCCAAATCAATAGATTTCAAAGTCTTTAAAATTGATACTTGATCATTCTTAATTCACCATAAGTTCAACATTTCTCCAAATGCCTCAATAAGGGGGCATGCACTTATCTATTTCCAAGTTATATAGAAATTAGATTGCATACTCTTTCATGTGTATACTTTCCTTTCTCTCTTTTAAAATTTAAAAGTTCAAGATTTAGATTTTATAACTTTAAACATGAACAATAACTACTTTCAATGGCATTATTTCAGGTTTCATATTAATACATCTTGCATGATCAATATTAACATCAAAAGACAAAGTGTGTATACACACTTAAGTTCACATTTACTTTACTCTAGTAATTTCACTTTGTTACATTGATATAATAAATTAGGGGAAAATGTAAACACTAAAATTTAATCATTAAGTGCTTGAAAATGTTTAAACTTGGTATCCTTCCTTTGTTTGGCCTACTCACCATTCTATTAACTTTAAATTTATATGGGAACATTTACTACTCTAAAAAATACCTTACAAATACTCAACACATAATTTAGACATCCATGATATACTTATAATCACATGTCAAACCTTTTTTAATAGTTTGTATCGTTATGAGACATGTTCATGCTAGGTCAGATAGGCCGCATTACGGCCTTGTCAACTAGGATGACCTTGTCCCCCATGCCTAAACACCAAATTTTTAAATTTGATACATTACACTTAACCCCTCTCATGTTTTTATAAAGTTTGGTTAATATAAGTATTAAAAATATTATCCCATATAATCACATCAAGGATTTTCCAAATATATTTAGCAATCACTTAAAAATTATACTACACACTAAGTAAAAGATCTCTATTTCTTCAATTTCAATTTTGATGCATTCTAACAGTCATAGTCCTTGTTTGAATCTAATTTATTTTAGGTCAAAGGAATCCACTGTCAAATATTTTAATTAATATTATACTTGTATCATATAGTTGTCTAATCATAGATCACACACTCACCATAGAAGGGAAAACTAACATTAGACTAAAGCACATTTGGGATATGTAGGTAACACTCAGATTACAGGGTATTTTTTGTGCATAGATCAACTATTATCATAAACCTATTGCCCATTTGACAGTTGATTTATGTTTATGTAATTATGTAAGATATAGGTTTTTTATTTTTCAGGTCTTTAACATAACAAATCGGTGCACACAAAAAATTAGTAAACCCTAGTAGACATGTGCGCACACCCAAATTAAAAAATAATTCATGTAATCACTCAGGACATGATCATAATTAATAAATAAGGTTACATTATGGTTTGATCAACGTAGTACGGCCTTGTCCCAACAAATTTTAGATTCCTATTTTTAGACACGATATAGCTTATATATCTTTCTAGGTATTTTCTAATCACACTCAACCTACATTTTTATAATATGATCTAATTGAAGGAGGATTTCATAATTATAGGTTAATTTACTATTTTTTTTCAAATTTAAAATTTTGTAAATTATATATTTTACTTATAAATATATATATTTATTGTTTTTTAATGTAAATAATTTAGCTCTACTAGTTTTATTTTTTCAATTTAAAATAGATAAAGCATATATATGATCATATATTTACATATGATTTATATACTGAGTACATACACACTGAGGGAAATTCATATGTTGTAAGGTGTACCTATACCAAAGGAATATTTTTAGTGCATCTAAGGTTATATACTTCATACTTTTCATGTTTCTATACAAATTTATATTATTTCATATTAATATGTTTCTCTATCTTACATTTTGTGTGTTGTTTTACATAGATACATTGTGTGTTCTCTTGTGTATCTTATAATTTCATAATTGCTTTCATGTGAGTCCGTATATGTGTTATTTGTCATGTCTAATCCAATGTCTTCCATACATGATATTATTATGATAATGTCATGTAATTGATTTCTTGTTGGCCACATTTATTGATGATTTATATATATGTGTGGTTACATGATTGTGTGTGTTTACATTTCCTACACTATGTTATTTTATATTCTTGGTGACATGATCCATATCATGCATGCTACTAATATAGGTATACCATGTTTGTTTCATATGTTGCCATAGTATTTAATATAAATCTATTGGGGCATAATAGAAAATTAAATGTGTGTTTTATTGTTATATCTATTATCTTAAGGTCACATTGTTACATTAAGGAATATCACTTGTCCCTCTTTGTGGTTACATTAAGGAATATCATTTGACCCTATCATTGTTGAGATTATCACATATGCATTTACATTTAGAGCATAATAACCACACCTTTGAATATGTTACTACATGTACATTTTCATTTGAGATATAATACCCATACATTCCTATAATTTAACACCTATGTATTGTCATTGGAACCATCATACCCACACATTCTTCATGAGCCTCATTGATCCTATCTTACATGGATTTTAGTACACCCATATGCATATTAAATCTATTTTTTTCTATTAGTATGTCCCATGTCCTTTATACATGTAGCCACATGACTATTACTATTATGGGTAATTTTATTACCATAGCTTATACACATTAGTGCATACCATTTTTCCTTATTCACCAGATCATATCAGGGCATATTACTTTCCCCTTCCTCCTATTATGCCTTCACCTGGGTTAAATATAATTATTAATATTTTCATGATGATATAATTATATAGTTACATACATATGTTATAGATTTAACTTCAATAATTATAATAAATAAGCCTTCTTTTCTATGTTACACATGGTATGTTTAATCATTCCTTTGGAAATGAGTGACTTGCATGACCATCCCTCATTTCAAAAGGGGGAATTCATAAAATATTAGATCACTAGTTCCAAATTATGGATTATCATATCACCATATTTCTATATTCCTAGTCACTAGAGATATCACTAGATTTTTTCTTCCTTAATAATGAAGAATAGCTTTTCCCTTGCATAGTTAAATCCAAGTATCTAATTCTAGATTGTTTAATTTTAGCACTAGATTTATTAGATTGACAATATGGCCCACATTTTACTAAGTGTATTCTTCCACATTTTCATATTTACTATAATACTTATTTCATTTTAAAATTCACACAAATTTACCATGACATTGATCTAGTTGTTTGCATTTCGATTTGTCAATAGGTACACTCAAGTTATTGAAATTTGGGTTATGAGTGAAAAAAACTCCAAAAATATAGTCTTAATCTTTCCATTTTTATCAAGTAATACTAAGGCATGATCTTATTTTTTTATTACATTGATATGCATATATTAATTGAAGAATACACATCAAAGTGGGACGTTATGTAGACACCTAATATGTGTGAAAGACATGTTTTCATTGTGTCTTTATCATGCATTGTCACACATTAATTATTTGTGTAAATTTAGATCTTTTCAAGTAATTTAACCTCATATCATTGTGTTATCTAATTTCCTAATAAACATATAAAATATAAAATTTATTTAGATCCAGATCCATTCAAACATCCTATATATAAATCCATCTTTTTATAGCCTTTTTTGACATTACCATAATTAGTGGTCCCAAATTTTGGTATGATCATAAGTGGTAATTATGGATTCTAATCAACTTCATTTTGTGGATCATTTGTCTTGCATTGATTATTGGTTCCCACTATTTCCATGGTTTTCTTATCCATGGATGTGTATATATGGAGTTTATATAAGTGTACCATAATCCATTTATCATCCTTTGAATATTAAGTGTTTTCCATCAATCTCCTTCATTTATATACACATTAATTATTTCCATTGCACATTTTTTATGAGTTTGAACATCAATCCATGTTCACCCTCATCATCTACTCAAGTCTTGTGCATATACACTTATACTTAAAGAAGGTTACATAATGAATCATATAGATGCATTTGATTATCTAGTGATATGAGATGAAGTATCTATGTTGGGAAAGTATTGTCAATAATATAAAAATCCTCTAATATAATAAAATCATAATACCATATTATCACCAAATACATATAATAATTTATGCTACAAATTTGGGCATAGGCTATAAACAAGTTTTATTTATAGGGGGAGTATCAAGGATATAATAAGGAAACTACATGGAAGGAAATGGGGAGAAAGGGTGACCTAGATCCAATATGGTAGAATATAAACCAACAAAATATAAATTCAAAATGGATAATTTTTTTGTAAATTCATACAAATGTAGTCAAACTCACCTAAACATAGATGAATGAAATCTAACTATAGTTATTTTTGTAGAGATAAATAACCTATACTAGGATAAACTAAGTGAGGAGAGAAATAAAAATAAAAAGTATTAATAAAATAATATGAAAAATAAATCTATATAATAATTAAAAAAAAGGAAAGATATTATGGTTGGGGATACTTACCTTAAGTAGACTTGTCAATGTATCAATCTCTATCTTGGATTTGATGAAAATTTTCAATAGATGTTACCGGTGAACACCTCAAATGGTAAGGATTAATACCTAAGCATCCTTAATTGGGGAATATAAATACTAAGGGTAACCTCCTTGGTTTATCTTGCTTTTATTTAGTCTCAATGACCTTGATAAAAATAAGACCTCCATAAGAATTAGCCCCTCCCTCCAAATTCATCCATTAAACATAGATCATTTTTTTTGTCCAAAAATAGAGTAGATGAGTGTTTTTATCTTAATAAAATTATATTTTGAACCCTATATATACTGGTCAAATTTATAAATGTTATTTAAGTCATATGCTAATGGAATTAATTCAGTATAATGAATCATGAATGACTTAGTACTCAGTTGGCCATGTTGATCTAGTATAAATAAGTAGACAAGTAAATCAATCAAAATTGATATATTCATAAGGAAATAATTAAATAGATAGTTTTGATTTAGTAGGTAGATGATATAAATAAGAAACAAACCTGATTGGAAATTTCAATTTAGTAGGAAATATATGGAATGATGTAAAAAAATAGATCAATCATGATTGATTCAGATGGGAAAAATTAAAAATAATAAGCAGAATAAAGGAAATGAGGGGAAAGAAGACTTGAAGGAGGATAAATAGAAATGCAATCATGAAAGTTATGATACAAAAGTATAACATGATAATATGTACATATATCACAAGCACCATGAACTAGCCCCACCACTTTCTATGTGTAACCTTTAGGAATTTCACTTCAAAATATTGATGTGTCAATGAGTCATACTAAAGATATTATCAGTAAGTGAAAAATATAGGTTTATATGTATGCACAAATTTCATCACATGTCAAAATAATTTAATGAAAGATGACTCTTTAGGAAAGAAACATAGAAACATAAAAGCATACAAATAAATGCAAACAAATAATGACATCAATGAAAGAACATAAATAAAAATACATACGTTCAATTACCTATCTTAACAAAAAAATGGTGAAATAAAGTTCCAAAGAAGTTCTAAGATAATTCTAGTAGGCTGAGCACATAGGAATGCCGATGTAAGGTGCAAATACACAACTTTAACTAATATACCAAACTTGAAAATAAGATAATTTCTTTTGTGTGGAAAAACATCATTAGAATCTCAACTTCCATGTGATGCCAGGATTTTAGAGTTTGTTTGGTTTGTTAAAGAAACTTATTGAAACAAATATATGATCAAGAAATGAAATCTAAAGGATAATTTTTGAGAGGTTCAAAATTTTCAAATTTTACTATAAATAAGTAAAAAAGAAAATCATTTGATCATTTTCTATTTTTAGATTTTTAGAGTTCTAGGAAATAATTTTTAATGCAAATAAATACTATGGTGAGAGGATGCAAAGGAGGGAATCAAAGGTTAAATATTTATTCCATCAAGGTAGGTGATGTAATTAACGCTTGGGAATGGTAGGTAAGTGAGCTTTTCTAAAATTGAGCATTGGGGAAAATCTGTGTAATAGAATTTTCCCAAAAAATCATAAAATCACAAATAAAATTTGATGGAAGGTAGGTAGGAGGGAAAATTGTGTTTGATCAAAATTTTGGTGATTTTTAAGGGATAAATCTAAATTTCCATCATAAAAAATGATAAAATTAGGTGTGTCAATTTAATTATCCAATTGGAGATCACAAAAGTGGTCGATTTAATATTAGATTAAGAAAATGACTAATTCAATAGAAATTAAAGTGTCCCATATAGAAGAAACATGATAAGAATGATATTATGGATGGTTTAATATGAAATCTAGAAGATGGATGATTTAGATGAAGCTTAAGTCCCTAATCTAGTTGAAAATGATGGATAGTAGGTAAGAGGGAAATTTGTGTTTGATCAAAATTTTGGTGATTTGTAAGGGATAAAGCTAAATTTCCATTGCAAAAAGGAATAAAATTAGTCATGGTCAATTTAGTTTAAAAATGGATCAATGAATTATCTACTTATAATTAACATGTTTGATAGTTATATTTTCTATTTTTATTGAGATTTTGTAGATTTTCTTGATTTTAGCCTAATTTTTGTCCAAAAAGAGACTAATTAGGCTTTTTTGTTCTAAAATTTTTAGCCATAGAGATGACCATGATTATTTTGATTAGTGAATGATTATTTGTTTCTTGATTTACTAGATATAATATTGATAAAGGACAAGCTCAAATGGTGACTCTATGGTTTGTAGATAGCATGGAGATGTGTCGAGTGCCTTTAGATGCAAATTTTTTATTGATTTTATTTAGATAGTGGTGAAGGAATATAAACACATTAATATAGAGGTTGTATGGGGAAATATTCAAGCTCAATATTACCATATAGGACATGCATGTTATACTTGGTTTACCACTGGAGGGTGTGTTAATAATATGGAAAACAACAAATGTTATGACATATAAGTTGGAGCAGTTTGTTTAGCCACATAGTTTGAAAATTATGATTTAACATAGATGGTGTGAATTTTTTATATTTATACTTCACATATTATAAATATATAAAAATATATTATATTATTTATGGCTAAATGTGTGATTTTTCACTAGTTTGATGGTAGAATCCCTCTGTTTTACTTTTTCAAGTTTTAGTACATGCTAGAGTATGACATAGTCTAAAACATGGGTGTGAGCATCTGGGGGATACTTGTGCAAAAATTTTATGAGATTTTGACTAGACATCAACATATTATGGGTTTTGTGATTCTATAGGCCTATTAGATATACAAGAGGTTTCCCCTGTATTTTCCTATGAGATTACCCTATTTGGTACAAGATGGTGTGCCTCATGTTTAATGATGAGTGTAAGATGTTTGGGATAGATGCATCATTGGATATTCACATTTGGATACCATCCAAAAGTATTAGGTAGTATTGATTGTGGATGTATGACCATCATGGCCCTCTAGTGTATGAGCCCAAGTAGTGAAAGATATAACTAGTCACTACATTTGATGGATGAATCCATACTCATGCAATAGAGTTATAGGATAGTTTGTATGCCATACTCAATGGTGTCCCCAGTGTTTCCCTTATAGGGCGTGATATATAATGGAGTTGAGAGGGTAGGGGACATGTTCCACCACTATAGGTTTTAATTTTAAGACCACAATGTGCCCCTCTAGATAGGAGTAGTCTATGCCATCAAATATTAGCAGAGGGAGGAAAAATATTGAAGAGTATTTTGTATGACAATATAGATGTACCCATGGAGGATGATTATTAGTAGAGGCCTCAGACATGGGTGGTATAATGATGTGATATGGTATAAATATGCATAATCATAGTGGTATAGAGATGAGGTGGATGAGATTATTGGAATCCATCACTACAATGATGGAGGAGATTACGGGGGAGTCCTCGATGGTAGATCGGATGGGTGACCATAATTTTAGGGCAAGTAACTCCAATTATAAAAGAGTGTATTTAATTTTTTATTGCTTTGATTTTAGGACTATATATATATATATATATATATATATGTATGTATATGTATATGTATGTGTATATATATATGTATGTATGTGTATATATATATGTGTATATATATGTGTGTGTATATATATATGTATATATGTGTGTGTGTGTGTGTGTGTGTATATGTGTGTATATATATATGTATGTATGTATGTATGTATGTATGTATATGTATGTATGTATGTATGTGTATGCATGTGTATGTATGTATGTATGTATGTATGTATATATATATGTATGTATGTATGTATGTATATGTATGTATGTGTATGTATGTATGTATGTGTGTATATATATATGTATATATGTATATATATATATGTATATATGTATATATATATATGTATATATGTATGTATATATATGTATGTGTGTGTGTATATATATATATATATACATATATATATATATATATGTATGTATGTTTGTATGTATGTATAAATAATCCTAAAATTAAAGTGATAAAAATTTATTTATGTGTGTGTGTGTGTGTGTGTTTGTGTGTGTGTGTGTGTGTGTGTGTGTGTGTGTGTGTGTGAGAGAGAGAGAGAGAGAGAGAGAGAGAGAGAGAGAGAGAGAGAGAGATTAGTTTTTATTTAGAGATTTATGTTTTGATATAGTGTTTATTTTGAGTGATTTTACAGATGATAAGTTAGAGATAATATAATGGGGATCCATGATTGATGAAACTCAACATTATATTATAGATGTCATGTTACTAGATATGATATGATAGGTATATTGGATACTTTAGCACCATTGTTTATATTAGTTTGATCTACTACTCAAGAGATACAATGATGGAAGTAGGCAAATTATATTACTATGGATATAGTTTTAGTAAGGGGAGATGTTGTGGCATGGAATAATGTGGTGATCATATAGACAACCTTGGATACCATGAGAACATGTATATTTCTATGACACTAGAAGGTATTGAATGGGGCTGAGCACTAGTAGTCTTGGTGATAGAATTAGAGACACAACTAACTAGCACAAATGGAAAATTTTAAGGTTCATGATGTTGGTATCATAATTTAAAGAGGTATTTTAGAGAGGAAAAATATATAACTTATATATAAAGTGTGGCTCCTGACCTACCATGGTTGAAGGTAACCATTTCTATAGATGTGCATAATTTTTTTATTTTTGATGTAGAATTTTTTCGACAAATGCACACACACATATAATTGGTTTTGATTCCTTTTCTTCTACATGGGTTTTATATTTTTGTTGACATTAGTGGAAACACATAAATTTTTTATTATATATTTATAAACATCCATTTTGACATATCTTTGGCATAAATGACTTGAATTTACACATTTGATTCTTATGTACAATTTCCCTTATCCATTTATATATTTGTTGTCTAGGAAAAACCAATTTTCTATTTTTTATATTTATGATTACCCTAGTTTTTTCCATAATTCTCTAAAATCATAATAAAACTAACACCATATTCCAAATTTCCTATTTTACCTCTTTGGATAGTGTCAGCAACACTCTGACAGTTGCAGTTACTATAGATTCTTGACTTTACTGACAATGTCATAGGATCCTTACCATCTATTTTTACAATTTAAACATCTCCTATGGGTCAACATAACAAAGCACATTTACTTTCTCAGTTATGAGGGGAAATTACAAAAACATGTATATAAATATAAATCAATCCTAAGGTATTATGATATAGGTTACCTTGGTCACTGTTTGGCATATACATTGAGAAATATATTTTCACACCCTTGAAATATTATCTAGAAGGAATAAACATCCAAAAACTTAACAGGAAGAACCCTAAAATATAAGGTTGAATACAAAACACAATTCACAATTGCATGTTGTCAAGTGTAGAAAGTCAAGGCATTAAATTGCATTATAGTGGATCATGATTGAGTGTACACACATTTGGGTGGGAGAACTATGTGTCATTTGAACCCTATTTATAATATTAGAATATAGGAAAAAATAAAATACTTAGCAAGGAGTGTTGGGTCTATCCAATCCTTATTATAACCCATTTTTACAAGTCAATTTGGTGTCTATAGTGAAGCTAAAATTTCAAGGCAAAGAGAAGAAAAGTCAAGATCTATGCATAAGGAGGAAAAGTGAACACAATTGAATCATATGAAATGAAATGCACAATGATATATTGTAGAATAAACTAGAAAGAATAATCTATACATTAGCATTAGATATTAGGAAATTCATGTCACAAGTGTCTAAGCTCTACCAACAATATTCGTGTAGTTTTTAATAGTTTGTTTCCTTATCCAGATAGTTATATAGCTATTACAAAGTCATTTTAAGAATTATGACACATGAAACAAGTATTAAAGATAAGTAAACAAACTAAATGATATTTTTCCTATATTTTCTTGGGCATTTATTTATTTAATAAGTTTAATAAATATCTCTTTTACATTTAGATATATATGGAAAATTCCATATCTTGCATAACATAAATATTCATAGTTCTATCTTATTTATATCACATTAATCATGAAATAAGTAAAACATTATAATAAGAATGAAATTTTGTTTGAGTGTGAAAAAACTAGGTATCTCCCCCTTCAAAATTCATCTTTCCATAGGATTTAAAATTTGATTTCTAATTTATAATTTCCACTTATTCTTATAATGGATGTTGATAGTGTATAGTTTATGATTGGCATGATTACATGTTTCTTTCCTAAAATATATAATATGTTTTAAAATAATACAATTAAATGGGTTAAATTTATATGCCATAAAACTAAAAATGAAATCAATACTTATGAATTCTTAGTTCTCCTTAGTAACACATAATTTATGAATATTGAATCTAAAGTGTTTCTAGTTACTCTGAATGATAAAGGGCTTGTATGACTCCATTCATTCCTCCTCCCTCTAGACCTCAAGGTAGTGATAGACACTATATTTCCATCATTAAACATACTAGACTTATATTGGATTTAATGGTATATGCTATAATAACACAAAGAGGCAAAGTGCATCAACATGTACAACAAAATGTAAGTATTCGACATGCTCCTTCTAATCCTCCTCCACCTCTTAAGATATCATCTCTTGTGACTAGATAGTATGATATCATTGATCAACTTAAGAATACTCTACCCCCCCCCCCCCCCCCACACACACACACACACACACACATATAATTGTTTAATTTTTTCATGATTTATACATACATTCTATAGACAATGTTGTGTGATATAATTCTATCAAATAATTCTAATGCACCTTATTTTGCATCCATTATTATTACATTGAAGAACAATAAAGACATGATTTATTTTTAGAAATAATATTTTGCTACTCAAAATGTGATAGATTAAAATATTTCATTGTTCATTCAAGATTGAATATCAAACAAGGGAGTTAAGCATGTCATTGTAGCTAATACACCTCATTTCTTCAGAAATAAAAACTCTGATTTATAATTAAAATTTTGATCATCCTTTCTAAGATTCATAACAACTTCAAATTTTAATTTTTAGTGACCCCTTTAGTAATTTCCCATTCACTATGGTCATTTTTATATTTTTTGGGTCTTAAGTTATTATTTTTCTCCAAACCATTAAATTCATTTGACTAAAATATAAAATTCACAACTAATTTTATCTGTTAGAATTAAATTCTTAGCATATCCCCATTTTGTTCCCCCAAGCCTTTCCTTAATTAAAAAATGTCATATTGTGACTACCTCACACTACCTCATGCCACTCCATAGGTACCTTATGTAGCCTTTCACCACTCGATATCTGCCTTGCGCTACCTTTCATGATGTCCCTAAACAACACTATCAATAGAAAACAAACTTTAGAGGGGGACCATATTAAATCTAGGGAAATATATTTGTAAATTTGAGACCATATCTTGAAACCAATATATTCAACCAAATTGGTTATTTATACAACTACATACCTACAACCTATGCCATGGATCAATTTCCAGTGATCTTAAAACAAATGGATGTATACCCCATTCATATCTTTGGTGTGCATAAAACATGTTTAAATAAAAAAATGGTTCTAGAAGGATGGAAAAAGAGTTATATTCAAGGAACCAACATCTAATCATGCTAGTTAATAAAAATAAAATCTAAATTTATTAGTTCATTTGAAAAGGTTGATGTTTGAGTCTAGTCTATCCTTATTATGAACCCTATCAATACATAGAAGACCAAGGAAAGATGAGAAAGACCAAATATCTCAAAGACCCAACCTAGCTCCCTGACTAATCCTAGCTTCCCTACACTTGCAGTTATGGCTACTAATTGGATAGGAGGAAAAATGATAGATGTTGATGAACCCAATTATTACTTTCATAAGAACACCAAAATATACCTTCCCCGCTATAAACCTTATGAAGGGAGAAAAATAGAAGATAATATTACTTTTTTTGAATCTGACATTATGTTGTTGCATGTAGACATTTACTATAGGTTATTCCCATTTAGGTTTCAAGATGTTGCTTATGATTGGTTTTGCAACCTGGTAGCAAATTCCATTAATGATTGGCCTACACTTGAAACCACCTTTTAAGCCCAAATTTGGTTAGATCCCTAACCCCAAGATGTTATAGAGTAATTTTACATTTTTATAAAGGAGCCAAATGAAGTAATTAAGATCTTCAATGAAATATTGCAACAAATGTAGAGCCAATTCATGCCTTCATACAAGCCTACAATAGCATTAGCCCTAGAAATGTATAAAAATTATCTTGAACCATTGACCTTTGTATTTATAACTTGGAGAGTAGTAGGAATAACTACCATGTTGTTAGCATATGATGAGTCTATCATAGTAGATAGAAAAAAATATCTGTAGGGCCACACACTCATAACCATTACCCTAGTTAATCAAAATGCTCCCATGATTAATCCTATGCCAATCAAAAATGTATTTCCTTTGAGATAGGGTGGTCCATGTCAACATTTGGGTTTCTTGAATAACTAGTCAATTGAGGTCCCAAAAAGTTAGAGATTATCTTTGGTTGTAGTTATTAATAATGTTCAGATATGACTTCAAAACTCGATCCAAAATGAGTTTGATGTTATCCAATAGTAGTCCAAAAAATGAGCAATGAATTTTTTGAGCCTATTAATAAGGGTTGGTAGTTATGGTGGTGAAAATTATATGAGAAATTTCACATATTAAAGATTAAACTACTTATCTCCTCATTCTAATAATGTCAAACCATCTCCCAATAGGTTGCTAGAGATCAATATATGTGAATTGGGCTTACCCAATTGGTGTAGAGTCCATGCCACAACCAAACATAAGGAGTTAAACTGTATCTAGTTTTGTAAAACCTTTGAAAATTTTCAAAAATATATGAAAGGGTACAAAGTGGTTCCCAATGACCAAAACTTGCCCTGTTTATCCATTACACCTATCACTTCTCATACTAACATGCGATGGTATTGGAAAAACTTAGTTTGTCCCTGCCAAGAAGAAAATGACTAAGAATAAAGTGAAGAATAAATTCACACATTTCAAAAGTATCAAAAGAGTAAAAATTCACTTAAAAATATAACACATGAGCACCCACTCATTACTTCCACACCTCTAAAAATAAGCAATTCCCACCGATACCAAGGCCAATAAAAATACCCCTTCACCAAAGGGGAATGACCAACACCCCCTTATTGATTCCCATGCAAAAAATAAAACATGAAACTATAAGATTATAGTATACATAAAGTAAATTAAATCCAACATCATGCTACATTAATTGGCTCAAATCACAGAACATAGGGATCTCATTTGAAGTCTTTCACTGAAAAGTTTCCTAAAAAGAAATTAAAAACAACCCCTGCCTATGTAGTCATTCACAAAGATAAAGATGATGTTCTCCCCTTCCTCATGACTATAATTCATGGTAGAAATAGTGCCCAAAATGAAGTTTATGATCATCGAGTATAATGCAAAAAGTGAAACGTTCATTTTTGTATCTACTGACATAGGTGTTTACACTCTACCAACCAAGTTTACCACTCAAAATAAATGTAAAATCAATGCTAACTAGGTTATTTTGTGGACAATCTTCTTTGTTAGAGGTTGTTCATAGAGAAGCTTAGGCACTGGGGTTGTGTTTACCAATCCAAAAATGAGATATACGTTATTCATACATAATATAATTTTCCTAAACCAAAAACTTGGTAAACTATGAGGCCATGATTCTAGCTTTGCACTTCACTTTAAAATATAAAGTGAATACATTATGAATGTTTGGTGACTTCGAGTTAGTGATTAACTAATTTAATACATAATATCAATATTAATAATATTACCTTGAGAGATTTAGAATTAGATCACATAACCTCGTTAAATTATTCAAAGCTTTTAACATCACCCCTTTTCTTAGAGAAGACAACCAAATTGTAAATCCCCTTCCTACATCAACAACCACCTTTTTCTCTCTAAGTAATACAAAATTAAAAAAACTATCTATGGAAATGATCCCTTTCCCTTTTATCCCTGACAACGACAAAAAATTCTAAGTATTTAATTATGATCATAAAATTATTAAAAAACTATTAATGTTTTTGAAGCACAAGTTATTGGTGAAAATGAAAGAGGCCATTCATCAACAAAAAAAGAATAATAGAGGATGAAGGCATTTTAGAAAATTGAAAAATAATAGTCTACCCAAGGGGATGGTCTCATTCAAAAGGATGTTCAAATTAAATATTCCCACATAAAAATGTAGTGCATAAAAGCTCAAAAATCAAGGGTCTCTAGTATTTAACTTGGGTTCACCCAATAAACTGCAAAATGTGAATGTTGGCCCACAATATGCATAGACTAAAAAAAAATAATGCTGGAATTTCATTTCATAATATAGGGATGTGATCACTTGATCTTATGAATACTTTAATATATTCTATCCCATAATCATCACTCAAACCATCCCATTTAAATGAGCCAAAAACCTTTTGGGTAGAGGTATTGACCAATGAATTGAGCCCATCATATATAAAGAGGTCAAAAAATTGCTTATGATGAGAATTATTTTTCCCATTAAACATTCTACTTGGGTGGGAAATTCAATACCAATCTACAAGAGAAGTGGTGAAATAAGATTAAGAATTGATTTGAAATAAGATAAAGTGTTGATGTATGAAATTTTAACAAGGCTTAAAAAAAATAACCAGCGCTGCCCTTTTTTGATTAGGTGGTGCAAATAGTTAGTGGGTTGAATATTATGTTTTTTTAGATTGATATTTAGGGTATAATCAAGTCTTACTAGAAAGGGATGAGTAGATTAAAATAGATTTACCCATAAAGTGGGGCACTTTCACTTATGAAAGAATGTATTTCAGTTTAATTAATGTGGGTACAATATTTTAATGTGCCATGGACTATGATTTTAAAGGATTATTAGGAAATCGTATTGTTATTTACATGATTAAATTGACTTTTTTTATAAACAAAGGTTACAACACATGTATCATTTGACAAAAGTGATCAAACAATGCAAGAGGTATAACATATCACTCGATCTTTAGATTTTTTTTTTTCATTACCAAAGGTAAGCTGCTTAGACATATAATCACAAAAAAAGGTATGCTCATAGACCTTGATAGAGCTAATTCTATATCTAATTTTTTTCTTTTGAATAATAATAAAGAGCTCAAATGCTTCTTTAAAAAATTTAAATTTGTACCGAAATTTACCTCTAGTTTTGCTAAAATTTTACGACCTCTTAGCACAATGTTGAAACAAGTAACAAAAGTTGAATAGGTTGATAAATCAAAGACTACCTTTCAGAAGATCAAGAACTCCATCATGCATATCCTAGTTTTAATTAGGCCTAATTTCACAAAATATTTATGCCTATTTTGTTTTACTTTAGACTATACAATAGTTGTTGTGATAACATAAGAAATATAATCATATGAGCATTTCATTAAATTCATGAGCATGAATTCGAAATAGGCAAGGATAAAATACTCCATATTGGACATACATACCAATTCACTAGTTAAGGCCACTAAAAAATTAAGACATTACATACTGTAAAATAAATTACACACCATAGTTCCTAACCACATAGTAAAACTCATGTTAGTAAAAAAATCTATTAGGAGAATGATGAGGAAAGTTGATAGGAAAGATATAAGAGTATGATATTGAGTTCAATCTAGCCAATATGATAAGATATCAATGAATCACATAGGATTCTAGGAGATATATCACTCATTCTCATCTTCCTTTCTGTATCAGAAGAGTTCCCCATATATAGATAGGGGTCCTCAAGAGTGCCATTTATTTCTATATATAGGGAAATGGTCATTTTCATATAGATATTAGGGCCCTCTAGATATAGATATAGCGGTAGGTCTCCATTCAGGTATAGCCAGTCAATGAACCATACATCTAAATGGGATGAGTGGGGCTATACAATTTCCAATCTTCCCTTTACATACCTGGTTACCAAATATATACAAAGGTCAATCCGTAGATATCTATCATGCAAATGAATCAAACCCAAACTAATTTAGATCTAGAATGGTGTATACCCACATTATTTATTTCTTGATGTATGAGTAGTGTCACTAAGAACTGAATCAAACATAGAGAAGAGATATAAGTCTTAAATATGCCATTTATATGTTAAAATGGGGGATCTATATATCACCAAAATTTTGAAGGCCTCTACTATAGATTTCAAACAAAAATGAAGATGCCAAAGGAATAATTAAAATTTTTAATAAATTTTTTTGTAAGTGTCATCTTGTTGGGAACACTACCACACATAAAATCCTCATAGGTGACTATTATTTTCCCACACAATTTAAGAAAGTTAATATCCATGTGTGAACCTTCCATGAGATCCAAATATTCATAAATAAGGAGAGGCAAACAATGATGCCACTTCAACCAATGATTGAAGCCAGAACCTTTGCACAATGGGGAGTCCACTTCATTAGGGCAAGCAATCCAAAAAATAAAAATGGCCATAAATTCATGCTAACTTACATAGAGTACACATGATGGATATATGACATTTATACAAATAATAATATGGTTAAGGAGGTTCAAATGTTTTGAGGAAAACATTGGCACCAGATTTGGCATGTCTGTTTCTCTTATTTGTGACAACAAATTTGCATTTCACTCAACCAAATTTATAAAGTGGGAATATGAAAATGGGATTACATTAAAATTATCTAATAATTAATATATATATGAGAATTTACTAGTCTATTCCACCCATAAAAACATCATAGATTATATTAATAAATCTATTAGAAGCAAGGCAAGGGAATGCCATACATTACTAATGTATGTATTGTGGGATCATCAAATAAGATATAAGAAAGTTATAAAATCATCTTTATTTTTTCTAGTTTATGGAAAATAATTAGTGTTTTCAATCACATTAAGGTTGTCCACATACCACTTCATGCAATATTATATGGAAAAATATGATTGATTATAGTCTAGTTTACTTAACATCATCCAAATGAAAGATGCTCAAGAAGAGGCATTGATAAGTTTTTGCAAACACTAAGACATTGTCAAGGCATTAATTTTAAAAGAGGGAGAATATCAAGTCATTAAATATCTTAGATATTTTCATATTATGGGGAAAATATCATGTTAAAAGAGTCCATCATGCAAAGCTAGATTCATTATGGATTGGTTCCTACCAAATATTTGAGATTTTTTGGAATACTACTCTTCATATTGAAAGATATGCAAAGAAATAACATGGAACTCTTAATGAATGGGTAGTTCTTAAATTAATACTTATCAAAATCACCACCTCATCTAAGTCCAGATTGATTGTGAGTTTTAAGTGTTTAGAGTAGTTTTCCTTGATTTCCTATTTTCTTATCTAAATTTTCTTTATGTTGTGATTACATAGTGTAGTTTCCATACTTTCCTATTTTATTATCTTATTTTTATTAATTATATGTTTCCATAATGTAGATTCCCTACTTTCTTATTTTATTATTTTATTTTTCTTTTAGTTTTGCTTATGTGCTTGTTGTATTCCAAACCTGTATGATTGAATTGATTTTAATTAGCTAAGTGTTTCAAAATATATGATGGAAACACAAGAATAAAAATTAAAACTATTCTCCTAAACATCCATCCAAAAATAAAATTGATCACGTATACATTCATCATGTAGGTTGCCCTTTCAAATCCATGTGTTCTTGAAATTGAAAAGTTGTTGTCACCATAAGCATTAAAAAAAATGAGAAATAATTATGAGGGGTTGAAATACTCTTGAAAGGAATAAAAATTTAGATTAGTTATTAAGGTCATTTATAATTTAATTATGGTTTCATAGATAATTTTAATTTATGTTTGAAAACTTAACATGAATAAAAAATTAAAATCCATTTGTTGAGGATATTAATGTTCCACTTTGTCATCATTAATGTGTTTTTGAGGAAAATAAGAAATTAATGGAAAAATCACTTGTGATTTGAATTTATAACCATCCCTTTACCTGGTTTATTTGGTTCCTACCCTTATGGAAAATAAAAGGTTAAATAAATAAAAATGGGAGAATATAAACTTTCAAATATTTTTTTTTCAAAATTTTATCCTAAAGAATGATTCAGGGAATCTTTAATAAGGCTATTTATGCCAAGTTGGTAGTGGATCAAGGTTTAGAGTGGAGCCAAGGGTATCTTTGTTAAGTTAGCAAGGCAATAGATGTATGGTTGGTATCAAGACAATGCCTAAGCCTTCCCCCACAAAGCTATTTTACTAATAAAAAGTTCTGATTAATAATTTATCTTGTGCCATATCAAAATCATCAAGGTAAATAAAAATGAATCAAATTCAAAAAAATTTACTATTAAAAAATGTAATAGATTTAGTATGTTATGTGATCAATTTAAAAGTGATTTTTTTTAATATCTCTATAAAACATAAGTCTACTAGAATGATTGAATGATTTATCTCAAAATAAAACCATAAATTCGAAGTTTTAAACATGGAATGAAAATTTACCCATATAATTGCCATATGTTATGGCCAACAAACCCATTTCCTTAGAAACATGAACCTTATAATTTATAAATATAAACCTGGTCATTATTTTTTTGGTTCACAAGGACATCATAATTTATTTCATAGTATCCTTTTAGTAAATTCCCATTAAATTATGGTTTCTTTAGTATTTCCTAGGTCCTAAGGTCATATTATGTTCACACAACCCCTTTCAAACATTTCACTAATTCTAAAATGTGCGATAATTATTATATGTTTTAATTCATAGCCCAATGGATCCCCATTTTGTTACCTTAGATTTTAATTATTTAAAATGTATAATTTCATGAGTGCCTTAAATCATCCCTAACCACCTCACATTACCTTGTGTTTCTTTGTGACTACCTCATGCTACCTTATCGCACTGCATGACCACTTCATGTTGCCTTACACCACTCCATGATCACCTAATCTCACAACTCCAAGAAATAATGTGGAATATATTATTACAATATAGTAAGGATTGATAACATGTCCTCCTCTAGAGTTCCATATATCAACTCGCACTCCACTTTGTGTGAGTGCCATTCTATGATCATGAGACACTCTAAGAATACAATATTTTTTGTGTGCTCCCATCTAAAATGTCACCATATTAGACCCTATGAATATGTAGTCTATGTGATTACCAATGAATGAAAAATGAACATAGGTCACTTTGATGCACTATTAAAGTCCTCATGTGAATATGTGTACCATTAGGATTACATGAATATGAGTGAATAAGAGACTACCATATGGCAAGTATCCTAGTTAATTGAGATAAAATTTTATAACTAGGGACAAATCATTTGTCACCATATGACCTATCATTATTATCCACATACATTTAATTAATTTATTAATTTTTAGTGAAAAATAATCTTTTCCCTTTACTTAACAATTTTCTCATTGAGGATTTTTTTTGTTTGGTCATAGGCATGAGGTATTTTGTAATAATTGAGGCAAAGGAAGAAACCATGTCAAGAATTTTGAACATGTCATGTATCAAAAGTCAAATCCAAAAGCATTTTTATTACTCAAAATTAAATATAAGGGTCTTAGTCAATGATTAGACTAGTTGCATTGCATAAGGGTCCACATGGTCACTATTAGGTAGATAAAAATCAAAAGGCAACAACTATATTATTAGAGTTTATAATTTAAAATTGCCACTTGATAGTGAGATTATACATATAGAATTTATTGCGATACACTAAGCATGTAAACAAGAAATTCAAATACATTAAAATAATAAATGAGAAGAGATGGTAACTTGAAAGACAAAAGTGACCAAGGCCACAATTATGAAAAAATATCAGTAGGAAAAATTGCACTGGAATTAAATTCCCATCAACATTCACTTTCCATTAAAAGTGATAAGTGACAATAGTCAAGTTGAAATCAAAAAATCACATAGCTCATTGATGAGAAGCGATGGTCTCAACTACTGAAGTGAGAGAGGCATGACACCTTAAATGTAAAACACAAGATCAAAAAATATGAGGAATTAAATTTGTAAATGAGAAGTGATCACAAATGTTAAAACATGGATTCAATGTGACTTTTGTCTACTTATATTTCATTATAAATGGACTATTGTGAATCATTTAAAAGTTATAAATAATCTACCTTTGATAGCCATACAATGAAAATTATTTGGATAACCACAAAGATTTTGGAATATAATTGGAAAGCTTATGAATCCTATAATTTTATTGTTCACTTGTTTCCCCTTTCTCACTCAGAGTATTAATACATGTCTTATCTATTTGAGGCTCTCATTTTGTGATAATTTTATGCTTTTTTATGAATTGATTAGATTGGGCTAGTGTTATTCTTATTATTTTCTAGTAAACTATGACTACAACTAACTTCTTATGAGAGGATGATCTATGCATATAATTTATAAATTAGGTATCTTGTCTAATTTTCACATAAAATTAATTCATATATCATTCCTTAGACTCATGTGATGTGTTTGTTTAAGTTCAATCTAATATTGGATTTGGCAGGCATTAATAGTTAAACAACAAGCTTCAATTAATGTTTATCTTGATTAGGAATTATTAAGGACTGACCTAAATATTTTTATCTAACCCCATTTATCCCTCTTTTTTATGTTTATTTGTCAAGGATAAAATCATTGTATAGTATGACTTAATTTTCATTGTGAATATATATGTTTTGTTGCCTATAATTGTTGGTGGATCTAGTTGTAAGTTCAATGACTAAATAATTATTTGTGGCTAGCGTTATATGGTTCTAAAATCATTTGTGGTTACCATTTTGACTATTTTCCTAACTAGACTATCAATATAAATTAAATTTTATAGGGGGACCAAATTAAACCTTAGGAAATATAATTTTTAAATTTAAAACCACATCACAAACCATATATTCCATCAAATTGGTTAATTATACAACCTCATACCTGCAACGTGTGTCCTGGATCAGTTTCCAGTGATCCTAAAATGAGAGGGTTCATACCCTTTTATATCTATGGTGGACACAAAACATGAATCAAAACATGTTTTGATAGATAATGGAGAAATATTGAAATTTTTTAAAATCATGTTTCTAGAAACACTAGGTATCAATATGTATTCTATTCTTAAATTAGACAAGTATACAAAAAGGTTTAATAATATTCCTCACTAAGTGTTAGGATCAACTAATTTGGATGTGAAAATGGACCCTATAATTTTTGACAAGAAAATTCAAACCATAAATTAAACCTAAGTTAGAAAAGCTCACCTAAAACTTGAAAAACTCACATGAGGGGTAGTCGTATATGTAAGATGTTAGCATTATATATACAACACTAGTATTTTTTGAGTGTTGAGGTGATAAAAGGTTACATATATAAAAACACACGTGCATTGAAAGTAAATAAAATAAAAGTAAATAACATGAAAATAAGTAATATAAAAGTAAATCTAATGTTATATTGGAAGGTTCCTCAAATTATGTTGAATTGAACTTATAGAAATTATAAATGTTTATGTAAAGAATTAAATAGAACAATAAATCTCTTACTTTATAACTGGTTAATGAATAATCCATGTAAACAATGAGAAATTAAACCTAAACTAATGGACAAAATGTTTAATAGAATTCCTCTTGAGTAGGACTTGCCTTGATTAGAGTTATGTCACAATCCATGCCTCTTGTTAAAAATATTTAATTCAAAACACTTCTTCTCACATTAATTGACCTATAGAAATGAAAGCTACATCAAAATTATAATTTTTTATAATTGAATTAAATCTTCTATCTCAAAAGTTATTACTTTTTATTTTATATTTGCTAACTTATGCCATGTTGCCTATTCTTTAAATAGAGAGGGTAGGTTCTTATTTAAATCATTCAGTTACAACAAAAAATATAAACAACATTATGGATATTAAAAAAATATATGAGAAACAACTTTCACATTGTATGTGATATATTTACAATCACCAATAAGAAATCAACAAAAGATTGGACGTAGCAAGGGAATAATATGTTCTTTTGTTGTAATGGTTTTGGAAGTTCATTCCAATTAGTAAGGAATGGTGATGGGGTGTAATAACATTGAATTTACCTTGTATTATATTGTATGAACCATATTTTACCTTAGAATATGAAGGAAATACACCTCAAGCCACCAACTAGCTATCACAGTTATAGCTAGGCCTTAATAACAAGTGATCGGGGTTAGCTTTCTGTTGTTGTAAGTTAGATTAACTATTACAATTACTGATTTGGATTGAAACATATATTATAGCTATTGTATGGGTTAGAATGAATATTAAAATTGATATGTGTTGGAATAATTGACATTTACATTTCTATAGGTTGGCCACCTAATTGTTATGGGTTAGTTGTTTAGTTTCTACAAGCTCATTGCATAGTTACTAAAGACTAGCTACTGAATTAATAATAGATTGCTAACCAGTTTTTATGAGTTGGCATACCTAGTTACTACTAGTTGGATTAAATAGTTTCTATGGGATAGCTTACGATGGATCCAACCATGTTATCTAGCTACTATAGGTTTTTTCTCTACCTTATAGTTTATTCTTAGACTATGTAACTACTAGATTAGTAATAAAGTCAAAATAGTAATGATAGTAAATGATACAATATTATTCATAAAATAGATATTGTAATCATAAAACATCAAATATATTTATAACATGTTCATTTAGTACTGCATAACATAAATGAGTACAAAAAGCAACTTTGATATGCTTATGGATTACTGAAAGGGATTAACAAAAGGGGTTTTGGAAGGTCTTTCAAGGTTAATCTTTTAGCCCATCACACCCCCCAACTAATGAGTTTCTCATTCTTGGGAAACTTAATCCTCATTTTAATCTTATCATGTATTGATCACACTTTCATGAAAAATCAAAAAGTTCAAATGAACTGTATTCTTGTTGTAAGTATAACCCCTTATTCTTATCTAAATTTTCCCATCTCTTAATTTTTACATATTCATTTAATTAGTCCTTCCTTGTATAGACATATTTATGAAACATGAATGGAGGATGATAAAATGTTATATCTAATAAATGATTCATCTACCTCCTTTTTTCATCAATATATTTATGCACTCTTCAGAGTACAACTCTAATATTATACCCAGAGAGAGGTTGCTTTCTTTACAATTATGGGGTCAATTCATCCCATCTTCTTATGCATGAAGTGGTGCTCTATCAATTTTATCCAAATATGTAAGATACTAATTTTAGGATTAAACTTGTTTTATTAAAAAATGGAAGGCCACATATAATTCTTAGATTAGGATGACCCAATCTTATACTATCTTTGATGGCTTAGTGGCTTCTCCCATTATTATTAATTTATCCTCCATTTCCTTTTCATGATATTTAATTATTTCCTTGCCTCTCTTGTCTTCAATGACTAGATATGAATAAAAGAATCTAAGTGGCACATCCCCCACATATAGGTTTGGATTCCATTATAACTCATAAATAACAACATAATCATGAAGATAGAATTCACACAATTAGGTTTGAACTTCAGGGGTACTCTTCACATAAAAATTAAAGGAGTGAGGGTCAATTAATGTTGTAGGAAAATTATAATATAGTTAAATTAATTTTAATTTCAGCCACTTGTAATTGAAGTAAAGGGCATAAATTATTGTAGGTGGTCTACACTATCATTTAGACAATTATTTGACATAATTATTCTTTTTTTTTCAATACAAAAAAAACATTTCTCTTTATCTTATAATTATAGTAATGCCTCTTTTAGTTTCCACTTCATTTTCTTCCTTTCTTCCATCAATTGACTATATTATATATACCATTAGACCTATAGGGATTTAATCTTAACATCTCTTTTCAAAAAAAATTACTCCTCACTAAATCCATACATATTAGTGGAAATATATGCAAAATTTATTTCAACATGGTATATACAATGACAAGGATTATCCTACTATGGGTTGTGCTATAGGGACTTGAAGACATCCACTTTCCACTTTTACCATATTTTCCAACATGTCCAACCCATTCTCCATGTTTTTTAGTACCCTAATCAGTTCCCTAAGTGTTTTAAATTGTCATAGGGAAGCTACCAATTCCTAATTTTATTCTTTTCTTAGTGGAATAGTGGTTTCATAATACTCTACCACATATTCCTTCTTTATGGTTTTATCTACCACTCTTGTTTATTATTTTTTGACCTCAAGTGTAGCACCCTAATGTTCTATTTTTATAAAGGCTCCAAACACTGAGTTGAATGAAGTAGAATTTTATTCTTCATTTTTGCTAGTAGTTTTGGTATCTTCTTCTCTTATTTCTTCCACCTCATCATATAATCATACACTTTAAATGTGGAAAATTGTATAAGTCAAAGGGTTTTATTATTTTGATATCCCAAATTTGAATATATAAGGTTCCCTATTGGAAGAAATTGGTGGGAGAACCCTTTGTAATTTCTCAGGCATTGAAGATGAGGGCATATATTCTACCCTTTATTTTGGAATTAGCTACTTAACCTTATACTATAAGTATACAGAGTAAGGAGATAATATTTGCCTCATTATTATTCTAAAAATTTTCTCTATTATCACATTTTCTTCTAAATCTTCAATGGAAATATTCTCTTCTTGATCTTCAACTACCACATTTTATTTAGATATGATATTTATTATTATTTTTCATATGGTAGCTATTTCATTCTTAAAAATTCTTCCCATGTTAAATTGGTTCTTTTATCAATTATAAATTTATGAACTATAAGGGGAATTAAGTAATGGTGAGACAAATATTTTATTGTCCTCTTTCGGTACTCTTTTATCATTATTTTCAATATATTCAATAGAAAATTTGGCACATTGACCCTCTTATTGTGTATCAAGTGATTGCAAAGT
This sequence comes from Torreya grandis, assembly GCA_037957365.1. Classification (NCBI taxonomy): domain Eukaryota; kingdom Viridiplantae; phylum Streptophyta; class Pinopsida; order Cupressales; family Taxaceae; genus Torreya; species Torreya grandis. The sequence continues at coordinate 654,554 of JARHVA010006389.1, read as the reverse complement.
TTAGAATGGACTTCATGGAGCATAGAGTGTCTAACCTCACCTATGAGGTATTATATGATTAAGTTAATAACTTATGCCCATAACTAATATAATGAATATTGAAGTGTGACTTTATTAGAAGACTCTAGTTGCTCACTAGAAATGAAGAATACATCTATTATTATTGTAACACTTGGTATTCATTTATATATATATTATTATCTATGGAAGGCCAACCACCTCTTCCAGTATCTCTTAAGTGATCAGAAATTGTAGTTGCCTAATGGTAAATACACCATCCTTTGGGGTTTATTTAAACTCCATGGCTATCTTATCATCATATCCTATCAGGTCTTCAAAATAACTCAAACAAATTACATTTTTAAAAATGTCAACCAGATCATGTCCCATTATCAATGGTATGAGGTTTATTGGATTTATTCATGGTATATCCCCAAACATTTTTGTGCATTGTTGTTTCCTACAAAAAATAACAGATTCACAATTTACATAATATAGAAAGATAATTGTACTTTCTGTAAATGCTTACTTTGTTTTTTATTTCTAAGGTGATGGTCATCAATACTTATCTATCTATTATTTCATTCTTCCCTATTCTTATTCCTCATCTATATAAAAAAATCATGGCAGTAACAATATTACCCAACTTTATTATTTATAACATGGACCATCATGACGAGTCATTCCTCTACCCAAACCATCAAATCACTCATCCTTGAGTGTTTTGTTACAATGGTTGGTACATGTGGAGAAAATTATGGCATGAATGGGAATGATTGGGGATGATTGGATGTACAAAAAAGTAATTATAGTGATTGGAAATTATGCAAAAAATGGAAGGTTTTTAATAGGTAAAAATGGTATCTTAGGAAGAAATATTTAATCTAACATGATTACATAGATTTAAATGTTTAATATGGAAAACATGATTTTTATATAACAAGAATGATATCATAATCTATTATTTATTGGTTTACCAATGAACCTATTTTTTTGTATAGTTTACTTTGCTAGTTATCAACTGATGTTTGGATTAGTATCTACATTTGTTTATGTAATCATGGAGGATAATGTGAGACTTGAAGAAGATTGTATTTGTTTAAATCATCTTCTATAAGATCAAGTACTGAGAGTGCTGATTTTAGTAAATGATTGAGTTAGAATTTTAATATAGATGTTCAATTGAATTCAAACTTCATGTATCAAATAGTGATTATCTCCTTTTAGCAAAGCTTACAACTTAGTGCATGAGAAAGAGGAATTAATAACTAGTTGTGGGTGATTGTTTGGGAAGAAACACTATTATTAGGGATGATATCCAACATTAATAGTTAATGTACATGGTATTCTAAGAGACATAGGTACATGTCATTTATTAATTTTATAGGGGCTAATTAATAATGTTGATATGTTTTAGTGCTTACAAATGGGTAATTATAGGGCTTGTAAGTTAGGCAGTGATATGTTGTTAAATGAAGAGGTTTTTGGGAGTCTATATGTTATGATAAGTGAAACATGCAACACTTTTTGGGAAGTATGCAAAAATTTTCAAAAAAACTATAGAAATTAGGTTTTTCTTATAACATTCCTTCATATCTAGTATAAACTATATGTATAAATTTTTTAGCATATGCCTTCATCATGTACTATCTACCTACAACTTGTAGCACTATATTCATGCAACCTATAGAAATTACTAGAAAGCCATAGAACATGCCTACATCCTATAATAATTGATACATTTTGTGTAGTAAGTGTTGTATAATCCATATCAACTACTATACAACCCACAATTTCTTGTAAACAACTAGTAGTGACTAGGATGCAAATTTTAGCTACTTGAAAATAGCTTATAGCAACTAGGATGTAACTTTTAGCTACTTGAAAATAGCTTATAGTAACTAGGATGTAATCTGTAACTACTTACAGAAAAATGTAACAACTAGGATGTAACCTATAGCTATTTATAAATAACATGTAGCAACTATACATAACCTTTAGAAGGATATGATTTGGTGACCAAAGAAGAGAACAAAATTATTTCCCCAACTTCAGTAAAAAAGTTGTAGGAAAATTTGTAGCAGATTGAAAGATCTAAGCAAATCTCCAAAATTAGGGGTTTGCCCACAAGATTTCCCAAATAGTAGATATGATACCACTTGTAATGAAATTACTTCAATAATAACGTAGAATAACAAAAATAAATCATAATATGCCTAAAATATAACATAATATATGAATAAAAGACAAGCCAATTTGAGGGGTTGTGGCAACCTCCACAAGATTTAATAAGAACAAAATCCATAATATATGATGATAAAAAACTACCCAATACCTCCTATATATAGTATACCAAGGCCATGGTTACTCCATACACTAACCTACTAACTAAATTGATCCATATAGAAATGTGATATAACATCAAAGAGGGATAAGTAAGCCATAGATCGACTATTCTTATCCCTATACATGCGATAGGTGAAGGGCATAACATGCTCTTCCCATTCAAACCAATATTGTCCCCAACTTTGAATGAAAATTGATGATGTTATAAAAATAATTCACCCTTCCAAGTTGTATCCTCACTTCTCAAGTTCTTCCACTTGATCAGATATTCCTTAATCTCTTTGGTTCTCAACCTCTTAGTATGTGTTTGTAGGATATTCTCTGGTTCCAAAATTAATTGTCCTTCTTCATTTAGTTTTGGTAGCTCTATTTGGGCTGAAACTTTATATCCAATGACTTTATTCAAGCATGAAACATGAAATACTAGGTGTATTTGAGATGAATGAGGTAACTCCAACTTGTAAACCACACTTCTGATTTTCTAGAGAACCTAGTAAGGGCCATAATTCTTAAGAGAAAGTTTTTTGTCCTTTGTATATTATTTCAAGGACATCTTCTTGTAAGGATAAAAATGTACAAATACTTGGCCACCCATGTCAAAATGTCACTCACTATAGTGTTGGTTTACTTGTTGCTTCATCATATTTTGTGTCAAGGATAAATTCTCTCTCAAACCATCCAAAACCTCTTATTGATGTTGAATGTGCTCCTCCATGTCTTGAACCTTGGTTTTCACCCTTAAAGAAGAATTGATGGAAGGAAGAAGGTAACCATATAGTTTTAAAAATGGGGACATTTTTAAAGAGGTATAGAAATATGTGTTATACCACCATCTTGTAAGTGGTATCCATTTAAACCAATGTTCCTACTTATCTAATACAAAACAATGGAGATACTCTAAACATTTGTTGACCACTTCTATTTTTCCATCAGATTAGGGGTGGTATGAGGATCTATGATCTAGCTGAGTACCCAAATAGAAAAATAGTCTAGTCCAAAAATTACTAGTGAAAATAAGATCATGATCAATTAAAATTATTTTTGGGATCCTATGTAATTTTAGAATTGCCTCTAGAAAAATAACCACTACTGTACTTGGTGTAAATTAGTATGAGAGGGCAAAAAATGGGCATATATTGTAGGCCTATATAGAATTACCAAGATGACATTATTACCTTCATAACAAGGTAAACCTATGATGAAATCCATGGAAAACTCCTCCCACCTTTGACTAGGAATTGTTAAAGGTTGTAAAATACCTAGGGTCTTAACTATCTCACCTTTGTTATATTGGCATATCAAGCATTATACAATAAAATTTTATACATCTCCCTTGATTCCTTGAAAAAATAATACTCACTTGATTCTATGATAATTTTTCAAGAACTCAGAATGTCCCCCATTTGGAGATGCATGCAAATTTACAAGTATCTTATGCTTCAACTCTGAATATTTACAAAAGTATAACCTATCCTTATACCATAGGGTATTAAATTTCCATTCAATTTTGTTAGAGGCAATAAAACCTTGCTAGATATTTTGAATCAAAACCTGTGTATTCTTGTCTTTCTCCCACTATAACCCAACTTCATCCACTTAATCTACATACAACATGGACATTGCACAAAGTAATACTTTTATGGATGTATCTAATTTGTATAGTGCATCTGCTACTAAATTATCTTTACCCTTCTTGTATATGATTTCGAAATCATAACCCAACATTTTTGTTACCCAATTTTTTGGTTCTTCAAATGATAATCTTTGATCTAAAAATTCTTTGAGACTATCATGATTTACTTTCACCTTAAAGTGTCTTCCCATCAGATAGGGCGTCCGTTGTTTGACTACATGAAGAATAACGATCATTTATTTATAATAGATAGGTTTTTGTAGATTATTACCTTTGAATTGGTCACTTTAAAATTTAAGGGGTCTTCCTTCCTATATTATTACTATTCCTAACCCTGATCCAAAAACATCACATTTAATGAGTGTCTGGGAGAAGTATGGAGTAGCCAAAACTGGGGTGGTACACATAGATACTTTCAGTTACTCAAATGCTTTAGTGGCTACATAATTCCAATGGAAGACATATTTATTTATTAATTTAGTGGGTGGAGCTTATATGCTACTATAACCTTTCACAAATCTTTGGTAGTAACCTGTTAGTTTTAGAAAACCTCAGAGGTTTTTTAGTGTTTTGGTCATTGGCCATTACACCATTGTTTTGATCTTTTGAGGATAAAATTTGACACCTTCATCAGATAAAATGTGAACTAAGTACTCTACCTTCTTTACTCAAAAATCACATTTGGATGGTTTCGCATAAAGCTGATGTTACTCCAATACTATTAACACATGTTTCACATGTTGTAAATGTGCGTCCCATGTCTTAATTTAAAAAATATATATCCTCAAATAAAACCAACATAAAATTCCTTTCAAAAGTCTTTAAAATAGTGTTTATTAATCTTTGAAAAGTAGATTGTGCATTTGTAAGACCAAAGACATTACCAAAAACTCATAATATCACTCATGAGTTCTAAAAGTGGTTTTATGAATATCTTCATCCTTGATTCTAATTTGATGGTACCCTGAACAAAGATCCAATTTTGTGAAATAATAAACACCAAGAAACTCATCAATTAAATCATTAATTAATGGAATATGAAACTTATAAGTTATGGTGTACTTGTTGAGTTCTATGTAATCTAGGCACATCCTCTATATGCCATCTATATTACACACCATGACCATTGGTGATGAATATGCACTCTACTCATGCTTGATGATCCATGCCTCTAGAATCTCATGGACCATATTTTTTATTTCACTCTTCTATGCATATGGATATCTATATGGTCTGATATTTAGTGGTTGAATCCTTGGAATTATTTGAATGCCATGACAATGTTCTCTTTTTGGTGGTAGTCCTTTTTCCATGGCCCCAAAAATAGATGGGTCATAATCAAGAATCATTTATAGATCAAGATGTGTATATGCTTTTGTGGGTTGAATTTCTATGAAACATAATAATGCTATAAATCCTTCTACTCCATTTTTTAGCATCTTTGTCATATTATGTGAACTAACCAATTGTGTATATTTTTCCCATAATCCACGTAGTTCAATTTTACTTCCTTTAGAATGAAAGTGCATTTAGAATTTCATCTCAATTATACCAAGATTGTGAGCCATTAGATTCCCAAAACAATGTATGTACCACCCATGGGAATAAAAAACATAAGAGAATTAATATAGTACTCACCCATAGCAATATTAATACTATGACATTTTCCTAAATAATTGACTATGCCACCATCTACAATCATGACCTAAAATTTTGGTGTTAGGTAAATGAAATAGTTCAATTGAGTGGCAAACTTATGGTTGATTAATTTATGTGTGCTCCCTCAGTCAATCAACACTATAACCTTCTATTTCTTAAGGAAACCCAACTTTTTAAGTATCTAAGGATTGTTAATACCCGAAAGTGTATGACAAGAGATTTTAGGTTGGGAATATTTAGGTACCTCTTCTATTTCTTCCTCATCATCATTGGAGGTATCATTCTCTTCATCATCTTCATTGAATCCCTCAATGTAGAATAACTTCTTCTCAACACATCTATGTCCTTTGCTTTACTTTCTATCACAACTAAAATATAATCATTTTGCATGGTTCTCTTCATTTTTTTGAGGGGTCAATCTGTTAGGTGGAGGAAATGATGGTATCGATATGTTACAATTTTTGAAGTGAGTGAATCACTGATTTTTGTTGGCTATAGATTTTTTCTCGACCCTTCATGCCATGATAATAGAATTAGAAAACTTAAGTGGATTAAACATGCATATATCATATTGAATGTGGTCCTTAAGGCCACCCAAAAATAAGTCATTCATGTTCTCATTAGAAATTGTTTCTACATGTAAATATAGGTTCTAAAAATGATGAATATAATCCTTGACTGAGCTAGTTTGTCATAATTTTTATAGTTGACTAAAGTAATTCTCTATCACACTATTTCTACCATGTAATTATAGCTCCTCTATAAACTAACTAGGTGAAGCTGGTAGTCATCATTTTATTTTGACCACACAACCATCGATACCAAATGTAATGTACCATTACATAAAAACCTTGAGGTATTAGTGAAATCCATACATTTAGATCATAACATCCTACCATACTTATAAAAGCTAGACTCTGGGATAGATTTCAAACCATACACTAGGATCACCCACATGTGCAATCTCTAGATGAACACTACAACATTAACATAGCCACTCGCTCTATGACTTGAACTTAGGTGGAGGCTCTTATACCAAATGTAACAAACCATTATACCAAATCCTCAAGGCATTAATGAAATCCACATATGAGGATCATAATATCCCACCATGCTTTTAAAGCCCAGACTATGGGCTATATTTGTGCTCATAAACCAAGATCTCCTACATGTATGAGCTTTGACCGAACACTATAATGTCAACATAAACACCTAATCTATGACTTGAACTTGAGTGGAGGATCTGATATGAAATATAATGAATAGTTACATCAAACCTTGAGGCATTAGTGAAATCCATACATATGGATCATAACATCCCACCATACTCCTAAATACCAGACTTTGGGCTAGATTTGTGCCCTTAGACCAAGATCCCCCACATGTACAAGCCCTAGATGAACACTGTAATGATGATGTTGCCACCTGCTCTATGACTTAAAATCGAGTGGAGGCTGTGAAACCAAATGTAATAAACTATTACACCAAAACCTTGAGGCATTAGTGAAATCTGCATATCATGATCATAACAAATTTTTTCATATTTTTTCACTTTATTAGCTAATAATATTTTTTTCCAATCAAGTCTTTTTATTTAACACTTGGTAAAATAGTAAACTAGTTTTCTAATTTAGACCATCAACAATACACAAGGATTTTTATAGTTAAAAAAATTTATTATTATTATTATTATTATTATTATTATTATTATTATTATTATTATATGTCTTTTCTTTATTATCTAGAAAGTAGTTTTCAAACCAAAGATCTTTATTCAACATTTGGTGAGCTAGTAAACTAGTTTTCTATGCATAACTGTCAACAACGCCTAAGGGTTTTCATTGTTAAATTATTATTATTATTATTATTATTATTATGTGAAAATTTTAAATTATAATTGACTATAAGACTTTTTTTATTCAAAACTTTTACTTATCCCTTTGCCAACCAACAAGCTAGTTTTCTAGTCAAGGCTATGAAATGATGTGCATCCCTATTGAAGGGAATAGATGATGAGTTATAATCTTCATCTGATATCTGAATATGATCCCTTGAGGGGTCATATTATGAGACAATATTCTCAGCCAATATTTTGGCCACTTACATATCCATGAAAGGTCTCTTTTCCTCCATAATTTTCCTTGTTAAGTCATGCTTTTAAAGTGGATTCTTATACAACTTGAGGTCATGACCATTGATTAATTAATAAAATATTACTAAATTAGTTATTCATAGCTTAATTAATTCATTTTTGTATATGTTATATATCTCATAAGGACCGATCCATCTATTTTTAAAGCCCCTTTGTGGTCCTTATATTTACACTAATAGGGCAAGGCCCAATATCAGAGCATTGAAATTATTTGAGATGAACCAATCATTTAACTTGATTCACTATTATTGAACCATTTATCTATTTTGTAAATCTTCCCATTAGAGTTCACATAAGGAGTTGAGTTTCATTATCTTATCCTTCTATACTTCAAACAAGTCTATTTTAAGTTGCATGGAAAACCTTAGAGTTTTTTGTTTAAATTCTATAGGGAAAAAAACTTTCTTACCATTATCCAACTCATATGGTATAAAACTTGTTGTGGTTTTGCATGTAGTTATGTATGCCCATAAAACATTGAGAATGTGTATTGTCCAATCCTACTAGTATAACTATTGTTTTTGTAATAATGTTCTCTAATTCTTTAGTTGTGATCCCTTCTTGTCCATTAGAATATGAATGGTATGGAGTACAAGTTTTATGCTTGATTTCATAATCTTGAACAAGGGATGAAACTAGATCATATGTGAATTGTAGTACTTGATCTATAACTATTTCCATTAGAATTCTATACCTTGTGAGTATATATTCATATAAGTATTATAAAATTTTATCATCCCTTATATGTGTTACTGCTCTCACTTCTACCCATTCACTGAGGTAATATGTACATACCAATATTTAATATTTTTGTTAGATGTTGGATCTCAAGCCAAAAAAATCAATTCTCGATTTATTAAAATGATATAAGACTAACTGGGGATATAAAGACATTTCATTAGAATGTGTGGTTTTCCCATAAATTGACATATATTGGACTAGAAGGTATATGTTACAACATCCTTGCGGAAGGTGGCATGTAGGAAGGATATTGGAGGCAGTCCTCTTGGATTAAAATTTTCACATATAGGATTCATCATGGCATGCTTAGATAATTTCAATTACTTCATCCTCCATTCCACACTGACATGTTACTAACTTAGGCCTTTTGTAGAATAGATACCCTGATATCCATGAGTATGGAAGGATTCTCTCCACCATTTGGTCTTTCTAGCTTATAAATAAATTTTGTAGGGTTTGTCTTGAAGCTAAGTAGTTAGCGATGTATACAAATGAGGAAGTGTTAACGGAAAAATAAAAAAATGTTCATAAGTAAATGCATCATCTACCAATTAAATATATTCTTCAAATGTTAGTCTTGATAGAAAATATTTGACTATATTATCCTTGCCCACTCTATCTATAATAGTAATGTAAAATTATTATAGTATAAATAACCATATAATTATTCTACTACTAACTTATGGTTTTTTCATTAAATATAACATTGTATCATGGTTAGTGTGAATATAAAAATAATATCTAGTAATATAATGTCAAAATTCATTGATGACATACACTACATCAAATAATTATTTTTCTATCACAATAGAATTAAGATCAATGGTTTGAATATTATTGATGATAAATTATATAGTATAATTCAATGATATTTATTTTATCCCTAGATATACTCCATATTTTGTATTAGAAGCATCTGTATGGGTGTGGAAAGGTAATTTTTGATCTGAGCTCGACAAAATTATAGTTGTTACTAGTATATGTTTCAAGTATTTGATTGTTATTTGATATGCATCAATCCATATAAAGTCAACATAGTTAGATAATAAAAAATAGAGGTGATATTTACTGAAGTCTTTAATAAATATATGGTAAAATATAGCATGTCTTAAGAAACATGAAACATACTTTTGTTTTTATGGGGTTGGTAAGTTTTTTAAACTTCTATTTTAATAGGGTCTATCTTTATCCCTACTGGTAAGATATGGTGTCCTAGTAAAATGCCTTTTGCCATCAACATATAACATTTTTCATGAATTAAGGGAAACATGTTGTCTTGACATCACTAAATAAATATCTCTAAGATCTTTGTGGCTTTTTTTAATTTGTATCCCCATAGACTGTGAAGTCATCCATATACATATCTATAAAATCATAAGATAAGCTAGAAAATATGCTCAAGACAACACTTTGAAAGGTGGTAGAATAACTACATAACCCAAATCAAAATAAAAAATATACATAGGTACCAAAAATACATTTAAATATGGTATTATCCTAGTCTTTAGGTGTTATTTTAATATCATTGTATTCACTAAACCCATTTAGAAAGGAGAAGTAATTCTTCCCTAAGAGTGTGTCAAGTACTTGGTCAATGAAAGGAAGAGGAAATTGATCCTTCCTTGTGGATACATTAAGTTATCTATAATCATTAGATATATTTCATTTTCCACGCTTCTTTATCACAATTACATGGGTTGATACCCACTAGCTATCAAAGTAGGATAAATAAATCCTGCATCCCAAATTTTTTTTATTTCTATTATCACTATGTCCTTAACCATAAGGTTCATCCATCTTTGTGGTTGCCAGATGGGTTTTCATTCCTCCCTGATGTGTATGTGGTGATGCATATGTTGGGGAGTATGCCTGTAATGTCCTGGTAGTCCCATGAAAAAAAATGTGTGATTTTAGAGCATGGTCACTAGCTCAGTTTCTTGATGAAGTTTTTGCCTATTAATATTATTGAGAGGTCATCTACGTAGGAATTATACATTTTTTGATAAGGACAACATGAACTCTATGTTACCCAATATAGGGTAGAGGTTGAAAAGGTGTGGTAATAGGTGATGAAAGTTTTAAATGTATCCCATGGGATCTAAGGATCTCGTTGTTATAAAGATGTGGTGAAGTTGGCATTATATGCATTGTAACTAGTTATTTACTTGTGGGTCAACATCATAATTATTTTTTAGGATATTGAAAATGACCATGTCATCATCTCATTTATTCAAGGATATGCTATGTTGAATCTTAACAAGGGTCTAAAAATTATATTTCTCATTTTCTTCATCTTGTAACACATAAGGTTGTTCTTGTTCACATAAACACTGAGTTGGTGTGTATAAAACCATATTCTTTGTAGTATTTACATTTGATATGAACATGTTTAAGTAGTGTAGTTGATAAATGCATTAGTTGTAGCTATCCAAGTTTTCCCTATGATAAGGGGGTATCCACCCAGGTTGGCTTTGTGATTTAATATTATAAAGGCATCCAGGTACTCGAATGAGTCCATGACGATTACCAGGTCTTATCTAACCCCTTCAAGGTTCATCATTGATCTACCTACAATTTAGATAATGGTGGAATTTTTGTGAAGGCCTTTGAGGTGAAGTTTTTGAATGTTTTATTTGGTCAAAACATTAATGGCTACCTCTAACTCTATTAAGGTATTTTGCATAGGGTTTACATAGATGTAAATTTCAACTATAGGTCTACTTGGGTGATAAACTTAGGTGGGGATATATTTCCCAACATAAATTATGAAAGTTTTCCAACTACTCATACAGTTTTAGGATCCTTCCTCTTTCAACTAGGATTATTTAGGCACAATTCAAAAACAACATTAGTATAAATGGGGACATATTTTATAGCTTGAAATAGTTGGGTTTTAATAGAGAAATTTTTAATCTATCTTAAAAAATTAAAATCATAATCATTTTTTTTATAAGGTTTAATCTATATGAAAAAGGAGGGGTGTTAGGTTCTCTTTGACTAGTATATGTGCTCGGTTCATGAGTCAAATTGTTTTTATATGGATGTGGGTTAGTTAAGATATTAGGGACCTCTTAAGGAGGTTCTATTATTATGGGTTTTTTTGGGTATGGGAAAATTAATCCTAAAAAAAGTTTCACTTTGTCTACCTCCATTGAATAAGTTGGGTATTACATCATTTAATTAGTATATGTTGATTGAATAAATAAATTTTTGGGGTAAGGTATAGATTTGGAAATAAAATGAGGAGTTTTAGGTTGATTTAAATCATTTTTTCCTAGAAATAGTGATGGTTGTTTCATTTGTGGTGGTTGTTGGCACCCAACATTCTAGTTAAACCATGGCTAGTTGTCATTGATTAGAAGGTGGGTACCATTGATAGTTTTGATTTTCTAATTGCCATGCATGGTTCTAGAATTGTTTCCAATTGTCTTGAGGTTGATTTTTTTGTGTGGAAAAGTTCAGTTTTTTGTTGGAATTGTTGTGTTTGATTCCAATGGGTAGGTCCATAAAATTTTTGAGGATGGGAAAATTAAACTTAAAAATTAGGAAATCAAGTGTTTGATGGCGTACCTATATTTTGAGGTATTTATGACACATGTTTTCATTAAACCATGTAAAATATATGCTATATATCCCTCTAATTTTTTGAAGTTTTATTGTGTTAGGATCCTCCTCTGTGATGTTTGATACCTTTACATGGGTAGTATGGAATCTAAAATTTGTTTTATTTCTATGTTAATATGAGTAGTACATAGTTAGAGATTGTTATGATTCTTATTATCTTTTATGTGTATTTAATGTATCAATTTGTGTGGCCAAGTGGATGATAATATTTTACTTCATATCCTATATCAAGTTATTGAATTCCATCGTTGATAACCCATTAATGGTCTTGTAGGATGATGATAGAAATGATTTGTTTTTATAGATGTTTTTCATTGTAGATATGGTGTAATTTATACACAAAATGATGATTTAATCAAATTATATTTGTGAAACATCACCATTGATTCATGATATCCAATGTTTACAATTATTAATTATAAATTCCTTTCAAAAGTATCAACTTAATATACTCTACATCTAGCTTTTTCTATTTCAATTTTTGAAGTCTAAAAATAAATATTTCCACATAGTCCTCCAACATTTCCTCTTCCTTTTGTGACATTCAAAATATTTCATCTCTTATAAAGTGTTTCCCTCTATAGTAGTCTTGATATTTTGAGAGAAATATATATCCTTTATTTATTTCAAATTCATCACTGCATTCTTTCCCAACCTCATGAACCAATATAGGGTTATGTCTTTGAGTATAAATGAAAATAATTTTAGCTTGTGGGAATCTTTATTGTAGTAATAACTAAGACATGATTTCTAACTTAAAGAGGAACATGTTAGGGCTATCATTTACCACTCCCCTAAAGTTAGGTATAGTTGATAAGGTAATATTCTTCATGAGTGCATTACCCATAGGGGTCTTGATGGGAAATTCAAATATTGTGGCCTTAATGGCAAGGGTTTATCCTTCCATGTCTCCCATGATTGTTTTGCAGCACTCATGCACCAGTGATTTTTTCAATCCAAGGTTTAAATTATTTATCAATCTTCTTAGACCAAAGTGAGTAATCAGAGATGGCTCTAGGCTTTGTTATGAGACACAAACATTTTAAGGATGGGGGTGATGGAATGAATTATTATAAATATTCATTTGTAAATTTGATAAATATGTCACCTTGCACAATTGGTTTTATGACTATAGGTTCAAACTTTCCCTTTATGGCTAAAAGGGCTTGATAATCTATTTTGATAATAAATTTAAATGAATAAAAAGAGGATTGGATACTAGAATATTGAGTGTAAGGTGGCCAAATTGGTACTCCTAGGAGAATGAATTATTCATGATATGAATATCTTCTTGTCCTTTGTATTTAGATTAATTGGCTAGTTTAACCAAGAACTTTTTAGCCACTACCACTTCTGATACAATTTCAAGTGATATGGGTGGACTAGTTACTTGTGATTTCTAAAAATGATGCCTCAACTTATAATCCTATATAAAAAATTAGTCTCCTCGACAAGAATCTACCTAAGTGATCCATATTTTCATACATACACTTAATCAACCTTTCTTTTAGATCTATTTTGAATTGTGTATACACAACATTTCTTAAAAAGTATCATCTACTAAAGCTTTCTCTATTATATGAACCTATCAAGTTTTGGTATCTCTAAGTACACACATTAAAGGGAACAATATGAAAGAGATGGGTATACCATTGGCTCTTCAATTTTTGGTCAACTCTATCATTACTAAAACCCATTACGAATCCTACTTATCCAACTCCCCAAACAAATAAACCCTATTTTTCCATTTCCATAAGCAATTCTCATTTTGAAAATTCCCTAACTAAGAAAACACTCTCTTTTTCTACTAATTAAGTTAGGTTTACCCTATTATAAAATTTAATTCACACATTATGGAACTAAATCATCCAAGCCAACCTAGTTTGAGGCCTAATGACATTTTTTTTCTTAAAATGGGTCATGTTGGCTAACCTTGTTGGCTGAAATTATGGAAGGGTTAGGAATTATCCATTAATATAAATAAAAGCCTCCTTTTAATTCAATATGAAGGAACATTCATTTTTGCATTATTATAACTCAAAATAATACAACTATATTTGAAGGAGCCACTGCTTAGGGTTTGTCTTGGATTGAAGATAACTTGTATTGTGGGAAGTTCTAGATGCAAATTATGAGTCTTTTAGCCTAGATCTAATTTCTATAATGTCTTACTTACAAAGCCATGAAAAAATATTGCAAAGCACCATTTTCTAAGGGAGATATTGAGACTCGATAGGCTCTCCCAAAGATAAGTTTATCTAAATTTTTATATTTCATTTGATATATATATATATATATATATATATATATATATATATATATATAACACAAAGTAATAGATTTTTAATATATAACTCCTTGATTAGATTACCTATATACTTAAACTTAGTATAGATATATAGGGTCTTATTTGCTTACCATCTTCTACCTTAGGTGATATAGGCACCCATTTGCCTATTGTGATCCCTTGGTTGTTTGTTTGTGTTAAATAATCCCCCTTTGTGCCACAATATTTGGTGAGAACTAGATTAGTTTCATTTTATGTATTAGAAGACATAGCTAGGATTATTTCATAGTGTTATTTGACTATTGGGTTTGGAAACCTCTCCTTTTATGTTATGTGATAAGATATCCCTTGGTTAATCTTAGAAAATCCAATTTGGTCATACCCATAATGTAAAAAGTATCATAATAGATGTTATTTGATACCTTTTTTGATCTTGGATTTATTAAGTAGAATAGGTTATAGATCTATCTTATTTTTTTACATACATTCTAGTGAACCTAATGTGAATCTAACCATTAAATTTTTTATTTTTCATTTACAATCAACTAGGTCACGTTGGTCGACATATTTTTAAGCTTTTTTTATAAATCCAAGATCCACAACCAACTAGGTCACGCTAGTCAGTAAAGTTTTCCTCTATTTGTAGGGTTTTTATCCATAGTCATCTTGGTCACACTGATCAACCCAATTATTTCCTCTTTTTGAAGATTTAGGATCTAAATTCAACTAGGTTCAACCCAAACTTGTCCTCTATTTATAGGTTTTATTCTACATTCAACAAGGTCATGTTGGTTGACTTGGTCATTTTCTCTATTTGTAGATCTAGGATCTATAATCAACTAGGTCATGTTGGTTGACCTAGTTATTTTTCTTATTATTTGAATTAACTTAGATTCAACTAGGCTAGGTTGGTTAACCTAGTTTTATTTTACTATTTTTTATTTTTAACTTTCTAAAAACTAAGTTTAATTAGTTAACTTTGTTTAATGCTTATGTTTTTTTTGATATTTTTGCCTCTGTAAGACTAAATCAAGCCTAGATGATCCAATTAGTAGTCATATATTTCACTCTCTTAGTCAACCAACTAAGTTGACCTAGTCGACCTAGTTATGTTTCTTAGGTTATTTCTAACCAAGATTCATACTTACATTTTTGTCAATTATCTCAATTTATCGTTCCTATTTTTTAGTAAAATTACTCAATATTTTTAAAATTTCTACTTTGTTTTTGATAGTTTTTTAGCTCTATAAAACTATATCACATAGTAAACTAAGTCAACTTAGCCAACTTAATTATGTGTTTGTCTACTCTAATAGATTAACTAAGTCAATTTGGATGAATGTTTTTTCTTTCAAACTATTTTCACAATAGACTAAATTGGCCTACCTGAATTTGTTTTATTTTGTTTGCCAACTAGATCAACATGGCCAACCTTGTTTTATGTATTTATTTATCAACATAAGTAAGGAAATTCACTTGATTTTACTATTAATTAGCCTCACATTTAATTTTAAAATATTTAACATTCTATTTATTTACTTTCTAAAACTACAAATTGGTTTTCAATACTTGATTTCCACTTTTATTTTCACACTGTCTTGATTTTCCTAGAAACTATGTACCCTCAATTTTAAAACTATGTAGGTATTGTTAGGAAGAGCTATGTGATACTCTATTTATGGTATTTATCTATCATTAAAAAATATCATGAAATGAGGCACTTTACCCAATACTCATAGACATATTACAAAGTTAAACATGATATTTAGTTTCAATGTACCTCATGATATTTCATAAATTCATAGAATTTCCCTTTATATTAAACCTTAGGAATCTAGCCATACATTTGATCTTGTGGTGCATTTGTTAGTGATTAGCACTAGGAACTTACTTCTAACCTACCCTTGAAATTTGGTTTATTTGATTATGGGAATAATACTTCTTCCATAGTCAACATCTGAAATATTGGACCATCACTATCCAATGGAAAATCAATTATCTTCGGGAGGCTAAAAATCAATCAGAAAAATTTAGTACATCTTCTTGATATTTTTTCAAAAATGTAATTAGCCTTATTAGTTAAAAAATTACATTTTTTGATTTGTACTTATTATTCTCTATTATATTATAGACAATATCAACTAATTATGATATAGTTCTTAGTTATGTGTTTCAACTAAGTTATGTATTCTATTAAATTTACCTTTTATTCCAAACTACATAATCTTCTTTTTGTTTACCTATATTTTTTATTTCATGTAAAACTAAATTGACTAACTTGATTTAGCAGGCTTTCAAATCTCTATTTTTACCTATCTAACAAAATAAGTCTACCAGCTTGACTCAATAGGCATATAGACTATTGATTTTCCTTCACAACCCAAATAGGTCTACTAGATCAACCCATTAAGTATCTAAACTATTCCTGACTTCCAAAATTACACTAGATCAACTTGGTCAACCTTGTAGGTCATGGCTGACTTAGTCTTATTTTAACTATTTTTCTATTTTTCTAAAATTACACTAGATCTACCTAGTCGATCTTGTAATTCTTAGCTGACCTAGTCTATTTTTTAACTACTATTCCATATTTTCAAAATTAAATTAGATCAACTTGGTTATATCTATATGTGTTATCCAAGCTAGTATAATTTTAAATGATTATTACATATATAAAAATATAGTAGATCGACCTGGTTGACACTATAGGTCCTAGCTAACCTAGTCTAATTTTTCACCATTATTATAAATTTTAAAAATTACACTAGAATAATCTGATTGTCCCTTTAGTTATTTTCCAAGTTATTATAATTTTTATCTATTATTCTATATTTAAATAATTACACTAGATCAACCTGGTCGGCCTTGTAGCTCATGACTAACCTAGTCTAATTTTTAATGTCTATGAAATCCACTAGATTAACTTGGTTGATACTGTACATCCTAGATAACTTAGTTTATTTTATCATCCTTTTTCTCTTTCAACATTCCATCCTATTATTTTTCTTACCACACTAATTAGTATCATGAATTCACTTATTAGGATCTTCCTTGATATTTTCTACCAATTCTAAGTTTACATGGGCTCTTTCTTACTTACCATAACCACCCAAGAGTATAGTCCCTTATGACATAACTACACCAGGCCACCATCTAGATGAATGGAATGCATCATGGTCCACATCACTTAAAATGATGATCAAGATGATCTTACCCTAAACGACACCTTATCTAAAATTCCATACTTTATATTGGAGCATATGATACCAACATAGGGAACCATCCTATAGGAAACCCTTCCATAGGGAACCTATCCTGTAAAGAACATTATTATCCATAACATTAGGATTAATCCTCCTAATAACACTAACCTTAAAACTTATACCACTATAAATCAAAATACACATAACGATGCAACTCAAATTATTGCTCAAATGATTCAACAAATTAATCTTATATAAACAACTAACAATTCTCAAATGCTCAAAATGCAAAATCATATCTTACAAATGTAAATTCAAATCCCTATTGTCATGCCCCAAAATAATCAAATTTTATTCCTCATCCTCTTAAATATTCCAATGGAATATCATCCCTCAATGTATTATGCATAAAAAAATGCTTAAACATCTTTAAAATGAACTTTCATATACATTCATTGTATCTATAGATATTGTAAATAATTCTCCAACAATTAAGTATTTTGGAACTAAATACCCTATTATCTTTCTTAAATCATTTAGAAATCTCTATAAGGAATGGGTCCAAAAAAACACTTTTTCTACCACTAAAATTATTGTTAAAACTCATATGGGAGATGTTTTATCATGGTATAATGAAATTCCCCAACATTCCATATGGAAACTAGAATATATCATAAATAATATAGTTAAATAATTTCAATAAAATGATTTTCCTAAAAATTATCTTAGTCACTTCATCACTGCCAAATAATTACCTACTGAATCTGCTCATATTTTTATCAAAGATGGAAATCACTAGCTCATAAAACAAATCACAACATGAGTGGCGAAAATCTATTTAAATTATTTTTTACTACCCTTAAACATTCTCTTCAACAAAAAGTTTGAATCATTTCCACTCAAACCTTAGAAGAGGCTTTTTATCAAACTAAATGACAATATTTCCTTATCAATCAATTTGAACCATCTCATAATTCAATCAAGGAATCTTTCCAAACTTTAACAAACACCTTCACTAGAAGAAATTTTCAATCTAAATCCCATCCAATAAAGATGAGAGTAGTCATATTATATAATAAAATTCCCTCCCATCCACCCTTTATGATGTCAAAAATTAAGAAGTTACTATCTCCATCAAAATATTTCATTTATAACAATACCACTCCCCCATCATGGTATGATAATAATAATTTTTTCTTGCTTTGACATTGAAATTGGTCATTCTCATGAGACATGTCACGGAATTATGAATTTTGTTGTTTATTCAATGCTAGGATATGCATTTTATCATGATTTTATGATCAAAATACATCATCATGATTATCTCAAAGTTTATGAATAGAGAAACTTCATCAAAATTACAACTTGAAAATCTCACAAACCTTCCTCAAATCCCAATGCACAACACTTTAATGATGATGTTTGCACTATTAATTTTGATTATAGTTAATATTATAATAATTATTAATATGTTAATGCATCTAAAGTCAATTATCACTATAAACTTACTCATAAATACCCTAGCACCAAACCTAAGAAAATATCTTACGAAAATAAAATACTTAAAGACACTACCACTTCTCAACCCTCATATTCAGAACCATCCATGAGTGATGATCCATCTCCACTATTGGACCCTCATATACTTCCAAAAATTACCCCACTTAAGAAACCTAAGCCTCATGCTCATTATTATTATAAACCCCACTAAAATTTATTAGATGAACTTAATTCTATGCCTTGGAAAATTTCCCTCATGGAATTAGTAAGAACTTATCCTTATCATCAAAAGTTCGTTAAGCAACAACTAAAAGACATAGAATAACCCTTATCTAATAAATATGAATTACTTCTTGATGCTACTCAACCTATAAAAGTACATGTTATTGACAAATCTCATCTACCAGACCATCCATATAATTTCCATAAGAATATGTGATAAATGATGAAACTATCTTTTAAGTTGATGACGCACCTCTTTCTATTAAAATTGATATCAATAAAACTCTAATTAAAATATTATTGGTTGATGAAGGATAGAGTATCAATGTTACTTATCTTTGGTTAATTTAATAAATCGAATATCCTAAATAAAATCTCAAACAAACACAACTCACATGTTTAATATTTGATAAAATGAACCAAAAATCACTTGGTTGCATTTGGATCCCTCTTACCATTTGACCCAAGAAAATATGCACCAATATCATGGTCTTGGATCTTACCTTATCATACAAGATTCTCTTAGGTCATCTTTAGACTTAACTTATGTGAGTTATTTCATCTTTTGATATCCAATGTGTAAAATTCATACATAATAGGAAGTGTTACAAACATGAGGTTGATCCAAATCTTTAATATCAATATTATATTCCTACCATTGCCAATATCAATAGTTTTCCTCTTCCTTAATTTTTTGATATGCATTCAAATTTACATGTAACTCTCATAGATGTGGATAATGATGAACCCAATGAACTAAAAAATATTTATAATATCACTTGATTACCTTCCTATATCATAGAATGGCTTCCTCCTTATCTTCTTGCATGATATCTAACCATTCCATTAATAAATGATACCACTGACAACCCTCCCTCAAGCAATGCACATGAATCATATTACATAGAGGATCATTTTGCTTACAATAAATATATAGTGGCCAGATTAATTAAATATCCTTGAGTGATGTATCCTCACACTTACAGTAATATGGGTATCTCCACTATAGATGATCCTACTAAAATAGATACATGTGTAATATCACCATCCTATGATGATATATACATTATTTTGGAAGCTCAATCATGCAATTTATACATCTTATATTATTAAACTACATTTAATAAAATACATGCCTTCAATCGTGATGTTCATGTAATTTACATATCCTTTGATAGTGAAGACAAAATGGCAAGTTATGTACCACCTATACATGCATATTTGATATATACTCCATGGGTCATCCAATAAATTAACCAATCTGATTTAATCCAACCTACAATCCCTTATTGCACTGATCATATCAATCTAGTAAGTTAATATACATTACCTTTAATCAATCCTATCTGACAAACCAATTCCATACTTATTATAAACAATTCAATCACCAATGATGATAATGTTTCTCCCACTATTTTGATACTATATTATACTAAATAATATTATACCTCTATTCCTAAAATTAACTTAGATTCACAAGCTACAACTATTTGATAATCACATTTTGAGTTTAATACTCATGGAAATCAAAATTTGGATCTTAAAGTGGATGTTGAAAATCATGGACCCTTACACATTCTCCCTAATGATGAAGCTATTTTAGATCTAACCCATGCTTTCGAGCCTTAAATTCCACCCCAACATCATAAGCTTGGTCGTTTTGAGAAAAAGGCTCCTTGTTTCAACAATTTCATTATTATATTATTGATCCCAAAACACATCTTGTTTCCTCACATCCTCATGATACCTATCATTTCTAAGACAAAAATGTTATGTTTATTGATGAAAATATTATAATTAACTATGGAACAACTTCCATCCATCAACATATTCTTGTTTTCAAAGAAATTCATCCTACCCAACATGATAACTTTGGTCAATTTTTTATA
Source organism: Torreya grandis (assembly GCA_037957365.1). Classification (NCBI taxonomy): domain Eukaryota; kingdom Viridiplantae; phylum Streptophyta; class Pinopsida; order Cupressales; family Taxaceae; genus Torreya; species Torreya grandis. The sequence goes on along the minus strand of JARHVA010006389.1, from coordinate 633,298 downwards.
AATATTGTGAATATTTTGCATGGTCATGTGAAGACATTCTCAATATTTTGCATGGTCATGTGAAGACATTCTCAATATTTATCCTAGTATTGTGATCCATAATATCATTACCTATCTTGATGTACAACCAATGTGTTATAAGAAACATAAATTTCCTACCAATATTTCTACCTTATGCCATAAAGATATCATCAAACACATATACTTTAAATTCATCAAACCTATAGACTAATCCAAATGGGTTTCCAAAATTATTCCTATACATAAAAAAGTAACCATGGTTATTCACATGGGTATAGACTTTTGAAATCTTAGCATAACGTGTCCCAAAGATAAATTTAATTTACCAAAAATCAATGTCATTATTCTTTCCACCATTGGGTATGACATTTTATCTCTCATGGATGGTTTTTCAAGTTATGATCAAATTCATATCCCTCCTAAATATCAACATAAAACCAATTTTATAATAGAATGGGGAGCCTATTGTTACATTAAAATGCATTTTAGTCTTAAAAATTCTGATGCCACTTATGAATGTGTGATGACCCATATATTTCATGATATCATATATAAAATAATTAAAAATTTTGTAGATGATATTATCACTAAATCCAAGCATCATGAAAATCATTTTCATGATCTTGTTATCATTTTTATTGTCTCATGAAATTGAAACTTAAACTCAATCATTACAAATGTTTTTCTTGATGTCACCTTCAAAAAAAATTTAGGATTTTTATTTTATTTACTTCAAAATGATGTAGATCATACTAAAATTAAATCCATTATTAGCATGCCTATTATTCATTCCATTCTAGACACATGAACATATCTTGGTAAACTTTTGGTAATATGATGTTTTGTTCATGAGATGGCTTACCATATTTCTTTAGTTAACTCTATTCTCAAGAAATGTATATCTCTTTAATTGACTGATTCATTTCAAAAATTATTCAGAATCATGAAATAATCACTCTTTCATGCACCCATTATTCTATCTCATTCCAATGATTGACCTCTAATCTTATACACCTCTTCTACCCCCATATGAGTTGGGGCAATACTTTCCCAATAAGACGAACCATATCATTAATATGTGATATATTATATTAGTCATGGTCTAATAGACTATGATAGATGATATAAAAAAGTTGAATGTGATTATCTCACAATTTTTTTTTAGCCAAAAAACTTTTCCATTACATAAATTAGCAAACAACTTGAGTCATAATTAATTTTGATCATCTTCATCATTTTTTCTCAAAATATTTATTACCTAATGGTTTGATCTACAAATGGATGAATTTATTTATGGAATTTGAATTGCAAATTATTATTCCAAAAAATATTTAAAGTCCAAATTATTTTTGATCAAATTGCTAATGCTCCTATACCATCCACTAATCATCTTCAAAACAATCATCCCGATGAATAAATCCTATACATTGAATGTCATAATTAATATATTTCCCTCAAAGATTATTTTTAGAATTTTACAACTGAGCTCAAATAAAATAATCTTTATGCACCAATAAATTCCATTTCTAATCCAAAATCCAAAGTCATCATCAAATAATTACTTGAAGTTAAAAATGATTTGCATGAAGGTACTTGGACACTCCATCGTGATGGTGTTAAATGCACTTCAAGGAGTTGGGGTAGGATGCATCTTAGCTAACCTGCATGTAAAAATCATACCTCTTTCTTTTTTATTAACCTTTGATGATACTAAAAACATGGCTAAGTATTAATCTCTCAATATAGTCATACATGCGCCAATCAATTTAGACATTCATTATCTACATGATTTAAGTGATTCATAACTCATTTGCCGTTAACTCGATGGTGACTATTGAAATGTAAAAGTGAAAATCTTATCCCTTATCACTATATTTCCATGAATCTTTATAAATAATTCAAATCCTTCACTATAGAACCAATTTCATGAGAGCATAATGCTATTTTTGATTAGCTTGATTCATTTGCTTCTCTTTTTCACCCTCATCAACCTCTTCATGATTCATAATTTGTCATCAACATACACAAATAGCCATCTTCATTACCAACTAAAAATTATTCTCTTATCTATCATATTGAGGCTATCACTACCTGATAAATCTTATGGTATAATAATATCATCCAATATATTGAGCACCACACTTATAATATCGATACCAATTCTCATGAAAATACTAGAATTCATAAAAAAGTTTATAAATATGTATTATGATATGACATCCTATATTATGGTAAAACCAAATTTACCTTGCTCTATTGTGTCACTTAAGATGATGTTTCTTCTATATTCAAACAAAAACATGAAGGAATTTTATATGGTCACCACAGTGGACACACTACAAGCTATAAATGACTATGTATGGGATTATTCTAACCCATACTTGAAAAAAAGTGATATCATATTCACTAAAAAGTAAAATCTTTGCCAAATACATGATGATATTATTCACTGTCCTCTAATTGAGACTCAAACGTCATAGTCTCCTTTGCCATTTTCCACATGGGGATTAAATCCCATTGGAGAATTACCTTGATCTCAAGATGGTCATGTCTTCATCATCATGGCCACTAAGTATTTCACTAATTAGGTTAAAATTATGACTCTTTTTAATGTCTTAGGTATCACTATAACCAAATTAATAATTATTCAAATCATTTTATGATTTAGAAACCCCCACACCATTATCTCAGATAATGGTGAGAATTTAAAATAAGGATATAAAATAATTATGTGCTAAATTAAAATCACACTCAAATTTTCCACACCTTAGAATCCTTAATACGATTTCCAAGTAGAGGCCACTAAAAAGTTTCTTAATAAGATAAAAAAATAAATAAATTTTGAGATTCTTATTTTGAATAGCATATCAAACTTTATCTTTCACTCTAGGCTTATCACACTAGAATTCCTACTACTACTAGGGCAATCCCCTTTTCCTTAGTATATATCTCTAAATCTATCTTACCTTTAGAAGTTGAACTAGTTTCCTTATGCATTTATCTTCACAGTATCATCCCTAATGAAGAGCTTCATGAAACCCATCTTTGTGCTCTAGACCTTCTTGATGAGTGTCATATAGCTATTTTGAAACATAACAAACAATAAAAAGATTAAATTTCCAAACAATATAACAAAAAGGTCAAAGTATGTACCTTAAATATTGGTGATTTAATCTTGAAATTAAGTAATACAATGAAAAAGAGGGGAATTATGCCAAAAATGGTGTGTTCTTACCACATTAAATACATTTTTCATCCTAATACCTACACATTACAAATTAATGAAGGACACATTTTCAAATAACCCATTAATGCTTAATTTTTCAAGAAATATTTTTATTAAATTTTCATCTACAATATTATTGTTATCTTACATGTATTTCATATATTTATATATAATATGGTGATAACACTTCTTGTATGTTTTTTAAAGCTTTCTAAAGTCTAACATTATATCAATTTCAGTAGTTGTAGTTCTTATCATTGGTCCTGTGGTCTATCTACATTCCTTCACTTATATATTTCCTTATTTTGCATCATAAGGTTGTGGATAGGACCTATTCATCCTCATGAATATGTTTTTATTTCTTAAAAATTTCATTAGGTCAACCTTCCAGTCTCCTTCGAGTTATTGATTTATATAGTTACAAACTTAATTAATTTTTACACTTCCTTGGTTTTCCCATTGTGAGTTGCAGTGTAAGACCTTGGATAGGACCAGGACTTCCTTACACAATGCCATCATTTAATATACACATCATTCATTTTTAAACCTCTTTGGTTTGATTTTTTTTAGTTTCATTATAATACCTCAGATAATACTAGACCTTCCTCACAAATATTCATTTTATAAAATAATCATTTTTGCAACCTTATCTAAGTGTCTTCCCCAAAAAATAAGGTAATGGTTGAGAGTCGTGGCTTTATACTCTTAAATTTATTCATTTAATTTTGATTTCAATAAATCTAATAATATATTCTAATATCTCCACTCATATACACTATTTATTATGATGATGATTCATACTTACCTATCATTGTACCATGTTAAAACTACATATTTTTTGTGATTTGAGGTACCTCAATCATTCCATGTTCATTTCCATCCTCCAAGCTATTGAATTATCACTATGGGTGCACCGAGTTTAGTTTCAAGATCACATTATTATCTAATATGAAATTAGAAGAGTCTTACACACCATGCTCTCTAAGTTCTTTTTTCTAGCCACCAAGTGTAAATTAACTAGTGATAGTTGTTTCTAACTCCCATGCTTGGTTTTTAGAATTTTTATGAAGGAGGAAAAAAATACATAAAAATTAAAATATAAATCACTAAAATAAATAAAATGGTAAAAATACAAAAATAAACATTCAAAGTTCAAAAATCACACCAAAAGATGTGGTTATTATCAAGCACATCTCTTATCCTAGTCCAAGGTCAAACTCCACAGTTGGCCTCATGATAGAGATGAGGTCCATTGGGGTGAAGTACACCAATAGACTAGGGGATAAGGTCTCATAATTTCAAATATAAATATAAATATTACACACACACACACACACACACACACACACACACACACACACACACACACACACACACACACACACACACATATATATAGAGAGAGAGTTTCACCTAGTCTCAAACATAAGTACCCAATATTCATAGTAAACTGATGACTCTGTAAGGGGTCTTAAGGAATGTGAAACACATTATGGGAAGTTAGGTCCATGTTACATTATATTTCATACATCAACTTCATGGGATGATATTTATAATTCACTTATTAACCCAAATTTGTGTGGATATGATGTGTTATTCAAAGTCCTTTGAAGATTCTCTATCTTGATAACTTGATTTGAGGTAATATTTCTAATTTCATGTTAGTTCTGCCTCCATTCCCCCTTCCCCACCCATTTCATACTCCCCCTTGATAGGAAATTTTTCTTCTAAATCTTTTCCATTTTTATCTATTCCTTATTCTTCATCTATTTTAGGCATGCTCAGAATATGATTATTTTAAGGATAATTGTGTGAATAATTTGGGTCAAAATTAATTACACAGTTATCCCCATATATAATTTTTCAATTATATGGACTGTGAAAGTATAAAATCTATAATGATTGTTTTAATTCATCTATAATTACAATTGATGTTACATCTTTGAGTGGTTATGAGACCCTTTCTTAATCATTACCTTATCTTTTTTGGATTTCCCTTGGTTATGTTTGAGATCTTGAGTTTTATTTTTCACCCTTTTGTAGGCATTTTGGTTCCATTTATTTTATATTACTTTAAATTTTTCCAATGTTGATGAGTATGGATTTCTACTTCTCTTTTCTCAATATTGTTTACATTCCTATTATTTTTACATATTTATTTGATTATGGATATTAATTATCTTAAATTGATGTTGGGTCCATTATTTCAGTTTAATGTGTCCTTGGTTTGATTTGGATTATTACTTTTCTTACTTATGGTGCATTTTTGGGGTCTATTGATCATTTAATAACCTTGTCTTTTTGGTTACCTGATTTAATATCATTTTATCTATTTTCCTTGGTTTTTGGTCCTACCATAGCCTTTATCATCCTAAGTTACCAATTTTCAAAGTGACTTGTTTAGTTATGAAATTTATCATTTACTTTGATTTTATTGTGATTGTTTATTTTTGCTCTTTAGCCTTATATCCTTAGGATTTGTCTAAGACAATTAATAGGCCCTCCACAATGAAGACTAAAAATACAAAAAACAACCACTCAACAATAAAGGTAAGTCCAAGTATGTATATTAACTTTCAATTATTTCAAAAAAAAATTATCATCATATTTTATACTTTATAATGCAAATTGATGCTTAGTATTATGCATTGCTATGTTATTTATCAAATCACCATCCCATGTTACACTCACGTGACATGTGATGATATTTTAGTGGGGAATATGTATACACATAATATTTTTAAAATTTTATCATTTATTGACAGTTTATCTCTTGCAATAACCTATCAAGTTTTGATCCCTCTTAGTGCACACCTTAAAGAGTGCAATGAGAAACAAGTGGGTAGACCATTAGTGCTTCTAAATATTTATGGACAATGCTATCATTACCTAAACCCAATCTAAATCTCAATTATCTAATTACCCAAGAAACTAATCTCATTTATTTATTTCCCTAAGCAATTATCCTTTTAAAATATCCTAACTAAGCAAACACTCTCTATTCCTACAAAGTCAGCTAGGTCGATCCTATTATAAAAGTTAAAGTGCATGTTATGGAACTAAGTCATCCAAGTCAACCTAGTTTTATTATAATTGGGTCATGTTGGCCAAACTTATTGGCTAAAATTATGGAAGGGATAGGACTTATCCATTTATATAAATATAAGGCTCATTTTAATTTAACAGGGAGGAATATTCATCTTCACATTATTGAAACTCACAATTATGCTACATATGCATTTGAAGGAGACATTGCTTATGGTTTGCCTTGGATGGAAAATAACTTGTTTTGTGGTAAGTTATAGATTAAAGTAGGAGTACTTTATCCTAGAGCTAATTTTTATAGTGATATCCTTACAAAGCCACACTAACCTTTTTTAAAGAAAAAATGATAAAGGGAGATATTGAGACTCAATAGGTTCACCCAAAGGTAAGTATCTCTAACTTTTTATATTTCATTTGATAGATATATATTTAAAAAATTAATAAGTTTTAATTCTATGAGTCTTTACTTAGATTACCTCTATACTTAAACTTAGTATAGCTATAGGGTCTATTTGCTTTTCGTCTTCCAACTTAGGTGATCTAGGCCCCCATTTGACTATTATGATCCTTTGATTGTTTTTTTGTGTTATATCATCCCCCTTTGTGCCATAAGCTTTGGTGAGCACTAGATTAATTTCATTTATGTATTATAATGCCGAGTTATTGTTATTACATAGTTTTATTTGACTAAAGTATTTGTAAATGTTTCCTTTAGTTTTGTGTGATAAGATATCATTTGGTTAGGATTAACAATCTACGCTAGTCATCCCCCACCCCGATATAAAAAGTATCACAATATATTATAGTTGATTATTTTATATGAGATTGAATTTAATAAGTAGGATAAGTTGTAGATATATCTTAATATGTTACATAACATTGTCCTACAAAGGGTTAGTTCTAGGAAGGACCAAAAATATTTTGATTAATCTAGTTTGAAAAAATTGAACTCTTAAATAGAAATCAATAAATTACTTTAGAAAGTAGGGAAGTTAATCTATAAAACAAGAAACCTACATTAACCTCCTAGGATACTAATTGTTGACAATTATCCCAACTAACAGTTGCAAAATGGTGAAAATAATTAAACAATCAATTAAACATGAGGTATAAAAGAACATCCACAACCTAAGAGAGTCACATATGGTGCAAGTATTTGGCTTATTGATATTATTAATTTTATTAATTATCAACCCAAGGTGTATTTTTATAAATATGTCAGTATTATATATGCAATGGTAATTTATTTCAAAGGTTGAGGTGCTAAAAGGTTGTGTATAGGGAAATAAACTTGTGCAAAATAGAGTAACACACTTCAATGGAAAGTAAACAATAAGAAGGTAAATAACATGAAAGTAAGTAAGAGAGAAGTAAATCTAGTGCTATCTTAGAAGCTTCCCCACACTATCTTGAAGTGAACTTACATAAATTAAAAATAATTATGAAGATAATTAAACACAAAAACAAAGTTCTTATGGTATAATCGGATAATGAAAAATGTATGCATACAATGCAAAATTAAATCTAAGCTAACAGATGAGATATTTACCATAATTCCTCTCAAGTGGTCCCTAACTCGATTAGATCTATGTCATAATCCCTTCCTCTTGTTTCATATATTTACTTTAGACCACTTATTATTATGTGAATGAACTTGTAGCAATGATAATATTATTAAAGAAAAAGCCTAGAGTTTCAGAACAAAATTTAATTTTTTATTTGGAAAACTTTTACTTGATATTTTTTATATACTAACCTAATCTATGTTGCCTGCTATTCAAATAGAGATGGCTGGTTCTTATTTAGATCATCCAATTAAAATATTAAATATAAACTACATTATGGTTATTAGTAGATCTAGGAGAAACAACCTATACATTTCTTGACATATTAACAATCAACAATTAGAATTCCACATAAAATGGGTTGTAGGAATGGAATAGTCTATTCATTTTTTGAAATAGTTTTGGAGGTGAGGTCCATTTTGAAGGAATGATGATGGAGTGTTCTGACATTGAAATTATTCTTTTCTAGATTGTAAGAACCACCTTGTATCTCATATTTTGTATGAAATTTGTTTCAAACCACCATCTAACATTCAAAGTCACAACTAAGCCTTAACAAAAAGTGTTATGGGTTATATTTTAGTTGTTATGGCTCACAATAATGACTATACCTATTTCTATGAGTTTGAATGTCTATTATAATTTCTTATTCAAGTTATAAAAATTATTATAACTTCTATGAGTTTGAATGTTTGTTAGTATCATTGTTACAAGTTGGCCATCTTATTGCTATGAGATGGCCATCCAATTGGTACATGATGACTACCAAGTTGTTACAAGATGGCCTACCTATTTTCGATGGGTTAGCTTATGATCAATCCAACCATGCTATCTAGATGTTATGGGTACCTAATTTTCTACATAGTTTGTCCTTAAGATATGTATCTACTAGATTAGTAACAAAACTAAAATAGTAATGACAATAAATGAGACAATATTATTCATAAAATAAAAATTTAATCATAAAACACCAAATATATATATAACATGTTCATTTAATACTATATAATATAAATTATTAAAAAATTTTGATTAAAAAGGATCAATAAGAAGGGGTTTGAAAGGGCTTTCAGGGTTATTCTCTTAGCTCATCAATGTTAACCAATAGGTTTCACATAATGCCAAATCCTTTACATTATAACATAATTTTGGGTAGACATTATATTAATGTTATGGAAGTTATTCCATTCACCTAACATAAATTTTTTTCTACATGAAATATATTTACATCTCTCTCATGCGACTAATCCACATTTCAAATATTGTAAAGTATCATAACCTAGTGATGGATGTATACCACAATATTTTAATTCTCATTGCTCCATAATATATCCATTAAATTTTATACCATTGGAACAAGTCCCTATATATGAATATGGATATTCAAGAAAATATAATTAAAAATAGCTAACTCCAAATATATTAGTTAATCAAGATCTAGTAAGATTGTTGTCTCATCCATCTAAAACACAAAAAAGAAGATACCATAACTTCCTTTCTTGGTTAGTTTAGAATATCTTGATTGGATATTTATGGAAGAATACGGTGATGATGATAAAAAAGAAATACCCAAAAACATAGATGATTATCTATCTCATCTAAAATTTACACTCTTAGGCTAGGCAAGAGACTTATGTGATGATAAAAACATGGTTATAATCAATAAATTATAGGGTTCTCTTCATGCAAAGAGAATATCAATAAATGGAAGGAATTAATTCTATCTAACCATGAGGATATAAATGTAATTATTTTTTGTAATGTAAACTTGAGACAAGAATATCTCATGATAGGTGATCCATTGAGATACCATTTTTTAAAATATAGTATGTCTTGGGAACAAAAGGCATTGCACACTACATAATGTATCAATAATTAATATCCAATATACATGCATAACTAAATCAATACTATATATTTCATGCATACATAACCTTATATCACATTGCAAGCTACTAGTGTAAAATATAAACCAAATATTATTCTAAAAATTTTAGTTGATAAAAAATGATTGTTCTATGTTATACATTTTGCAGCTATCATAGAATTACTAGAGGGAGATTAAATTTGTAGTTATCATAGAATTACTGGACATAAAATAGATAGTTGTGAAACTTTACAAGAAAATATTTAGATAATTTAGGATGAATAGATCATCATGATAATAGAGGTACAATATAAAGCCACTAAGGTTATTTTATAAACAAAACTAACATATGAACATATCATGTAAATCCTGCAAACATCCATGGATGGGCCTATTGACTATTTAGGTATACATGGATGGTGATTATTAATAAGTGGTTCAAGTTGAAGAAGAAAAGGGATAAAATACATCCAACATTGTATTTTCACAATAGTTGAGTCAAAATATAGATTAATGTAAACAAATTATATATTGTTATGGATCAATAGGTGATGTTACATTACATATTGCTTGTGGGGAAAATGTCATGGATATATTGATACTTATGATGCATACCAAATAAATTTTTTGTTTTTATTTGGATAATAGTAGTTTCGAAATATGCAAGATACATTTTACACTCCAAGTAAGTGTATAACAATCATGTTTTAAAGTAATAGATCAAAATTTTCCATGATGTAAATGATGAGCACCAAAATATAAAATATTGAAGGATAAGTATGTTAGAGGTGAAATCACTAAGGAGGTGGGGATAAATCAATGAGCCTAGATAATTCAACCTTAATTCCAATCCTTTCAAACTCTTAATCAATCAATACATACATTTATGAGGCATACACATCATTCATGACAATGAACAAGAAAGATAATGCAAGATCAATCATATAACACATGACATACATGGGAAACCCTCTTGGGGGAGAAAACCCACTGGAACCTACAATTGGAATACTATTATATAATAACAAGATTCAATTAATACTAGCTAAAACTGATAAAGGAACTATGATCCTTTTTTTTAATAAGATTACAATCCCATAAGGAGCTACCACACCTACCTAGCTAAGCTACCACAACAACTAGACCTTTAGTAAGTTTCAATTTGCAAGGAGGATGCAAACCCCTTAGATGATAATCTATCAAAATAAAACCTATGAACACATCCACTTTTTCAATGATGCTTTCAACACCTGATTATGGACCTTTGATTATCATTCTTCACTTTTGCTCACACTAACTCTACAAGAGCACTATTCTACCAAAACAATTATGACCTATAGGTCATAAAAATAGTCCTCAATATATTATGATCTTAAAATCATCCCAAAGTCACTCTACCCCTCCTTCAATCCATAATTCACACACACAAGCCTCTCTCAAATCTCTTTAAAAGTCTCTCACACAAAGTCTAGAAACCAACATATTTGGTTTAACTATTTATAGAGCAATCATTATAATCACTACCTTGGTCAGCCATTAGGAATGACTTAATACTTAAGGAATATATCACATCAATACATGTCTCAAAAAAAATCTTTGTAGGTTGGCTATAACATCTATGGGTCACCCTTAAAAAACTACACCTTTTAATAAGGCCCTTGTAGCCCTTATAGGGCTCATGGAGACCTATTCACCCATTTAACATATCATCAAGAAAAAAAGAACATAGGATCATTTATAAAAGTATATTTACAAACTACATGACCCCTTAGTCATACTAACATTCTTAAATTCATCATTACACTCTTTTGTGCAAGCTCAATCAACATATTGTGTACACAGTCACCATGAATGAATACACAGTCAACTTCTAAACCTTTGTTCATACTACATATGATTGGTCAAAACTTCATAATAAAAAAAAAATAATCCTCATGGAGTCTAAAACACTCTTCAATATCCAATTCATCAATAGATAATGATAAATCATCAAAACAATCTTGAATAAACATCTTGTGTCACTTATAATCCGTACATGAATACATAGTTAACTTTGAACCTTAATATCTTTGATTGTATACACTTTCAAATATTAAAATTAGGTTCAATATATGTACCATGGAATCATATTCATATTTTATTTTTAAATAATGATCAAATTATACATAGATCAAAATATATAGCAAAAAACCAAACACTCATCTTTTCCTTTACAAAATTCAAATATTCAAATGCAAACGATCATAGTTAAATCTCGACCACTTGACTTCATCTTGTGCTCTCACTCAGCTTGGCCAATCATGTACAATCAATATTATTGGAATTTTATTTCTCTTTAAATTTTAGGTGGGTCATTAAACATCAAATAAGTTTACCACTTTGACTTACTACATAGCGTAGATCTTCAATTGTACAATCACACACTCACCATTGATCTCTACCCTTTACCTTTGCCCATTTGTTAAACATCATGAAATTCTTACCATATCTCTAATTCCTAACATCTAGGATAAAATTCACTCCATTTATCTCCTTGATACTTGCTCGATCTTTACCTCTTTTAAAAATGACTAAGTATGGGGACCCTTGCAATCTGTCTGAGAAGCCAACTTTGAGCTTTAATAACTTTTTCTTCACTTCGATGCATGATCTAAAATTTAGACCATATTATATGCACACATATAAGAATAAATACATATAAATATATATTCTTAGGACCCAAAAACATTCAATATATTCCATCATCAACATGCTCACTCAGAATTTTCTTCCACAGAGCCAACTATGCTTGGAACTACCTAAAAAGGCAACTTTGAACATGTATATCTTTTGACGTGCTCTAGTGCATGACCTAAATTTTTTTGAAAATAAACTAAGATAAAAACTAAAAAAACCCATATGATCATATTATTTTTAAATGTCCACACATATGAGATATTACATCATCAAAATTCTTACTCGACTCTTCTTGCCACATTGCCAATTTGGCTAAGTATGGGAAAACATTGTCAAACTGCTTGGGAGCCCAACTTTGGACTTGCATATATTTTATCTCACTTAATCACATGACATAAAAATTTTCACATAGAAACTAATAAAAATACTAAACAAAACCATGTGACAATTTCCCCTTGACACCTTTATGCGTGCAAATGATGTCATCATCAATATGCTTACTCAACTCTATTTGAACATAAGAAACACTATCAAAGTGCTTGAGAGCCCAACTTAACACCCACATATCTTTGACTGTGCTTTAATACATGACTTGATATTTAACATCTAATATCTTGGAAATATTTTATCAAAACAATATGACTAACTCCCCTTGACTCATCCACACATGGTAATGGCGACATCATGAAACTGCCTACTCAATTTTTTTGTCACTAGACCCAAAATGTCTAGATGACAAAAATGATGAACATATGAAATTAAATTATACAAATAACTAATTAAATTTTATAAAAAATCTCAAGGACCTTTTTCATATGCTCAAAACTCAATAATCATCCTTGAACATCTCTAACCATTCCAAAATAGAAGATCAACCAATCAAACTTCTAGCACACTAGGATAAGCAGATTGCACACTTTGTCATTATCAATTAAAATATCAAGGAAATTCATCCACTTAATTTTAAACCTATATGAAATCACCAATACATCATTGAAAACTATCTAACAATTTCCCCTTTTGTCATTAATGTCAACAACCATCATATAACAATATATAGCTCACCTTCCTTCTCTCTTTTCAAGTGCTCCCACAATAGAAACTTTATCTCACTTTGACATAATGACAAAGTGGGAACCAAATGATCATAATAAAATAAAAATACCATAAGAATAGGAAAGGAACACCTTATAAATATGATACAAACTCCACCTTACCTTGAGCCTACTTCTGCTTGCCTTGACATCTTGCTCTTGCTCCATGTCAACACTCTCTTCAACTAAGCACTGAAACCAATGAAGAAAGACACAAAAATCCACTAAAATGTGATGTAAATTACCAAGAAGAATTTGATAGGGACTCCCCCTAATATTTCTAAGCCATTGCATCACATGAGCATCTTCAAATCTCCATACCCTATTAGGAACCACCACACAGGCTTACTAACCTTCTCTTTCAAACCACCTCAAAGACCATCAACAAAACTTCATGCCACTCAAAAAATAGGAAAAATTCACTAAAACAACTTCATAACTCACCTTGAAATACTCATTCCTTTATATTTTGGATATTTTGATCAAAAAGGCACTCTTATTCAAACTAGGCATGTCTAATCTCCTTATAGCCCTACTTGAAACTTGCAGAGCCCATAATTTCTAGTAAACACATATTCAAGACGTAAAATTTCATATATAGATCAATATAATATGACCCATAAAGGACACTAATTTTCATCACCAATATCATCCTTTACAACATACTTCCTTCACAAACCTACTAGCCAATTAACCCTCCATATTGACAAAAATGTGAATAAATTAAGAACCACAAACCTTCAAATATATATGAAGATTTTTTTGACAACCCATTTGGCCCATTAAACCTATTAAAAATACCTAGACCTCAAATAATAAGAAAAACTACTTTTATAGCATAGCTAAAAACCCTAGAATCTCAAAACAAATAAAGTCAACAAACCTCATTTTCGTCAACACACACCTCTGAAACCTTTTACACACTTAGAGACACCCATCACACACTTATGGTCAAATATTTAATCCTTAAAACCTTTGGGAGTATAGACTTCCTATAACCTATTTTAGGTATGCTTGCCTTTAAGCCAAAAATTGAGAAAACTGAGAGCACTCAAAAATATTCATTTGGCACACACATACCTTATGACCACAAAAACACCTAGAACACATCACAATGGAGTGATAGACCTTTTTGAGCACCAAAATATTATTTAAATTCCATCAATCTCATTAATCCACCTAAAACCATCCACTCTAATCCTGTACTACAACTCCTTCACAAACCTCTAGAGCAAACTCATGAACATGTTTATCCCACTTAGACAATGAACTTTTAAGATCAACACAAGTATCTGTTTAGATTGGAAATATAATATTTATTAGATAAACTTGCTTCTCCATAGGGAAAGATGTCTCATAATAAGCATAGGTAGAGACACCTTACTTCATAATGTCCTAGAATAATGTGAAATCAGGAGTTGCCCACAACTCCTCATATTCCTTCTCCTCGATAATCTAATACATGTAATTCTTATTATTATTTTTAGGCTTAAGATAAGCAACATGCTCAACCAATACAACATTATCCTTTTATTCTAGAATTGGATTGATAATACATGGAGATCAAATATTTATGACATACCTTTTCATCTGTATAATCTTTCTTGAAATTTGGAACCTCATCATTAGGCACAAACAATTGATGTTCTTTGTATGATACATGCTCAAAAATAGTAAGATGTTCACTTGGATCCATACATACCTTAGGAGTAACTTCAACCAAGCACCTTGGTCTTCTCTTTGAGCTTGGTCTCTTCACTCACAACATGAGCAGATAATGAGAGTCCTTAGCACTCTTCAACTTCTAAAGCATTCTCCATCATAGCAAAAAAATTACTTGGACCTGCATTTTCATCATGACTCACACTTATCACCCTTGGATTCCATGTGTTAACTAGACTTCTTCCTTGTACTCTAGTAGCTTGATTAAACTCATTTTCACTTGATGGCCTTTGTTTAAACAATCTAGCAATGTGACCTCTTTGCTCATAATTGTGTCTTGCTATACCTTATTTGGACAAAAACTTGAAATGTGTCACATGTCATATCAAATGAAACAACCTCCTCTTTTTGAAGAGGACTCACCTTGTCTAACCTTATGTAGACAATGGTTTGCAAAGTGTCCCACATTAAGACAGTTAAAGAACTTGATTCTATTTACACCTTCTGACTAATGACCCCCATCATAGTTCTATACAAACTCATTTCTAATAGGTCTCATGAATTCTCTAGCCTTATGACCAAATTTATTCCATGTGTAATAGTAAACATTGAATCTTGCATACCCCATGGCATTTGGTTATCTGATCTAATTTGTCTTCATTTTTCCAACACCTTCATTCCTTGTCTAATGATTTTCCTTTTTCACATTAGTCTTAATCTTGTCTTGAGTTACATTTTTTTGTTCTTCTTCATATCCAAGACTAGTTCTATCACTAGCATGCTTTTGACCACTTAGAATGTTTTCTATATCACATGAGATCTTTTCAAATCTTACAAATATCTTCACCTTACTAGATTTATTTTCTAACTCATATTTCAAAGATTCATTTTCATAAACATACCTTGAATATTCATGTTATTTAACTTCTAGGATTGTCGACAAAAAATTTTAATTGAAAACTGAGATTCTTGATCATATATTCATGCTCCTTCGTGTCTTAATTCAAACTTTCCTCATACACACTGAATTGATCCTCATAGTCCTTGAGTTTAGATTTCATCTTCCTATTTATCTTCTTCTCAATCTTTAGTTCTTCAAGAGCATTCATCAATATAGTCTCATAGTCCACATCATCTTCATCATAATATGAATCACTCCAAGTAGATACCTTTTGATGTGAGAAAATACCTTCCTTAACCATGAATATGGATCATCTTTAGTATGACCATCATCTTCATGATCATATTCTGAGTCACTATCTTCACTCTCATCTGATGAGCTGAAATCTTCTTTGGGGTAGAGATTTTTCTTGTTTTTGAAGAGCTTCTTGTTGTTATACTTTATGAATCTTTTCTTCCTGTATGATTTCTTTTTTTAATCTTGATATTCACCATGCTCTTCATCATAATTATTTTCATGCTTATTAGGGAGCTTATGATCAAAATTTCCTATCTCTCCATAGTTGAAACATTTAAAGGGTAGTTTACCCTTATATGTCCCTGATCTTGTGTTAAATTTCCTAGTAATCAAAGCAATTAGTTCATCTTCATCAATGTCAGATATGTCATCATCTTTGAGTTTCTTACCTTGGAATTTATTCTTAGGATTTATCTCTATTTTAAATGTAGCTTCTTTCTTTGGTGGTATATCATCATTTACTATCATCTCATATACAGTAAGGGTGCCATGAAATTGATCCATATTTAATTGAGTAAGATCATGACTCTCTTCTATAGTAGATACTTTTGGATCAAACTTAAGAAATAAAGACCTTAATACATTTTAGACTACAATATCCTTGTCAATATTATCTCCAACACCTTTGATGATGTTTACAGTTTCATCATCTCTATATAGAAAGGATGCCATAGAATCTTCTTCCTTCATCTTGAGACTTTCAAATTGCCTTCTATGAGTCTACAAATTAACAAGATTGACCTTTGAATATCCATCAAAAATGATCTACATTTTGTCTCATATCTCTTTAACATATTTACAATGGATTGCTTTTGTGTATTCAGTCTATGAAAGACCACAAGTGATAGCATTCATTGCATTGGAATTATTCTCAAAGAAATTCTTATCTAAAACACTAGATGGAGGAGTAATAAGAGCAACATAACCATCCATAAAAAATTTACATAAATCAAACCCTAGGGACATAATGTATGTCTTCATCCTTGCACTCCAAAAAGCATAATTGGATCCATTGATCATTGGTTCTTGCTTAGTAGAGAAACTTCCTTGATGACTACCCATATTATACCTTGGATCACCTTCAAGGTATTAGGCCTTTACCAAAGGACCTGATCTGATACTAATTATTAGAGGTAAAATCATTGAGAGGGGGATGAATCAGTGAACCTAGATATTTCAACTTTAGTTCCAATATTTTCAAACTCTTAATCAATACATAAATTAATGAGGCATACACATCATTCATAACAATGAATAGGAAAGACAATGTAAGATCAAGAATATAACACATGACATACCTGGGAAAACCTCTTGGAGGAGAAATCCCACTAGAACCTAAAATTGGATTACTATCTTATAGTAATAAGATCCAATTTAGACTAGATACAACTGATCAAAGAACTACAATCCCTTATTTTAGTGAGATTGCAATCTCATAAGGAGCTACCACACCTATCTAGTTAAGCTACCATAACAACTAAAACTTTAGCAAGTTTCACCTTGAAACGAGGATGCAACCCCCTTAGATACTAATTTATAAAAATAACACCTATGAACATATCCACCTTTTCACTAATGTATTCAACACTTAATTATAGACATCTGATTATCACTCCTCACCTTTGCTTACACTCAATCTACAAGAACACTATTATGTGAATAGAGTTATGACCTATAGGTCATACAAATAGTCCTCAATATATTATGATATTCAAATCATCAAGTAAATATACCCCTCCTCTCCATAATTCACACACACAAGCCTCTCTCCAATCTCTTCAAAGTCTCTCACACAAAGTCTTCCACAAAGTTTAGAAACCAACATATTTGGTTTCATTATTTATAGAGCAATCATGATAATAACTATCTTGGTCAGCCAT
The DNA here is from genome assembly GCA_037957365.1 of Torreya grandis. Taxonomy (NCBI): domain Eukaryota; kingdom Viridiplantae; phylum Streptophyta; class Pinopsida; order Cupressales; family Taxaceae; genus Torreya; species Torreya grandis. The sequence goes on along the minus strand of JARHVA010006389.1, from coordinate 615,064 downwards.
TAGGCATGCCCTAATACTTAAGGAATATCTCAAATAAATACATGGCTAAAAAATAATCTTCATAGGTTGGCCATAGCATCTATGGGTCACCCTTAAGGAACTACACCTTTTAATAAGGCCCTTATAGGTCTCATGGAGACCTATTCACCCATTTATCACATCATTGAGTAAAAAAATAAAATAGGATCACTTATAAATATATATTTCCACACTAAATGACCCCATTAGTCATCCTCAAATGCTTATAGTCATCATTGCACTCTTCTATGCAAGCTCAATCAACATTATGTGCACACAGTCACCATGAACAAATACAAAATCAACTTTTAAACTTTTGTTCATAATATATACGATTGGTAAAACCTTCATAATTCACATATATCATCCTCATGGAGTATATAACTCTCCATAATATCAAGTTCATCAATATATAATGAAACAACATCAAAACAAGCTCAAATAAACTTCTTGGGTCACTTACAGTCCATGCATGAACACATAATCAAATTTGAACCTTAATATCTTTGACTGTACACACATATATATTAAAATAAAGTTCAATAGATTAACCATGGATCCTTTTCATCGTTTATTTTTACATCATGAGAAAATTCTACATAGATCGAAAGATATGGCAACAAAACCAGACACTGAGCTTTTCCTTTGTAAAATTCAAATGCAAACTTTTATAGTTAAACCTCAACCACTTGCCTTAATATCATGCTCTCACATAGCTTATCCAATCATTCAAAATTTATATTCTTAAAATGTTCTTAATATTTAAATTTAATGCAAGTCATTAAACATCAAACATGTTGACCACTTTGATTTACTATGCACTATTGATCTTCAACTATATGATCACACACTCACCGTTGATCTCAATCCTTTACCTTTGCCTAGTTTTTAAACATCATATAATTATTTCCATCTCATTTATTCTTGACATCTTGGAGAAAAAATTATCCATTGATATCCTTGAGACTTGCTTAATCTTTACCTCTTGCAAAAATGACTATGGTGACCCTTGCAATTTATCTGAGAAGCCAACTTTGAGCCTTAATAACTTTTTATGTGCTTCGATTCATGATCTCAAATTTGGACCATATGATCTAATCACATAAGATAATCCATCCATATAAAAATATTATATTTTAACCCACACACATGTGAGATATTACATCATCAACATACTCACTCATAATTTTATTTCATAGAGCCAATTATGCCTAAAACTACCTGGAAGGCCAACTTTGAACATGCATATCTTTTGATGTGCTTCAGTGCATGACTTGAAATTTTACATAAATAAAATAAAATCAAAATTAATAAAACCCATATGATCATATTTTTTTGAAACATCCACACATGTGAGATATGCCATAATCAAAATGCTTACCCAACTCTTCTTGCCACATTACAAATTTGGCTAAGCATGGGAAAACGTTGTCAAACTGTCTGGGAGCCCAACTTTGAAATTACATATATTTTTTCATGATTCATCACATAACCTAAAAATTAGTACATAAAAATTATGAAAAATACTAAACAAACCCATGTGACCATTTCCCCCTGACACCTCCATATGTGTGAATGTTGACATCATCAATATGCTTACTTGGCTCTATTTGAACATAAAAAACACTATCAAAATGCCTGTGATCCCAAATTTGTACCCATATATATTTTATTGTGATTCAATTCATGAAATAATATTTATCACATATCATCTTGGGACTAATGTGATCATAACCATATGACCAACTCCCCTTGAGTCATCCACACATGGCAATAGTGACATCATCAAACTGATCACTTAGATTTTTTACCACTAGACCCAAAATGTATAAATGACAAAAATGATGAAGATATTAATTCCACTTATGCACAAAAGCACTCAAATCTTATAAAACATCTTATGGAACTTTTTCACATGCTAAAAACTCTATACTCATCCCTGAACAACTCTAACCATGCCAAAATAGAAGATCAATCAATCATACTTCAAGCACACTAGGACACACACATTTCACACTTTATCATTGTCACTTATACTATCAAGGAACTTAATCCACTCACATGGACACCTCCATGAAATTAACAAGACATCATTAAAAACTCTCCAACAAAGTAAAATGGAATTATTTCATAAGCCATCATGGGATTTATCATATATCGCTATGAAAATAAAAAATATGTTTTAATACTATCTACGAGAGAGAAATGGAAGATAAATATGATAAATATACCAAGGTGAAATGACACTAATGATGATGACATATAAACATTTGATATAATTCTATAATTTACCCAATGGGATTTGGCATGGCATAATTAGAGGTGTGAACAAGCAATTTCATCCTGGGTGTCTTCCTTCTTATGTAGTTCAACACTTATATTTACCCTCTCTTTAATTCAATCAAAATTTGAACAAATAAAGCAATGTTAAGAATAAAAATTGGTGGGGCATACACCCTAATGTTATGCATCTTATTATAATTGATAAAATCATAATCTTATATAAAAAATGAAGCTAAATGGAACTAATACATTTATTGGATGGGAGAAATAGTTAATGATTGAACAAAGAAATACATGAGATTCATGTTAACATCATATAATTGAGAAAAACATAATGTGTGTGGATAAATAGCCAAAGTTTATACCTCTTTTCTTATTTTTGCTTTACAAATTTAAACTACAATAAGTTATTTACACTCTCTACAAGTCTATTTAGAGGTTTATATTTTGGAGGTGCATGGAATGAAATACATGGAGATGCATACCTTTTGCATACTCCAAAATGAGAATTTTTGGTTATATCACCACTATAGAGATGGAATGTAAAGTGAGTTAGATCAAACATTAGTCAAGAAAACTCAAGAAATGTATAAAGAACATAACTAAGTAAGCTAACTCCTTTAACGAGGTTTGTAAATCATAATTATTAACTATTGAAAGAATGAATATACATAAAGCCTTCCAAAGAGCATCCCACCTCCAAATAGAATTCAAAACATGAATTTTCCCTTGATTTGGTGCTCAAGTGTTTGTTAATTATGAGTGGATTGCTCCTTCATCATCTCAAGTGTACTAATGAAACTAGGCTCATGATATGTGATCAATGTTATGCCTATAATGAAGCTATCCTATTATAAATTAAGAATAATAACACTACACAAAGATTCATTGTGGAGAGAATTCTACATAATAATTTTAAACCAAAAGAGCTTAAAAATATGAGTGCAAGGTCTCCTATTTATACATTTTTGAATTTGATCAGAATGAACCATGACATCCATCTTAAGATCAAAATGTGTGGACAAGAATCCATTAAATTTTTTAGACTTAAATCATAATCACCCTCATCAACATTTGGAAGGAAGGGGCATTAAAGAGGCATGGGAGACCTTAAAGTAGATATTTGTTCCATTTATAGCTTATAGATGCCACCCCATAGATGATGTTAGCTGATGATGAAAATATTAGAAATAAATTTCTAATTAAAAATATTCAATAACTTCTATGGATTTTCCACTTAAGCTTTTGATTTGGATTAATTTGCCTAAGAGAGATTAATTAAATTTTATGTAATTCTTTGGAAATTGGTTGCTCACTTAATCAAAGTGGTCAAAATGTGATATTACTATGTCATAATTTGATTGGAGTATAATTATAAAAATATGTCAGTTGCGTATAGACTAATGCCCCATTTAGGACATTATTGACATAAAATAACACATGCACATGTCATGTGCTTCTAAATTAGAAGAATTCAATGATTTAAAGCATCAAATTATGGTTTTTCCATTTTGACTCAAAATGATTTGAGTAAAGTTAATAATCACATAAAATGTATTTCCATATTTAGAGATACATTAGCCTAAATCAGCACTTGTAAATGACAAGCTCAAACCATTTAGCGTGTTTTAGTGATTTTGGCCCAAATTGTGCATTTGAGTGCATTTTGAGTAAGACTAACAATTTCAACACAATGATGTTAGGAATTGGATGGTTACATTTTCCCCTTATTTGAGAAGGCATGGTGAGACATTTAGGTGAAGAAACATCTTTTCAAAGAAAAGATTTTTCAAGAATAAATTGGATGTAAACGATCCATTATGTCCCATAGGGAGGACATACGAGGATGAAAGAAAGGGATGGACTCTCAAAAAAAGAGAAAAAAGTGAAATTAACTTAGAGATGAGATTAAATCCATATGAGTTGATACTTGTACATGTTGATTTGTAATGATCAAAACACAATATAGAATATAATGGGCCCCAAAGGAGGGGGGAAGTGGGAAGGATACAAACCAAAAATATAAGGGACACACTTTGAACACACCCAAAAGAGGGTGTAATCTACATGCTTAGGGAATGATTGATCCCTAGACAAGTTGCACACTTTGAAAATTACCAAATTAAGGGTAAATGTCAATAGAGCTTAGAATTAGAAAAAAAGGAGAGCATTATTCCAAACAAAGGAAATAATAGTGTGGCCCATTAGATCAGATTTGATCAGTTGATAAATAAATTTTTCCCTAGTAGGGCTGATTTTGATCATTGATAATGAATTGTGCCTTAATAGGGCTGATTTGATTCAGTGATTGGCCTAAATATTGTGCCCTAATAGGGAAAATTGGTAATCATAACTCAAGGATATAACCTAATGCATAGATTACATATAAGTAGGTGTAAACATAGATGAGATGGTCTAATAACAAAAGAAGCTATAAAAGACAAGGCATATAAGGATGCCCAAAGTGATGAAAGATACGAATAGAATAATAAAAAGGTGGCCAAGCTAACTCGAGATACATCATGTATCAAATCACTGCCTACATAGTCTATATGGACCTCAAACCAATGTAGTTTACCTAGAAGTGGGTGAAAATAGAATGAAGAATAGAAGAAAAAAAGACCACCATTCAATGACACTCATAATGTATGTCAAGAGATGCACGTCTTTCATAGAGTCGATTATATAATCCATTGGTGTTGAATTTAATTAGTGTATTGAGAGCCAATCTTTAGAGCTACATTAATTTTTTAACTTGGGATCCAAAGCACTTGGTCTTGCTATAAAAAAAATGAAATTATGCATCATAAGTATGAGTAACTTATAATGACATTGTATTTCAATAGCAATGAGCCAGTTCAAATGTGAATATTTACAACTAAGGATAATGATAAGAACTACCAATATCAGAGTTACAACAATTTACATTTAAAAAAAAATAAAGATAAACAAGACATACATGCAACCTAACTTAAAATCAAGATATGGACAATCAGGATTTAAGTAGGAACAAGAATGTATAAAAGCAAAGCAAGAATAACTTAATAAACAATGTGAAATCCATGTATGAATAATCAAGATCTATGTGTACCATCAAGATATAATTGGAAAACCCAAAAAATAACAAGACAAAACTGGAAACAATCAAAACAAAAATAAACAAAACAAAAGGAGAGACAAGGAAATAATCAAAACAATAATAAACATCAAATAAACACTCACAAACAAGAATTAGTCATAGTATTAGTGCAAATGGAAATCAATTGTTTATGCATGTGTAATAGAGGTGTTATTATTTACAATAATGTAACAAGAACAAAGAAAAAAATTTACCCCCAAGTGATAAGGAAATAACAAGACAATAAAATGGGGGAAAAAGAATAAAAGGAAGGGGGTAGCTGAGCTGATCCCAGATGTACAAGACAAGTGGATGATTCCTACATAGTTCCATGGATGAAAGTTCTAACATGAACTTCAATCCAAATGTAGTTCTCCTAGGAGATGGGATAGAATAAAAGTGGTGATAAGAAACATGATTGATGTTGTATAATAAATAAGGAAAAATGGGCTCATAAAATGGCAAGAGCATTGAAAATGAAGACTTACAAAATGGTAAGAGCATAGAAATATAAACAATTAAAAGTTTAAAACAATGTTTTTATTTGTTTTATCAATCATTTTATAATGTTTTTGTATTTTTGGGATAAGCAATACAAATAAAATATTAACAAAAGACTTAGGGAACTACCTAACTAAGGAGTTGCTCATCTATAGGTAATAGTTCAAACAATAGCTAAACCAACTACAATGGGGAGTATGAATATAAATAATGTCATAGGGAACCAACTAATCTAGGATATATATGTCCAAGAATAAAAGTTACAATAACATTTAAATCCAGATGTAATGGCCCATTCTCATAAATTAGTGAGAATGAGATCCTACTAAGGCAACAATGCCTACCAAACAACATTAAAATAAAAATAGAATAGTGTTCAGTGCTTAGATTAATCTAAATAACTATTTAGTAGTCAAAAACCATGAGCTGATGTATCCTTATTCAGTTGTCTATAAGACGAAGCTGTAAAATACTATTTAGGCTAGAATTATTTGTATAACTAGCATTTAATGTGTCCAAAATGCCTAGAGTCATAATCAAGATCATACTTGGGCAAGGGATAGTACTATTCCAGGTTACAATGACCCAAGGTATACAAATAATGTGGTTCTAAATAGAATGGTAGAATGAATAGGGTCTAAGATAAGATGGTTAGGGTAGCATAAAATGAGTCAAGCTAGAATATAAATGATCCAGAGTGCCAATGGTCCAAAGTTTTAACTATTTAGAGCCATAAAATATTATGGTTCTTGTAAGAATAGTCTAGGTTAGGTCAAAATTAATATGGTCCAAGATAGGAAGATCTAAGATATAACAATGGGATAAAATGACTTCAACACAAGTTGCCCCTAAATAAAGAGTATTGTAGACAATGGATCAAAGGCTATCAAGCATAGAACCATTTAAGATGTATAATTTTCATGGGCTCTAGAAGTTCTTCACCATCTAGAGTATCTAGTTGGTATGCCCCTAATCCATAATTTGATATGATGACATATGGGCCTAGAAAATTGGATTGGAACTTACTCATCTTTTTGTATTCAACATTTATGTTCTTTGGATTCTCTTTCAAGATCAAATCAAAAATGTCAAACTCCCTAGGGATAATGCACTTGTTGTAGCTTCTACACAATCTATTATGATATGATTTCAAGTTATCTAGGGTAGCCAAATGCTTGCCATCAAGGAGTTCTAGTTATTGTAACCTAGAGACTCTATAATCTTCATCATATTCAATATTCTCCAAAGATACTCACAATGAAGGCATCTCAATCTCAATTTGGATAATAACTTTTATGCCATAAACAAGGGAGTATGGAGTGGCTCCTGTGATGGTTCAATGACTAGTGTGATAAACCCAAAGGGTAGGATTTTTTTTCAAGTGCCAATTATGATCAACATCATTGACGATCTTCTTTAGTAAGGAAACAATGGTTTTTTTTATGCCTCAAATTTTTTATTGCCTTGTGGGTTATATGGTGTGGATTTATTGTACTTGATTTTGAATTTTTCATAAAGCTCTTTAACATCTCTATTTATAAATGATCCACCATTATTGGATATAATGTGTGTTGGGATGTCATATCAATAGATGATATGGTAATGTATAAACTTTGAAATATACTTATTGATGATGTAAGTGAGAGGAATGGCCTCAATCCAATTAGTATAATACTTGGTAGAAGTGAGAATATATTTGTTGCTATTTGAAAATGCGGGGTTTATTTTCCTAATGAGATTGAGGTCCCATGTGGAAAATGGTCATGGTATAGTGATCAGATGTAGCGGTAAGGAAGGTGTGTATATAAAAATTCCATGTTGTTGATAAGAAACACATTTCCTTACTTAATTGAAAGCATTTGTCTCTATTATGGGAAAATAATAACCTATTTTGAGAGGCTTTTTGGCTAAGATTACACTGTTGGTGTGGGTCCAACAAATTCCTTCAAGAACCTCCTTAAACACTAACTTGGATTATCTCATAGATAAACAATGAAGTAGCATTCCATCATAGCCTTTACAATAAATAATGTTTCCAAGGAGGGTATAATGGGCTATGCGATGAAGGAAAAGTTTTTGATGAATATAGGAAAGGTTAGGTGGAAAAACTTGGTCATGAAAATAATTATAAATGTCTTGAAACCAAGGTAGTTCATGTGGGATATTGGGACTAGTAATAACATATACCTTTTCCAAATTTGGCAAGACATGAGTAGGCTACAAAATAGTTTAAATAAGAAACTGATACTCTTTAGCACTACTATCAATCTGAATCATGTACCCAATCATTGCCATACATCAACATATTTGTTGTTGATCTATGGGACTTGTTCAAACTATAGAAATTTAAAATGATCTTTGATATTATCCATAATGTGATTTTAAGGTATAATCTTATCATCTTGAGTCTAATCCTGATCTGTGGTTTAATTGATAATCAATTGGGAATCCCCATAGACCATTAATTTATTGATATCCCACTATACTTCAAGATAAAGTCTTATAATTAGTGCTTCATACTCAACCATATTGTTGGTACAATGAAAATTGATATGTAACACTTTGAGAATCAGATCCCCTTATAATGTCATAAACAAAATACTAGCTCTAGATCCATGATAAGTGAAGGAACAATAAAAATAGAGTTTCCATTGGTCATATTCATGATGCACTTCTTATATTGTCATAATAGAATCATTTAGAAATTTGAATCTGAGTGGTTGAGTGTCTATAATAGGGGCTTATATAAGTTAATCAATAATAACATGCCCCTTGATAGATTTCTAATTTTGATACTCAACATCAAATTCACTTAAGAGCATGATCCATTTATCCATGTAACTTGTGAGAGCTACTTTGGATTATAAAAATTTGAGAGGATCCACTTTAGCAATAACAATGGTTTTGTTATTCAACATATATTGTCACAACTTTTGGGATGCAAACACCATAGTTAAAACACCTTCTCAATATGCAAATGATTGTGTTCATAAGCCACTAGTGTGCAACTTAAGTAATAAATTGCATGCTCCTTACCCTGATCATCATGTTGGGCCAAAACTACCCCCACTGCCCGCTCAGTTGTTGAAATATAAAGAAGCAATGGTTGTTCAAGGGTTGGCAGTCTCAAAATTGGTAGGTTAGCCAAATATGTTACAATCTTTGCAAATACTAATTGACACTCATGATCCCATTAAAATGTAACCCCTTTCTTTAAGATATGTGTAAATAGGAGGTACTTATCTACCAATTGAGAAATAAACCTACAAATAGATTGGATCTTTCCTTGAAAGCTTTGGATCTACTTTAGATTTGAAGTTGGAGGCATTTTAACAATAGCATTGAACTTAAAAAGGTTAACTTTGATCCCTTTTTGTGATAAAATAAACTCTAGAAATTTTCTTGAAGTGATACCAAAGACACAATTCTTAGGATTTAGATGGATCTTGTATTCATGAAGTCTCTCAAAGATTCTTTGTAGAATGTCAGGATGTTTGACACATGTTTTTGATTTAGCTAGGATGCCATCAACATAATCTTCAATAATATCATGCATCATGTTATGGAAGATGATAGTCATAACACACTAACAAGTGACTCCAACATTATTCAAGCCAAATGGCATGACTTGATAACATAATGTCCCCATGGTGTGGTGATTGCAATTTTATGTTGATCTTATTGAGCTATCTTGATCTGCTTGTATCTATAAAATCCATCCATAAGGGAGAAAATATCATACCCAGTAGTAGAATCAATAATCACATCAATGTTGGGGAGATAAAAATCATCTTTGGGGTATGCTTTGTTGATATCTCTAAAATCATTACAAATATGTATACCTTGTGGCTTTTTGCTGACTGGAACTATGTTTGGTATTCATTCAAAATAGTCGATTGGTCTAATTAATTTTACTCCCAATAATTTCTCAATTTCTACTTTTACCAAAAGAGTGATGCATGGATGCATCTTTCTCAATTTATATTTGAATGTCTTGGCATATACATGAATAATAAGTTGATGCACAACTATGTTAGGGTCTAATCCTGGCATGTGGGAATATGCCTGTGTAAAAATATAAATAAAATCCTTTAAACTGGATATAATGTGATCTCACTCCTCATTAGTGAGGGAAACTCCATGGTAAATAATTTTTGGATCATCAAATGTTCCTAGGTTCACTTTAATAGTGTTTTCTACAAGGAGTGCAAAACCATCTTCTAGAATATTAGGTAATGTGTGATGATGATATTATTCTTCTGAGTTTCTTGTTATTCCTTCCAAAGATCTAGATAATCTAACAAATTTGAATCTGCCAATTCAAGTAATGTCCAGCTAGAAAATATCTCAAGAAAGTCAAGAGCAAGATGCTCAAAGGTTTGTTATTGATATGACATGATGTTGGTATTGGCTATGGAGCTAGGACTTTATCGACCTTATGTGTATTTTGGGGATGAGCAAACTTTCCCATCCAAGAGTACCTAAAATAGGTTTTCACTCAAGGGCTTATCTTTTGATTTACTATTTTCTTGACTAATGATCACCTCAAAGAAGTTTTCACCCAAATATATATATGTTTTATCTTTTTCATGACCAAGAAAGTTTACCTTCTCTCCAAAGTAATCAGAAGGATCCAAATAAAAATCAAAGCCTTGTTTATGTTTGTCAATGGGCAATTTGTCTCTAAGGCCCATAAACTCTGCAATAGACTCTTCATTCTGGAATTCATCAAGGCATATAAACAAATTTTATTGGTCCCAATAATTGAGTTCAAGATGGTAAAGGTAAAGGGAACAATGGTGTGTTATGGTCAAAATGGAATTTGAATCAAATAATTCCATGTTAACAAGCTCATCAAAAAGACTATAATGGGATTCTATGTCACTTCTAGGAGTCTCATCATTAGTCCATTCAAAATATTCACTATCAAAAGTCATGAGGTCACCCCCAAGTGCTATAAATCCAAGCCCTTGATTCAATTTAGGTTTATCAGTTGATAAAGGTTCCAAGATTCCTTGCACTTATGGGACATGTCCTTTTCTTATATAATAAAATTTATCCATAATCCAATTAGGGATAGGATACTTTGGATTATGAAAACAATAAACAATGCCATCAAAATATAACCAATCTCCATTGATGAAAGATTCTTGATCCCAATTTGGTAAATTAGTAGGTACAAATAGTATGGGTGGTTTTTGTGTTTCTTTCTTATTTTGCCAAATCATGTTAGGTCTACAAGGGATTTTGGAAGGTTTGGGTTTAGATAATGATTTGGGAGACTTGGGAAACTTAGTAACATGGAATGAATCCTTAAGATGGTATGTGTAAATTCCTACATCTTATATAATGACATATTTTGTAATATGTGGGGAAATGGATCAGCCAAAGTGGAATCAAGGTCACTAGGGTTGATATAATTAGATTTTTATGGATGTGAAACTATTTCCTTGTTCTTCTTTGCAATGAATTTAGAACCATGACAATAGTTTTATTTATGAAACTTAGCCTCTAGATGTTTGAAATAATGATAAGGTTGTAGATCCATAGGAATGGTGACCTCAATTGCATCATGGGGAAACTTAAGGCACTGATGCAAAGTGGATTGAATGACCTATACTTCATAAATCTAAGGATGGCCAAGAAGTATGTTATAAGGCAATTCGATATCCATAATATGTAATAAAATATGATGGGACACAAACCTAATAATGATTAGCAAATAAATAGTATCAAAGATTCAATTTTGATGTTGTTGTATGCCTTTATAGTGAGCATCTCTAGCTGAATGTCCTTCACAGTGTAACCCAATATTTTTACCAATTTAAGGGACACTATGTTTAGTGATGAACCATTTTCTATAAGAAACCTCTTGATTTTATGGTTTTCAATGATGACCTCTATATACAAGGGGTTATTATGGGTAGGACCAAGAGTGGACATGTCTTTTTGATCAAATGCTACTTATCAAAATGAAGACAAATTCCCTATAAATGTTTGGAATTATTCCAAACATTTATTAAACCCCTTAGGTTTCTCTTTTGTAATAATTTGAATAGGTAATTGGGTCTGATTTGACGTTTGACCCTTAGAATAAATATTGACAAGGTCTTTAGTGATAAGTGTATTCTCAATCTACACACCCTTGTCCATAATTTATTCAAATGAGTTTCTACAAGCAAGCCATAAATTGTACACCACTTCAAGGTGTAGGTTCTATTCAAAAAATTTAGCCAATTATTTTTCTGGTAATGTATGTTGAAAATGTCTAGCTAATGCTCTCCACTTATGTAGACATGCTATGAATATTTCTCCATCTCACTGTTTGGATTTGCTCAAGTCTACAATAGGCAATTTGTGTTCAATATTACAAGAGAAATGATTGACAAATTTTTCAAGTAGATCATTCTAATCTACAACTGATCCCTTGGGTAACTTTAAAATCCAATCTAAATATTGTCCCACCAAACTTCATGGAAACAAGTGAAGCAAATAAATGCTATTGTAAGCTACCTCTTGGCATAATACAAAAAATGCTTGAATGTGTTCATAAGGGTCACCCTTTCTTTTGTATTTGTTAAATTTAGGTGCCTCAAAAATGAGTTGTAAAGGGCACTTGGAGAATACTCAAATCGAATGGATATGGACATATCTCATCAAATTTGTACATCTTAATTTGGTTTCTTGTCTCCAATCTTGATAAAATTTATTTCATCGAATTCCACTCTTGCATATTTGGTGCATTATTAGGTGAAATATAATTATGTTGGGGTGGTATGTTCCCTTATTGCATGGATTTGTTAGGGATATACACCCCATGATATGTAACTTTATTTTGGTTCACTCCTTAGTTCGAGTAAGTGAACTGCTAATTCTTGGGTTGATAAACATTCCCTGAAGTCAAGCTCTTTGAATTGTAAGTGCTTTATTGATTTTGGGGAGTCTGTGGTCTATTAACCAAAGTATACATTGGTTGAGAAGAGATTCCTAAATTATTTTGAATAATCTCCTAAATATTGACTAAGTGTTTTATTCCTAGATTCTGTGAAGAGATAAGGGGTTCTTGATGATTGAAAAATGTATGTGTTGTGTTTAGCCAAGCATATTACATAACCTATTGAGACTTAGGTTGTTCAATTGAGATATCATGATCCATTATAGGTGTGTTTTAAACTAAAGTGTGTTGTATTGGTTATAACACATTCCCTTCCTCCTTAGAAGCATTGTTGTGTATAGAAGTGGCAACTAAAGAGTCAGTCAAGTCCATGATAAGTTGGTCTACATATCATTGACTTATCTTCTTGATCTTCATGACAAGATCTTGATCATTATGTTTTTAATCTATGATCACTTCTATTCCTTTGATAGAAGAAGTAATGTCTTATTTTTAAAAATGGGTGAAGGATTGTTCTCATTGTTATTATTTTACCCTAACCAAGGTATGTAATTATTCCATACAAAAGTTTGATGGTAATATAACACCTAATTCAATCAACCTTAGGACTGCTTCTTCTTTGTTGTTTAGGGTTTAATGTTTAAAATAGTCTTCTTTAGATCCTAAAATTTTTAGAATGTCCTTAAATACCATGAGATTATCTTGTACATCATAAAAGTGCTCTTCCTCATATCTAGGGCCGTAAGAGACCCCACTACAAGTGTACCTTTGTGTCATGTATATAAGTTTGTCCTCTAGGTTTGCTAAGATTTGGAATGTGTTTTTAAAATATTAAAATATGTGTTTTGACTTTATCCAAACAAATGACAAGGAAAAAAGAGACTATAATAAAGAATGTGGTATAGTATCACACAATTAGAAGAAATGGTAAAAAAATTAACTTAACTTTGGTGGGTTGAAATTGTCAATTTGGAAGAGGGTATGATAAATTTGAAACCTAAAGTGTAAACTAGTACACCAAACATAGGTCAAAGATACATCAATACCATAAAATCTAGGGACAACTTTGATGAGTTATGACTAGAAAACTAGAATAAAGTATTCTTGATGAGAAAGGTAACAATGTGAGCTAAAAAGGGCAAGATGTAAAAACACACAAGAACTCGTAAGTATAAAATTAAAACCAAATGGGTAGCACAATGATGCCAGATGGTAATAGTAATTAAAATGGTTATAGAACTTAGAACATGAGAGATACACTAGATAACCTAAGTTCACAATTACCAAATGATGATAATGAGTCTATATAACGACCTTAAACCTAAACAAGGAATCATACCTAGGTTAACTAAAATCAAGTGCAAATGGAAAACCGATTGACACCTTGGTTTAGAACTTAGAAAGGTGAGATTCTAAATTTGAATTAAAAATGAAGGACTTGGAGATTTTTGTAAAATGGTCTATACTCAAATGGACAACATAACAACTTTATTTAGATAATACACACTCAATGTTTCAAATAAGGATTTGAACAAGGCAAAAGATGATTTTTATTTGGTTAACGTACTGCCTCCTTATTAAAATAAAATAATGGATAAAAAATGTGTTTGGTTGATGTGTTTTAGTTTACAAATAATTTTTAGACTCAAACAAGACCAAGAAAGTAACATAAAAGACAAAATACAACTAAGTATAACATTTAAAGCCCTAATCTAACAAGGTTGCTTCGTACTAATGAATTCCATCTATATACATGCTCTTGGGAGGATATTAAGTGTTAATACAAAAATAAATTCTCATGAATGATTAGGGTTTTTACACCCATCCTTCTCCCAAGATATTTTATTGTGACATGGAACTTAGAGATGCTTGTCCTACATCAACAATATGTCCACAATAAGTGGGGTTGTTATAAAACTAAATTTTTGTTCATCTAGATGATACCAAGTGTGGTTAACACAAGAGATTCCTCATGCCAATTGAGTTCATACTAGATAAATTACTATTCAAGGGTTTATTACTTTGTATATTTATTCCATCTGTGTACTTCTTAGTAGAATCCATGGTTATCCAAACCTAACTCAAGTTTTCATTATGATTTGAGAGGCTAGCTACTTAGCCCCTTAGAAATCATAGTATATGTGCCTTGATTTATATACCCCACCATGGAGTGGGGTTGTTATGATTTTTGTAGATGAAACCCCATGATGTTGGTAGATGAAACCCCAAGTCAATTAACCCTTAAAGAACTCATGAGGAGGCTATGAACTCCTGCTCACAAGCTAAGTTGCATAAAAATAAAAGATCTAGTCAAAGACTTTAAGGTTGTGTTTAGATCACCCAAACCATATGGGTCTTAAGGAGAGCCTTAAAAAAATTATTTTCACACCTTGGAAAAGGCATAATTTCAAAGGAAAGAGTGATTTTTGTAACCTGAGTTCCCTAAAGGGGACAGGGGAAGAACATACATGCATCCTTCATATTGCGAAAAACACACAAGTATAAAAAGTCTAACATAAAACAAATAATTGTTTACTTTAATGAACTAAATGGAAGTGTCTATGAAATTTTGGGACCCTTGGCCTTGGTTTCAAACTTGTAAAACTTTGACAAAAAATAAAACATAAACACCTAGATTCTTTTTAAGCACCAAATTGAAAATTTCAAGACTTAAGCATTATCAAATTTGGCATTTTTCCAATGTGTGACCTATAATTTTTAGAGGGTTTATGTCTAATTTGAAGCTAAATTATCAATGAGAAAATCAATATTTGAAAACTTTCTCTCATGTTTCTCTATTTTTATTACATAGAGACTAATGTCAGTCCACAGTGACCGATGCTAGTTACAACAAAACTGAGGATGGTTATAACAAAAATGATGTCGATCAATAAAAATGGGTGTTAATTACTTTTGAACCCTTAGGATTTTTTTTTTTGGGTTAAAAGACATTTATAATCCCAAATTAGTATAAAATATCTACAAAAAACCTCTGGATCCCATAACAAGATGATTAGATAGAGGCCTAACAAGTTTTAAAATCATAAATGAAAACCTACAACCTTCAATAAAACTTAAAAACCAAAATTTTATGTCATTCTCTTCTTTGCATAGAGACTGATGTTGGTTAGGATATGACCAATGCTAGATAGGGTAAATCAAAATCGGTCACTGTGTAGATTGTGTGTCAACAAAAGTACAAAAATATGGGAAAAATAATGATAAAACTTGATTTTTCAAGATTTTAAAGTAATTTTTAGCAAATCTAAGAGTGCAAAATTGTTCTCCTTTCTTATATGGGATGTTTTGTCCCACCAGGCATGCTAAGATATAGATATGGAATCCAAAGTGAGCTAGATTAAACATTAGTCAAGATAAGTCAAGAAATGCATAAAGAATATAACTAACTAGGCCACATCCTTCAACAAGGTTTGTAAATGACAATAAAGAGCTATTAAAAGAAGGAATATACATAAAACCTTCCTAAGATCATCCCACCTCCAAATGCAACACAAAACATGATTTTACCCTTGATTTGGTGCTCAAGTCTTTGTCAATGATGAGTGGATTTCTCCTTCATCATCTCATGTACACTAATAAATCTTAGGCTCATGATATTTGATAAATGTTATGCCTATAGTGAATATATCTTATTGAAAATTAAGCATAATAACACTACACAAAGATGACTTGTGTAAATAATTTTTCATAATAAGTTGGAAGGGCATTAAAGAAGCATGGGAGACCTTAAATCTGATATTTATTCCATTTATGGCTTATGGACGCCACCCCATAGATGATGTTACTCAATGATGCAGATATTATAAATTAATTTTTAACTAATAAATATCCAATAACTTCCATGGATTTTCCACTTAAGCTCTTTATTTGGATTAGTTTGTTTAAGTGAGATTAATTAACTTTTATGCAATTCTTTGGAAATTAGTTGCTCAATTAATTAAACTGGTTGAAATGTCATATTATTGGGTCATAATTTAACAAGAGTAAAATTAGAAGAAGGTGTTAGTTACATATGGACCAATACCCCATTTATGACATTATTGATAGGAAATAACACATGAATATGCCATGTGATTATAAATGAGAAGAATTCAGTGATTCAGATAGTCAAATTACATTTTTTTCCATTTTTACTTGAAATTATTTGAGAAAAGTTAATGATCACATAAAATGTATTGCCCCATTTAGGGATACATTAGCCTAAATTAGCACTTGTAAATGACAAGCTCTAACTATTTAGTGCATTTTAGTGATTTTGACCCAAATTGTGCATTTGAGTACATTTTAAGTAAGATTGAAAATTTCAACATAATGATGTTAGGAATTGGATGTCTACATTTTGCCCCTGTTTGAGAAGGCATGGTGAGACATTGAGGCCAAGCAATGTATTTTCAAAGAAAAGAGTTGTCAAGAATAAATTACATGGAAATGATCCATGATGCCCCATAGAGAGGACTTATAAGGATGAAATAAAGGGATGGACTCTCAAAAAGATACAAATAAAGTGGAATTAACCCAAGGACAAGATTAAATTCATACGATATAATGATTACACATGTTGATTCGTAATGATCAAAATATAATAGAGAATATAATGGGCCCTAAAGGCATGGGGAAGTGGGAAGGATACAAACCAAAAATATAAGCAACACACTTTAAACACACCCAAAATAGGGTACAATCTACACACTTAGGGGATGATCGATCTTGAGACAAGTTGCACACTTTAAAAATTACTAGAATGAGGGCAAAAGTCTGCAGATCTCCAAATTAGAAGAATTCAATGATTCAAAGTGTCAAATTGTATTTTTTCCATTTTGATTCAAAATTATTTGAGAAAAGCTAATAATCACATAAAATGTATTGCCCCATTTAGGGATACATTAGCCTAAATAAACACTTGTAAATGACAAAATCGAACCATTTAGCACATTTCAATGATTTTGGACCAAATTATGCATTTGAGTACATTTAGATTAAGATTGATAATTTCAACATAATGATGTTAGGATTTGGATGTCTACAACCACAACAAGTGCATTCTCTCTATTGTAATACATCTCTAACATTTTTAGAGCACTCTAAAATCCACTTGAAATGTACATAGGTTCCCAAAATGATTTTTAGCTCAAAGATTGGCCACTTATATTACAAAAGATCATGTTTTTATCCCCCAAAATGGGTTCTTATACACTATTATGAGCAATTTTTGCATCTGCATGCTCATTATATTCAAAATAGAAGGATGTAGCCATACTAATTAGTACTACATGATGTCATGGGTTGTTCTATATGATTTGTTTGAACCTCCCTCCTTGATAAGACATCCATACACATTTGGATTTTACCACTATAGTCATTAGTAAAAGAGAAAGTAAGTCTTTTATACAATTAGAGATGACTATGCTCTGATAAGGGGATAGAGGTTCACTAAAGAGGATAAATAATTATGTGTAACTTATACATCAATAATTTCCTTCATATTCAATCATTCATATAGGGGATCTTACGCACCTCCAATATTATAGGAATGATCACCGTACTTAGAGGAATTACATTCAAGGGGTTTTCCACACAATGAATCAGAGAATTAGCCTTCATCAAAATTATAAAAAGAGATTGTAACTTAAGTCTAAAATCCCCCATGGTATTAATTTATTATGTTTGATTCATATGTATGTATTTTCATTCCTTTTTGGGGTATGCTTCACTTCCTTCATGTTTCATTAGTCATCTTATAAAAAATAGGGTAGTTTTATCATGCCAACAAATATTCTTGACTAAAACTACATAAAACCAAGGCCTTTTTTCTAAGAATGTAGAATGCACATTCTCCTCAACTACATTGCCAAATTATTGGAAAAATATGTGGCATGAGGTGATGAATAATCAAACATGCTTAACCAACATATTTCATGATGCACAAGTAGTTTCATGTTCACCACACAATAATTTTGGTCCCACTTACTTTTATTGACCTATAGGGCTGCTACAATACACTGTCTCTCACATGGACAACAAGGGTGTTGATGGAGAACATTTATTTATCCACCATACTAGTGGATTAAATTTTATTGACACTTTAATGTTAATATTAAGTGATAATACCATATGTACAATAATTTTTTAAGTCAGGGGTCCCTTGAGGACCTCCCTTAAACTTTTCTAATTCATTAAAGAACAAGTCGATTAGGTCCACAACAATTCCAAAAACCAAAAATGGCCACATGGAGTTTAACTAATGAAATGTAAGGAGATATTTTAGGTTCTCCATCAATTATAATGTTTCCTAAACTAATGTAGAACATATTTAAAATACACATGGTGTCCCCTAAATTTCCCCCCACCTTCAGGTGCTTACAATAGTTTGCACAAGTACAAAAGGGCCATATTAAAAAAGGATTAAAATAAAGTATAATTTTTAATTTGGGTCTAATGGACCTTTATATGTGAAAGAGATAAAAAATATGGGGGGTGGTGGAAGTTGGGGGTCAAGATGGGATAAGGTTGGTTGTATCACCCCACTCTCAGGCCTCTGGAGTGCCTTTGATGGCCATGCAATGGCCCAAGATATATACAAAGGGTGTAAAATTTAAAATGGATTTTAATTATTTATATTAAAACATTTTTTTTGGATATATATTAAATAATTGGTTGAATAAAATAATAAAAGAAGATTTTACAAGGTTCGGCTTCATCATTCCACCATTAGGTGGTGCTAGCGGTAATATATCTAGTCACCACCATAAATTTTGACCATCTCATTAATAATAGAGAGCCTCCATTTCCCTGGTGTTTCATCAATACCTTGGATTCATTGATACCATATATTAATCTAAGCCCATAAATATATAAGGCACTTGGGTTTAGATGGGTAACAAGTCTCGTGGCTTGGCCGAGGTTGAGCCACCCTAATGATGTCACTCCCCATTAGAGATTCTCTATGACAAGATGCTTGAATTAGATAAAGGGATAGAATTTAAGTTTTATATGTTCTTAGAACCATTAGGATCTATCCACATTGTGGTTTACATGACCTTTTCACTAGTTTGATAAACTCATGGCCTTTTAGGCCCCACAATAACAACCCTAGCTATGCCTCTTAATGGCTAAACACTATAATGAAAAACATTTAACTATTTATGTGAACAATGTTGATGGTAAATAGATACTTGATAGTTTTAATTTTTATTAGGCCTAGTAGTGGTCACATGGGTGATATTATCTAGCCTCTTACCATTGAAAGGGGTTTGTGCACTATAACAAAGGGCCTACCATACAAGAACTACCCTATATCATAATAATTTTAAAATGATAATTGTTGGCCAAATTTTAGTCTAAAATTTACCAAAAAAAATTATAGGTCCTAAAAATTCCATATTTTCATCTAAAATTACTTCGGGCACAATTTTGCACCATTTTGCACGAATAGAAATTAAGTAAAGTTTAGCATCTTACAAAGAAAAATATGGTAGTTTTAGTAATTTGTATTATAAAATTCATATCTTATACAATGTAAACATGATAATTATTATGTGAAAGGTGGTATAATCCTGAAGAAGTATATCTTCCATTCAAATTATTTTTGGGATAAATTGGTAATTTAAAATTTAGAAAAAAATACTAAAGAGTAACTAGCCATTTTCAAGCTTAACAAAAAGTATATAATTTAAGCATTACAAAAAAAAATTCCAAAATAATTTTTACACAACTATGGTGAAAAAATATTAAAAATACTATATGCAATCTCAACTAAAAAATCAAAGCATTACATTGTGTTTTTATTACATTTTTTCTTTTCCTCTTTCAACTAGAATTACAAATGAGATCAACAATGCATTCAAGTTCAAAGTATGCACTTATATTTCTATTTATCAATATTTAAAAGTTTAAATCATTCCATATCAATGGATTATAATAGCCAATAAATATTTACATGAAAATTTACAAAGCAATGTAAGGAAATTAACCTCTAAAATAAGCTCCAATGAACTCCCACAAGGTCAAACCAATGAGGGGCTCACCTGTCATCTTATTTCCGTCATTAGGAGGATTCCTTGGGAACCTTCGAGCCTATGACTCCCAAATCTGACCATAAGTAACACCAATAAGATAAGGTAAGGTAAGTGTAATCAAGGGGAAATATTTTTAAGAAAACAAGATAGCTCAACTTAAAAAACTTTCCTAAAATAAGGGGATCCCACTAACACCCCATCCAAAACCACATAAAACCAACTTAAGAGTGCACTGCATAATTATTTTTAGATATAAGGCAACTACAAGGAATTTATAAAACTTTATTATATTCTAAAATCATTCATTGTTAATGAGGATTTGTATTCTCCACACTATAAGGTGGGAGAAGGAGGATTATGGAATGCCTACACTTACCCAAACCCTTTTCCCATTACCATGGGAGGAATTTTGAAAAAATTGTGTACCTATTGTATAAAACCCATTTAATATAACCAAGTAGGTATACTTTGAAACATATCTCCCATGCCCAAACCCTATTCAATGAAATCATAAATCAAATACAAGTCTAGGCCTGTTTAGCCATTATAACTTTACAACATCATGTCACAAAAAGGACTGTAAAAAAATAAAAAATAATGAGGATTACACATCTCCATTCCATGAAAGAGGCTAACAAACCACATGGTGGCCATAGGCTCAACCATAATAAAAAAAAAGAAAAAGATGGTAATTCAAGTGGCCATATAACCCTTTGAAATACACATATAATAAGAAGGGAAAGAATTATTTAAAAAAAAGAAAGTAAATAACCTCAAGGATGAAGTGACAAGAACTACCTTGGTTTCAAACATGATATTAAATATTGAAACCTCATATAAGTGTTTTGTTATAAGCAAATTTATTCACAACCAATTTCTTTCCTCTTATCAAGTTCTAACTCATATAAATGAAAAATGATAAAAATTAATTCCAAGGGAGAATTTCATTCCTCTTATAGGAAAAACACTCAAAAATAATGGCCAATTTTATGGTTACACTTGTCCCTTCCAATTACTTAGCTCTTCCACCAAAAATCTTCCAATATTATATATTATTTTATAAATCCATGTGGGGAAGCAAAGCTTACCCATGATTATAAATGTTTTATTTTTGCCATGCCATAAATGGTCACATGGGTTTTTATTAAGCTTATTCAAAACTATATAAAGTTTTATGTCCATCCCTTTGGTCAAAATGGGATTAATTACACCTACCAACATCTATATTTCACTTTTCACCAACTTGAAAATGTAGGTGGAACTTTTTATCATATATTTTGGATTAAGGGAACTAAAGGAGTCTCATATTTACCTTTACGGCTAAAAATAAGGTTAAATTAAATTTTAAGGTGTGGGAAGGTGTGTGTGAATAGTGCTATGAAGGTCTAAAAACCTAAACTCAAAACTAATAATAATTTGGACTAGGATTGGATTTTAATTATAGGTGTCATATAGTAAACTACTTGTATAATAGTTTTGGTTCACTTATGATTGGCATAATCCTCGTTCCCTCATTTGGGCTCTTGTCACTTGCACATATTTTACCCAATAAAATTGTAGCTGAAATGTCTTAATATAAATGTTTAAGTAACATCTATCAACACATAATGCATACATAAAAACGTAAAAAAAACATATAATATCAATAATAAGCATGAGGTAATATCAACATGCTAACATCCAATTATCCATAAACTCAAATCATATGCTAGAGAAGTATTAGTTCAAATAGTATGACAATATAAAGATGATATCAATGAACAGATTGAAATAATCTACAGTTAGAATATGAAAAGTACACATATAAGCAACTAATAACATTGAGTACAAAAAATCCATTGTCTTAGTCATAATACAACATTAAGTATCTCATGTCTAAAACAACATAAATATCACATCACATATATACAAGTAAAAATTATCCTCCTAGTAAAAACTATACTTAGGTTGGTGATCAAATATTAGCCTTCATAATTTAGTGTGTAGCCTCATAATTGTTAAATTTTGGCATCTTTTACTCAATAAATCTTCAAGTAAATTATCTTTTCCTTTAATATAAAATATCTAAATTTTTACTCACATAAAAGTTACATCCAATGCCACTAGTAGGCATTAAGATTAGGATGACTAAACATGTGTTATAGGTTCAATTGATATGTCCTTAGTACAAAGTGATGACCAATAAAAAAGTGTATCCATCTCAAACATGTGTGCATTATAGTTATAAAACAAAGATTTTGTCATATATCTCTACTCATAGTCCTTAATTTTTTTAGACTCATAGATAATCTCCCTACCTCCTACATGTGGATGGATCTTAATCATGCATGGGAGGAAATAATAAAGATGAAGAACTCCTCAAATGGATTAGGTGCATTAGTGAGACACTCCATCAGCAATTAAATTTTCTAATCACACTCCTATGTATAGATAAAATTCTACCATTTTCTATGAAAGCAAATTATGGGGTTCACAATATGAGAAAATTTATTAACAAAGTGATTATAATAACGTTACAAACCCATGAAGCTTTGAACCTTCATGTAACTCAAGGGTTCCAACCAATCCACAATGGCATGGATCTTACATGGGTGTACTTATATCCCCTCCCCATAAATAATATGATTGAAATACTCCACCTCAGACTGTGCAAATGCACACTTTCCCAAGTTAACTTACAAATGGTTCTATAACATAACTTGTAGAACCTTTAATAGGTGATACTCATGCCCCTCCTCATTATTTAAATAGATCAACATGTTTTCGATGAAGATAAACATGTAATTATATATAAAAATATGTAAAGCTTTGTTCATGAGGCTCATGAACATGGTAGTCAAACCAAAGGGTACCAATTTAAACTCATAATTCCCATATCATGTATGGAACGTGATATTGTGAATATCTACCTTTGCACTATGAAACTAATGATACCCAAAATTTAGATCTATCATGAAGAACACTCTAACTCCACACATTTTGTTAGATAAGTCATTGATCCTAAATAATGGGTATTATTTTTTGATCATTAATTTGTTTATCTAGTAGTAGTCAATAAAAATTTAAATTGATCCAACCTAATTCTTCACATAGATAACAAGGGCTCCCCATGGGTAAAAACTTGGATGAATATGGCCCTTGTTTAAAAATTTCTCTATCTATTACTTGAGCTCATAAATATCATGTGTTATCATTTGATATGGTTCTCTAGATATCAACTCAAAACCATGTATAAGATCTATCTTAAAATCAATCTCTTGAGGCTAGGCCATCTTAGTAAAATCAATCATAAAAATAAAAAAAAATCTCAAAGGATGAGATGATCATCTAATTAAGTTACCTCTATGTCATCTACTAACCTATCACTCATTGTGATATAAACCACATGCCATACCTTTCACATGATCTACTTAAGTTACTTCAAGGAAATCATGCAAATGGAAATGGGTCTCTTGAGCAATGATATAATCATATAGGTCCCAAGGTCATAGACATACTTTATGACCTTGTTGTGGTAGTCCATATTAGATATATGAGAAGTGGGTAATACATACTCAAATAATTCCACAAGTCCCTAAGGGTATAGTGTGTATGTCAATAGTGGTGGGGAAGTCACACAAATCTAGAACACAATAACTCACCAGTGAGCTAACATAAATCTTGGACCAAGATACCAACTCAACCTCCCAACACTCATGTTGTCTATAAGGCACTAGCTTATAATTATCCATGACTAAATGGGATATGAAGGAGTTAGATTCTCTAAAATAAAATATAACTAGAATTGACACTGTATTAAAAATATATCTGATATTAATGACTATCACCTAGTGTTATGATTAATGTTTTTAGAATGTTGCATACATCAAATGACCCTAACCCACATCACCTATTGTTTTTTATACATTGTAGCTTTCTTCCTTCCATCAACTAAAAATCTTTTTCACAATCCTATGCATAGTGTTGTGTTGATCCAAAAGTGTAACATGTATCTATGACCTACTCTTTCCATGAAGAGGATCAAATAGTAATATAACCAACTATATATGTAGACCATGATGGTCCTTCTTATATAGATTATTAAGTCCATGTTGGACCAATTTTTTTTGTTAAGCACGGGATATACTGAGAGGGGGTGGGGGTTAATCAATATATCATATATCTTATTAATCTGTTATTTAACCAAATTCCACTTAATAAAACATTCAAGATATGCAATAAAACTCAAACAAATAAACACTACACAAGATAGAGAGAGAGACACCAGATATAACGTGGAAACCAAATGTGGGAAAAACCACGAAGAACATTCTAAAGTATATGAATGAGCACCAACCCAAAAAATATTCACAATCCAAGCTTGTAGGAGCACCAACCCCTTTGCTGAGCACCAACCCATCAACTATTCGTGAGCACCAACCCACAAGAGCACCACACCCCTTTGTTGAGCACCAACCTAGCTACTATTCATGAGCACCAACCCACAGGGGCACTAACCCTTTGCCGAGCACCAACCCAGCAACAATTTGTGAGCACCAACCCATAGGAGCACCAACCCCTTTATGTATACCACATACCTATCTCTCAATGTTGCTATCTCAACAAATGATAGATCAATACAACATCTCTTTCCTCTCTCTCATATTTACTCTTCTAAGCTAGATATAACAAATACAAATCATATTCATCTCATACAATTGCTCTTCTAAGCTAGATATTATAATATCAAAACAACCTCTATCTCTCATGTTACAAATGGCTTCTCAAGCCTTTATTTATAGCTTTTCAAATGACCTGTGGCCTTCCCTCTTTGTGACCCTTCAATCCTCATGGAAAATGGTGCCAAACTTGTATGACCTTTCATATTCAAGCCTTTGAAAAGTCATGTGATGATCCTTCATGATCAAAAACGTCCTTCCCTCTTTTGTCCTCATCTTGGTGACTTTTCATATTCCTTAAAGTGTCCCTTCAGGAGAAATTGTGCCCTTCCTCTTTTGTCTTCACTTGGTGACTCTTGGAATTCCCCAAGATGAATCTTCATGGGAAAATGCATCCCATCCTTCTTTTGTCTTTATCCCATGGCTCTTTGACTTCTCCATGGGCCCTTCTTTTGTCTCATATGCAACCAAAAATATATTCATTAATATTAAATAAATATTAACTCATATTAGCCAAGATATATTTATTACAAATAACATTAAATGTAATGGGGCCTTTATCACCAATAATGCTAGACCTTTGACATCAATGACAATATTTCCAACAATCTCCCCCTTTGTCATTGATGGAAACCTCAATCCTAAAACTACCACATCTTGTCACCTGCACATACTGTCATCTGAAAACATATAGTAACTCCCCATTACTGTAGCAACCTGTACCTATTTTTTGCACCTATACCTATACCTGTTATTCTCCCCCTTTGACATCAATGGAAAAAGGCCTACCTGGAGCTAACACTTAGCTCCTCCTTAATTGATGCTAAACATCAATGGTAGAAAGTAATAGAAATTACTCCCAACTCTTCTCGCAGATCTTTGAATGTGTCCTTTGATCGTGTCTTTGAGAAGATATATGAAAATACATATACATTGTTCCCTATCCTTTGAGTATCTGCAATCAACTCATTTGAATCTTTTCTTCTAATATCACAACCTTCAGCATGAAACCTTAATGTGTATCCTTGATCACATATTTGACTAACACTCAATGGATTATGCTTAAGACCTTTTACATATAAAACATTCTTAGTCTTAGTTCTACCATAATCCAAACTTAAAGTACCTTTTCTAGCTATCCTGGCAGTGGTTTTATCTTCGAATCTCACTGTACCACCATTAATCTTCTTTAGAGTTATGAGCTTACTTTTATCACCTGTCATATTCCTTAAACATCCATTATCAATTAACCATGGCTGATCTTTACCTCTTACATGCAGAGCTATCTGAACCATCATAAAACCTTCAAGTTGTTTCTTCTGCCATGAACATGTCTGAGCCTTCCTCTTGATGAATTGAGCTTTGAAACTCTGATCCTTCTTGACTGACTCGAACACACTTCTACAATACCGAGCTATGTGTCTGAAGTTGTTGCACTTGTAGCATACTATGGTCTCTTCATCAAAGCTTGATAGAGGAGCAAAAGAGTTGTGGCTTCTGCTTGACTCTCCTTGACTTCCCTTCTCCTTATTTCTAAAATTGTTAGCTCTTTTTCTACATTCTAATTTCTTTTGACCATATCCATTACAATAAAAATAATAGCCATAAAAATAAGACCTGTCTATATATCTTTGACTTGATTGTCTTTTGTAGCTTTGTTCTCTCCAGCCTTCTCTATTTGAAATGTCCTCTGTATTTTTCACTTCTCCCTTTTTTGTTTCCTCTTTTGTAAGAGCTTCAACATAGCTCTTTTTCTTTTCAAATCCGATCCCTATCTTATCTGAATTTGCTTTTTGACTTTCCAATATCGTATTTAGCATGTTAGTGCCATCTTCAAATTTTGAATCACTGACTACTTTATCACTGAATGCTTTCTTAATATCTTCTTTTAAAGAGGAAATTTCAATAACATACCTTTGACATTATTTTCTTTCTATTTCCAATTGTGCTGTGAGCTATTCTTCATTCTTCTTGTCTTCTTCAAAGTGTGCTTGTAGATCTTCAATCATTTCCTTTGACTCTTGTTCATTTTTCTCGATCTAGTGCTTTAATCTTCGATTCTTCTTCTGAACAGCTTCTAACTCTTCTAAGGCACAAATGAGCTCTCCTTCCATATTCACTTCAGCTTCCTCCTATTCTTCTTCTTGATTATCTTCATGTATGGCCATGAATATAATCTCTTCTTCTTCTAAATCGCTGACTTCACTATCTTTGCCTGAACTAAGATCCTTAGAATACAGGATCTTCTTCTTGAATCCCTTCTTATATTTGCCTTTGAAATTATTCTTTTATGTAGGATTTTCTTCTTCATCATCATTAACCTTATCTAGGTATCTAGTTGAAAAATGTCCAATCTTTCCACAATTAAAACATTTGAAAGGTAATTTTCCTTGATATTTACCTGTTCCTCTTTTCGGCTTGCGAATGAAAAGTGCTCCATTTTCATCTTCATCATCACTGGAACTATCACTTGATTCTTGAATCTTAGCTTTCTCCTTCTTTGATGTCTTGAAAGCTACTTCTCTCTTTGAGGGTTTATCTTATTCTGTCTGCATCTCATATGCCATGAGAATACCATGAAGCTCATCCATCTTTAGCTTGGCTAAATTCTTCATCTCCTCAAATTCTGAAACCTTTGCATCATATCTCATTGGTAGAGATCTCAAAACCTTTTGCACCAATGTTGATTCATCCAATGTTTCTCCAAGACCTTGAATCTGATTTATGATTTGATCGACTTGCAAAAGATAACTTGTTATATCTTCTTCTTCTTCCATTTTCAAACTTTCAAACTACCTTCTAAAAGTCTATAGCTTAGCTTGCTAAACCTTTCCATCACCTTTGTAAATATTCTCAATTTTTACCCAAGTTTCATGAGTAGATTTATATTGCATAAATTTAACAAATTTAGATTCACACAAACCACATAAAATAGCATTTAAAGCTTTAGCATTACATTCAATTGCCTTCTTTTCTGCTAGAGTAATTACAAATGTCTGTGGCTCTTCATATTCCTCCACCATTGCTTTCCATATGTTGAGTCCAAGGGCCATCAAATAAACCTTCATTCTCATGCTCCAAAAAGCATAATTCATCCCATCAAACAAAGGTGCTTTATTTTTATAAAATGCTTCCTGTGACCCAGCCATCGTGCTTTCTCGATCAACCTTCAAGCTGTAAAAATTTTCAAAAAGGAACTTGCTCTGATACCAATTGTTAAGCATGGGATATACTAAGAGGGGGGGTGAATCAGTATATCATATATCTTATTAATCATTTCTTTAACCAAATTCCACTTAATCAAACATTCAAGATATGCAATAAAAATCAAACAAATAAACACCACACAAGATAGAGAGAGACACCAGATATAATGTGGAAACCCAATGTGGGAAAAACCATAGAGAACATGCTCAAGTATATGAATGAGCACCAACCCAAACAATATTCACAAGCCAAGCTTGCAAGAGAACCAACCCCTTTGCTAAGCTCCAACCCAACAACTATTCGTGAGCACCAACCCACAGGAGCACCACACCCCTTTGCCGAGCACCAACCCAGCTATTATTCATGAGCACCAACCCACAAGAGCACTAACCCCTTTATCGAGCACCAACCTAGCAACAATTCGTGAGCACCAACCCACATGAGCACCAATCCCTTTGTGTATACCACACACCTATCTCTCAATGTTGCTATCTCAACAAATGATAGATCAATATAACATCTCTTTCCTCTCTCTCACCTTTGTTCTTCTAAGCTAGATATAACAAATACAAATCATATTCATCTCTCACAATTGCTCTTCTAAGCTAGATATTACAATATCAAAACAACCTCTATCTCTCATGTTACAAATGGCTTCTCAAGCCTTTATTTATAGCTTTCCAAATGACCTTTGGCCTTCCCCCTTTGTGACCCTTCAATCCTCATGGAAAATGGTGCCAAACTTTTGTGACCCTTCATATTCAAGCCTTTGAAAAGTCATGTGGTGACCCTTCATGATCAAAAACATCCTTCCCTCTTTTGTCCTCATCTTGGTGACTTTTCATATTCATTGAAGTGTCCCTTCATGAGAAATTGTGCCATTCCTCTTTTGTCTTCACTTGGTGACTCTTGGAATTCCCCAAGGTGACTCTTCATGGGAAAATGCATCCCATCCTTCTTTTGTCTTTATCCCATGGCTCTTTGACTTCTCCATGGGCCCTTCTTTTGTCTCATATGCAACCAAAAATATATTCTTTAATATTAAATAAATATTAACTCATATTAGCCAAGATATATTTATTACAAACAACATTAAATGCAATGGGGCCTTTATCACCAATAATGCTAGACCTTTGACATCAATGACAATATTTCCAACATTTTTCAGACACGTTACCTATCCTATGTCTTCTCACTATTCTGATTATACTAGTTTTGACTTGTCTTTCATTCTAACTATTATGGTTAAGATGATTACCCTAATACTAATAATGAAAGGGTCTAGAGGTGATTGGGTAGGTATAGAACCTCTTATATATACAATATATGCAACATGTGATTTGTAATCATGTCAATATTATAACTTTGTTCAAAACCTCTCTTGATCCTCTTCAGACTTCCTTTGAGTCTCCTTTGCAATGTTAGCCTTATCCACCATGAATGATAAAATTAGTGGAGAGAGTATGCATATTACACCACTTAGGCCTACATTAAAATATATGATAAAATGGTTAACTTGAATAGACACATGAGTCACATATCTTACACATTTTAGTAAGATAAGGAAACAATACTCATACTACATCGTTATATTACTCCTTTACTAAATCTCACATAACTCATCTACCTTCCTATATATATATCTTAATGTAATATAAATGTCCCTAAAATTATCCTTAAATGTAACCAAAGTAGTGGTGGCTAAGGTAAGATGGATCTCTCACTCTTAGAACTCCCACCAAGTCTTTCACGTGCCTTTCATTGGTTGAGTAGCTAGATAAAATTTACCATTGGAGTCACTATCATATAGGGTAAAGTAGTACAAACACTCACTATCCATACATAAGCTATATAACCATCATGAATTCCATAAAAATTAAGTGGGTGGAGTTATATCATGTCCTTGACTAGATCTCCTAATGTTGGCCTATGAGGATAATCTTAACCTCGCCTCTCTCAATAGTTATTTCTATGTTAATTCTCTACTATGTCTCCCCATGTTTTATAGTGTGATGGAATATAATATATATGCATGTCTCTATCTCCCTATGATATCTACTATGTTTGGATGTGGATCCTATTCCTCTTTTCTTATACTAATCTATGTCCACCCCATGAAGGCTGTGTAGAGTGGTTCTTATAAACCTCCTACATGGATGGTGATATATCCTATAATACACCAAGTATCTATTATGTGGCTTGAAGTATTTGGGGCCCAAGTTATATTGGGTCCTATAAAACTAGGGGTGGATCAATAAGATCATCAATATCATGTTTTATCAACCTTCATCCTCTTTCATCCATATGACACATGGAAATGAAGAGTCTTAGATAAATAAAAATAACAAACCAAAATTAACAATAGAAATAATTTACTAAAAAATTACAAGTTATTAATATAAAAATTTACCCATAACTCTTAGTGTTGAAACCATGCTTTGATACCAAAATTTCATGCCCAAAATTCTACATGATTGAAACTATAAAAAAATAGGCCAATTTATATTTAGACTATACAATACACATTACACTCAACCACACTACCAATGACTAAAAAACTATGTGGCATGAGGCACATGATGTATTGAATAATCCCACATGCTTAAATAATATGGATCATTATGCATAAGTGGTTGCATGGTCTCTACATAGCCATGTTGGTCCCAATTTCTTTTATTGGCCATAGAGGTTCTCAAAGCTATTAGGCTCTCTCCACACCATGGTTTCTATATCCCTAGACAATAATTCAATGAAACTATGTCTTTTCAATCCTCACATTCTATCTCCATCCTATTGGGTGGAACTACCACTTGTTATGCCCTTTAAGGGATAAAAACTATAATAAAAAAACATTTATTAGCTAATGATTAGCTAGATTCTTATATGAAAAAAATCATTGGTCATTAGGCTATCAACCCTCTTTTATTTTATTTGAGGGTTAGCAGCAATCATATGGTGACTAGCAACTAACCCTTACCCTTAAAATCGGTATGTTTCCTAAAACAAAGGATTTATCACATAGGGAACTACCCAGTAGGATAACTATTTAAAAAAATTCATTGTAACCAACCATTTGTCCAAAATATATGAAACAAATTTTTATGGGTCCTAAAATCTCCATACTTTTAGCTAAATTTATTATAGACACAATTTTTCTCCATTTTAGATGAATAAAAATTTGTGTGAAGTTTAAGTATTTTACAATGTAAAATAGGATAGTTTTATTATTTTGCATTAAAAAATACATATATTCCAAATCATAAATGCAAAAATTATTCAACATAAAGCAAAAAAATATTAAAAAAAAAAAATTCTATTTAAATAAAGTTTGAGAGAAATCTATAATTTAAAATTTATCAAAATTTATTAAAATGGAACAATCCTTTTTCATTCCTAATGAAAAACATATAATTTAAGAATTATTAAACAAAATTCCCAATTTGTTTTTACACTATTTTAATGAACAACATTACAATGTCCTTTTATTACTATACTAAAATTATCATACACATTTTTTAATAAAAATTCAAAGCATTACAATGTCATTCTATTACATTTTATATTTTCCTCTTTTTAATAGAATAAAAAAAATGAGATCAACAGTTCTTGCAATATAAAAGTATTCTCTTCTATATCCAAGTAATATTTTCATAAAAAATTAAAAATATATGTTAAGAGATTAGTCTCCAAAATACTATTGAATGCACTACTACAATTCCAAACTGAGGAGGAGCTTACCTCCCATCCTTTCACCATTATCAGGTGGATACCTTATAAACCCCCAAGCCTAAGACTCCCAATTCTAAGCATAAGTAACACTAATAATCTAAGGAATGATAAGTGTAAGTAAGTGGAACAAATTGAAAATTAAACTATATATCTCAATGTAATAAAATTTACTACAACAAGGGGCTCCCACTAACACTAAAACCAAAACCACTTAGAACCAACTCAATAACACACATGTATATAATTTATAAGAGTTATAAGGCATCTAAAACGAGTCTCAAATACTTTATTAGAATCTAAAATCACCCATTGTGGAAAATATTTATGCTCTCCACATTATGGGGTGGGAGAAGGATGATTTTGAAATGCCCCCCACCCCACCACACCACCAACCCCTTCCCCCCCCCCACACACACACACATACACACCATCTCCCTTTCCATGATTGTACTTTAAAAAAAAAAAAAAAAAATTACCTATTTCTCAATCACTATGCAATAAATTTAAGTATGAGGAATATGAAACATATTAACCATGCCCAAACCCTAATCAATGAAAGAATATAACAAGTACACAAGTTATCCCTTTTGGGCATTCTAACTTTACAATTTCAAGTCACAAAAATGTATATAAAAACAAAAAAAATTTAGGATGGATTGAAAATATCCATGTCCCAAAAGAGGCTTAAAAGCCACATGGTGGCCATAGGCTTAACCATGACCAAAAAATAGGAAAAAGAGCGTAAGATATGTGGCCAGATAACCCTTTGAAATGTACATACAATAAGAGGGAGAATAATTATTTTAAAACAATAAAATGGATAACTTAATTCATGAATTAGGAAGACCTACCTTGGTTACACCACTTTATATAAAACAAGGAAACCTCTTAAATTCCTCTTGTTGCAAGCAAAAATTATTCAAAATAAATCTCTTCCTTCTCCTTCTCCAATCTCCTTCCTTGTTCTCAATCTCTAACTCACCACTATAAGTGAAAAATGAGAAAAAAATTACATCCGAGTTACTTTTTATTATATACAAAAAAACTCAAACATAATGGCCAATGGGAAAGTGATACTTGTCACTTCCCATTCCTTTGTTCTTCCACCAGAAGTCTTCCAATGTAATAACTCTTCTTACAAACCCATGTGGGCATGGAAGGCTCACCCATGATCATAAATTTATTATCTTTAATATTACATAAATGGTCACATGGGTTTTTATAAAGATTATTTAATACTCCAAAAAGGTCTAACTCCATCCCTTTGGTTAAAAGGGACTTAAATACACCTACCAACATCTATTATTCAATTCTCACCTACTTGAAAACATGAGTGTAATTTTCCGTGAAATTTTTATGTTAAGGGAAACTAAATTTGGTCTCATATTTATATTTATTAATTAAAATAAATTTAAATTAACTTCTAAGGTGTGGCAAAGCGGGTATGAATAGTGTCAAGAAGGTTTAAATAGTAAAACTCAAAACTAGGTTATAAAGTGGGACTAGGACTAGATTTTAATTATGAGTGTTATGTATGGAAATAATTGTATAATACCATTATTATAATAATGTTTAGTGTATTCCTATGTCCCTTTCTTGGCCTTCTTTCACCTACACATCATTTCACATATGATTTTTCATGACCATAGATAGACAAAGTGACTGAATATAAATATTTAAATAATATATATCAATACATCATGCATATATAAAAAAATCGCAAAAAATACCATCTAAATAATAATTATATAGTAATATCAACATGAAAAAATACAATTATCTATAAAATAAATCACATGATAAGTAAGTATTAATTCAACTAGTATGATAGTGCATTGAGCATTTCAATGAAAAAACTAAAAACATCTACAAATTACCATCTGCATAGTACTCCTGTAATAAATTAATATAAAATACACTGTCTCAGTCATAATATAACAATAATTATCTTATATCAAATAATATAAGTAACAAATCATATCAAGATGTGTAAAAAATTCAAAAAATTGGGGCCTCATAAGCTCTATAAAGAAGTAAAAAATGTTATCCTTCAAGGGCACACCAATGATATATTTCCACATTTTTTGCTCATGACGGGCTAGGTATTTCTCCTCAATAAAAGGATATGCATCCATGCATTATATTATGACTAATAAGCCTTTAATGAGTTTTGCCTCTAAGGGTTCATTTGTTCTCATTTATCCATGGATTTGCAAAGGAATGGTCTGCAAAACAACCTTCATGTTACCTATATGGACATCCTCATGACCAAATTAAATAGAGACACACTCCTCATAGTCACCAAATTATTTGTGCAAATTTTTTGAATGTTCATTAACATTTATTTTCCCATCATTATCTACAATAAATTCAAAAATTTATTGATTTTTTCCCAATCATTCCCCCTCAAAGAAGCCTATTTTTCCATCATGTGTTAATAACTAGTTTAAATGCCATAAATAATCTAAGGGAAATTTATTGATTTTTCCTAATCATTTCCCCTTAAAGAAGCCTATTCTTCAACCATTTGTTAATACCTAGTTTTAACTGTCACAGAGAATCTAAGGGGGAGAATGTTATTTTTCAAACATGTAGCTTCCATTTTTTATATTTGATAAGTTTTATGGGGTTGCTACAATTATTTTGGCTGAGAGACATGGTTTCTTACTCGATAAGGCATTTGGATGGTTAGGGAAACACATGGACTATAAAATATGCTTGGGGAACAAAATAAAAAGTATTGAAATTTTAGGACAATGAAATGATTTTGGGAATATTTAATAGAAAGTTTCATTTTTAAGGCCACAAAATTATTTGAAAAATCACTTATTAGGCTCTTAATCTCCACCATTGCAACACTATTTAGGGATGAATCTTTAGGTGGAGGGGTCAATAGATAGATCATTTGTAAAGGAGAGAATTGGAAAACTGGAGGGAGGATGCAAAGTTGAGGTAACATTGATATTGGAGTTTTAAGGTACTTTTTACCATCCTTTATGAGGCCATGTTTAGTATATATATCAATACCAAAGGATTTTAGAACCATATTTTTACTAGAATTATATATCTTAACAACCACATTAGCATCTAAAGCCTTCAAAAAATATGGGAAAGCAATACCTAGTAGTGGTTTGGGTGTATTCTCTACCATGTTATTTTTAATATGAGGTTTAAGTGTGTCATATGATTTTTAGTATCTCTATTTAAGATAGAAACATGTTCAAGTAAATATAGATCATATACTCTCTCCTTGAAGTGATTATGTATAAAAACACACAATTCATCCACACTTAAGACTGATATTGTAAAGATTCTAAACTATTCAAAATATTTTTTGTTAAGAGATGATGCAAGCAACTAGAGGGTTACATCAAAATCTGTCATGTTGTGTTGTGCATAAGTTTTCCACATAATGGATGTGGTCTGTGAAAGGCATAGGGAAATCTACATTGAAATACAAGAGTGGGTAGAGAGTTATTTTAGGAATGTTATTCCATTAATGTAAGTTTAATGGTCCTATAAATTCCCAATAATCCAAAGGTGTGGCTCTATGATTTTCTATTATTCTCATGGGTTACTAGATTTATAAATTAGTGGGGTTTACCAATGGCTATTTTTTTTAAAAAGAAAGACTAGGTTTGTTAAAAATAAATGTTATGGATTTGCATCCAATAGTGTCATTAGGTAGAGAATGGGTTCTCCAAAGAGCATATTTTAATGGTTTCCTACCATAACAATAAAACATAAAATAATTTGGTGGTTCTAAATATCTGGATGATTAAATAAGTAAAATTATATTTTTGATTTTTAAAAGAAAATGAAAAATAAAAGCACATACCACAAGTTAATCTGATTTTACTTCTAATGAGCTATTTTTTCTAAATTCAACCACAAATATGAAAATAAAAACTTTAAAATACGAGTTGTCATAAACTCAAGTCAAACCTTTCTTCCACTATGCATGCCAAAATCTGTTGAAATATGAAATTTCACCATGCACATGAACACAATAGTTTGGTGGCTTCAATACATGGGACTTAATATTGAAGCAATATCTAGTTTATAAAAAATGGCTATTTATAGTATAGTGTTAATGTAAGCATATTTGAGGTAAAAAGGGAGAGATAAGAATTAATAAACAAAGTAATAAAATGTCCAGTGTCTAAATAGATGTGCCTTCCGACCTCTCAAATAAAAATTACACATAAAACCATCATTTCATTAAATATGAAAGTATTCCATTGTAGATCAAAACATGAAACTATTATTATTAGATTTTTATAGTATTAATTATGTTAAATATTAGAATCTAGTTTCCTTATTATTGAATTCTAATTTAGACTTTATTGGAATTAGATATCATATGTTCTATATTTCTATTTATATATTTTTAGAATTCAATGTTAAACAACCAGATTCTAGAATATAATCTATCAAATTATTTACATATTCTTATGTAATTTATTAAATTAATTAAATATATTCTTATCTTGTGTAAAAAATGCATGTTCCCATTCTACATAAGATAAGAATGTTATCTTCTTATTCTTATATACTTATGTAGAAATGACATATACCCATTCTACACAAAATAAGACTATGGAACACTTTATTTATAAGATTTTTTATTATAGTGCATTAATATCAAGTCAAACAAACTATAGACATTTTAACATTTATTTGGCCTAATGTTCTTCTTGATGAGGGTTTGTATCTTGGTTAACTCTTTCTTGCTCAACTCTATATTTTATATGTAATTTTAATTTGGCCTCCTCGATTCTCCTTCATAGCTTGGTGAGTTCTTTTGGGCCTTATGGATCCCTTTATAGATTTTAGTTGTGGTTCTTTAACCAATACCTTCCCCATCATTTCATAGTGTGAGTTTTGATTGAAGAGTGTGTCAATCGACTATGTTGGTTCTTTTTGATTGGATATTATCCCTAGGTATGTGGGAGTAAGTAATGTGGCTTCAACTAAACATTTATTTTTTAATAGGCTATATTTATTCTTTCTATTTGGATGTTATCCATGTGCACTTGGGAGTAAGTAATGTGGGTTCAATTCATCATTTATTTTTCAATATACTATGTTTTTTAAATTTATGATTGGATGTTATCCCTTGGTTCATGGGAGTAAGTAATGTGGATTTAGTTGAGAATTTATTTACTGTGTGTTTTCTTTAATGGTATGGTCTATTATGTGGTGGATGTTATGGTTTGAATCATCCTTAATGGATTATTTTTATCACATATTTTTCTCAGGTAGTTGATAGAGCATCCTCTCTTGATGGATCAAATCAAAACTATTGTTGTCAATGAACATCTATTCCATTCACATGCAAAAAGTGGGAAATGGATTTTAGGGATAGGGTCTCAGATGGTGGGATAAATAAGGTATTATAGATTCAATAAAGGTATATTGAGAATGCTATTTGGGATATCATTGGTCAATATTTGTTGTGATATAATATTAGGTACAAATTAAACTTAGAGATTTATGCTATCTTTGAAAAAAACTTGCTTCAGGATTTGAAAAAAAAATCCTCACATAGAAGGTTTTTGAACATTTTTTATAGGATAAACTTTCATGTTGGGCTTAAATATCCTTAGATGTAGTGGTTTTGGATAGCCCCAAACATATGATGTTCTCTAATTTTGAGTGATCTAGTCTCATTCCTCATTTAATCTTATAAGAACTTGAAGATCACTTCATGTCCACGTCTACCTATTTGGAAACATTTTTAGCATAATTCTAGGTAAAGTTGTCATTTGGGGTTTTCTCCCCTTTGATTGATGTGGAAAGTGTATGCTCTCCTTTATATTTATCATAAATAATATTAGATAATTGAATTTTTAAGGAGATAGATATCATGGATAAACCAATGGTTTAGAACTATGGTGAGAAGTGTCATCCTCAAGCTGAGATTCCTAGTTCAAACAATGTGAAGATGGCAAGGTGGGACGTAACCACTTGTATGATGCCTTATTCCAAGTATATGTGGGATAGGATTGACACAGTGGGTACTTATCTAGGTCAAGAATGCATTTTACAGATTCATGTACAAGGAAAACTATACTCCAAGTATGGTGGTTCTTTGGATTTGATTTTAGGTAAGAAGGCTCATTTTTATGGCAACAAGGGAATTGTCAGGTTTAGTGCTGGTTAAGGAAGTTATGAAAATTTGTCTCTATGACCTAGCATGGTGTCAGTATCTTTGGTGGAGAGCAATTAGTATAACATATATGTGGTTTTCATGGCTAACAATAATGTCAATGTGAGGAATGTGGTTATAATGGTTGTCAGATATCTTCTTATTTAGTATGGCTTCCTTCTTTCTATTTTTTTATGTATTGATTTGGTTGCCTTTTTCTTGCTTGGTTTCTTGTAATCTGGGGTGTGTCCCCATTTATGGTTAGTTTAATTTTGTTCCTCCTCTTTGTTAAGAATGTTGTAATGTATTATGTTTCCTTTGATGTCACTGCCATTTTTTTAATCCTTATTTTATCATTATAAGGGTAAGGGACCTCACAACCCTTAATTACCTATCAACATAATAATAACCAATTGTATAATAAATGAAACAATTTCAAATGAATATAAAAATAGTGATCTTCTATTTAAATAAGAAAGAGTAATATTTTAGAAATAATCAACTAATAAGAAAATAATTATAATTGTCACTTTAAAATTTAGCCAAATTATCTTTATTTATATAACTTGTTGTAACAAATACAATGTAATACTACCAATATAAATCAATAAAATTCACTATTTGCTATTTCTTATGTCTCCAAAGAGCAATGCATATTTGGTTGTGATCTCGCATGATGTAACCACATATATATGTGTGTGAATATTTTCCTATGAAAATGTAGAGACCATCAAATTTCCAATTGGGATGAAATATAAAGTAAATGGATCAATTTTTATCATAACCAACACATGTTTTATCATCTATGAACAATATGTTTTCTATTCCATACATATGTGTATACCTATCTAGAACCTTTTGCATGTTTTTATGTATACTAGCACAATACTTCCTTTCTTCGATCTGATAAATTTGTTTCTAATTTTACACTATGATATCTCCCATGTAAACACAAATTCCAAATTTTGTATCCATTCAAAGCATTGAATGAAATAATATTTTAATCTTGTGTTCAAGTAAGTAAACTAAAACCCAATATCAAAATATTTCCTTACAATCTTCATTAAGTCAAGACTTAATGCATGACTTAAGTATTGGTAACATGAATATGAAAAATCTATATGTTTAGCTAGCAATATAAATTTAGTAATACCTAGAACTCCAAACATCCATCCTTCCACTCCCAATATCAACAACTTCCTTCCAAGTGGAGTGATATTTTAAATAGTCAACCAATACAAGATTTCTTTTTTAGTAAGGCAAGTTCCTAATATTTTATTAAATTTAATTTCTTTATACTATTGTGATATTTTATGACAAATAATAAAAATGTACTTTAAAAATATAATATTTTTTTCTAAGAAACTCATTATATAAAAAATGATTTTGGGTAGAAACTCATAGTAAGAAAAAATGGGGAAAATCATTTTTTCAATAGTATAGGTGATTTTCAAAAATTGTGATTAATCAAAAAAATTTAAAACCACAAAAAAATGTTAGAAAAGTAAAAAAAAGTAATTTTCTTTAAATTTAAAGTATAAGCATATTTGAGACTTTAAACAAATATGAATGAAAACATATAACTATCAACAACCTTAGATATTAATGCAATTTGAAAAATTATAAAATAAAAGTATTTTATATAAGCAATGTAAACTCAATTTCATTTATAATTGCCTTATTCAACATTTATCACAAATAAAATAGATTCTTTCAAAACTTTCCTTACATCATATTTATCTCTAATCAAGGCTAGTTATGTAAATAATGTTGCCATAAGCCATTTTCTATTTCTAAAATATTTTTCAGAAGAGACGTTCACTTAAATGATAAACTTTTCTTTGGTTATACCTTTATTTAATGTGCTGAATATAATAATAATTAAATAATGAAAATGAATTCCATGTTTTTTCCAAATCATGTCTAAATTATTAATAAATATTTATCCATTTATATTGCGATGCTTAAAAGCCAAATGCAACAAAATACATGCATCCATTTTAGATGTTGGCAGTAGTTTCACTATAAAATTTATGTACTGACATTTGTATTAGATGTAAACTAAAATTCTATTTAAATCTATACAAATGTAGCTATTAAAAATTGGTTCAAATATCTTCTTGATTGTATGTGCTCGTTGTTGACCTGGAATGTGTTATTCTTTTTCTAAGAATATTTTTAAATTAACAATCCTTATAAGTTGAGAACAACTAAAATCTTTTTGGAGACCCTATAGAAAATAATAATGTTGAGATTCAATTTTACATTGCGTTTATTTTTGAATGTGATATTAATATGGTAGTTAATGTTTTATCTACATTCCTAATAATTTATGCAAGTTTTAAATTGTCTTAAGTAAAATATACACATACAAATTTAAAACTATAATTATTTAATTTTTGACAAACAATATCAAACCAACATGGGAAGTAATGATTTTTTCAATAATTGATAAATAATAATTAAGACCTATTTTTGAGGCAAGTGTGAAAATTGATGGTGCATGATTTGATGTAGTTTGTGTGTTTACCACATCCAATTACATGTTATGCTAAAGTTTATCTTGTTGGTTATGTGTCTCATATATCTATTTAGTTGTCTCCCATTTATCTGAAGTTGAACACTGGTTTAATTGGACCTCATCATTTATTTATCATTTATATTCATCATTGTTTTTAATGGCTTAACAATTTTTACCAACATGAAACATAAAATTTTAGAATAGAAATTCAAAATTCTTAAGAATGGGTAGCCACCCATTCTAAAATGCATGGAGAAGTCTAATATATAGGAATAGTTGGTCATCCATTCTTAGAAATAACTCGATGTAGATAATTTAGAGTAGTATATGTCATGATCTAGAGTATTGAATTTAAATATGAAAATAATTTAGTATACTACACAAAGATTATGGTATTATCAAACAATGTACATACTTGGAGTTGTAGTGAGATATTTATAGTAATATTTAAGAATCATCTCCTACTTTGGATTTTACGCTATACACATAAGTGAATTCA
The DNA here is from genome assembly GCA_037957365.1 of Torreya grandis. Taxonomy (NCBI): domain Eukaryota; kingdom Viridiplantae; phylum Streptophyta; class Pinopsida; order Cupressales; family Taxaceae; genus Torreya; species Torreya grandis. Next base: position 573,448 of record JARHVA010006389.1, on the reverse strand, counting down.
TATTTAAATTTATGGAAATTTATATTGCATTTGTACATCCATAAAGTATTAAAATTTGGGACGAGTCTATGTTGCATCTTGTGATCATGTGATCTATTTTATTTATATATCTTGTACTTTAATAGATGCACTAATTAAAAAATCCAAATATCAGTTGGAATTAAAATATCCAAGGGATCATTGTGTTATCACTCAAGTTATATTTTAAATTCTTTATCAAGTTTGTCTTTTGAATTATGGAAACCATAAATGTTAAAGATCATAGATAGTCCCTTGAACCCACCTTCCTTATTCAGAATCCTATAACATCATTCAAAAATGTTTTCATTCTTGTCTTTAGCCTTTTCTATGTAGATTTGATTACTAGAATAAGAAATATGCAAACACAATTCATTGTGATAGATCCAATGTAGGAGAGCATATATAATATAATTTTTTGTGATATCAGTCATAATGTTGTAAATGTGTCAAATACCTACTTATGGATTAAGAGGAGAAAGATGGTTTTCTATTGCTACCAATGTTCTTCCCAACATAAAAATAAAATCATATTGGCATGTAAAATCATAATTATCTTAATTATTTGGTTTATAATGTTTAATAACTAATGATACATATAGTTCTAGGAGGTCTATGGAATCATTTGATATTGTTGTATCATCTTATGTTTTTCTCTCACTTTGACTTCCTTGCCCTATTTAAATAATTTTTATTTTTCTTTTTTCCCTTTTCATCTCTGAATTCCTCAAATAGTTAATCAAATCAAGTTTCATGCATACCAGTATTTTATATCACATTGATGCAACACATCCCATAAAATATACTTATTATGGAACCTATGATTTCAAATAATCCATAATTTTCACCCTTGAGACTATGTTCTCCTTTACTATTTTGCGATAGTCACTTAAATTTTTTTCCTTCACATAAGGTTAAAGTGTCATTTACAACCAAACATATCCATTCATAACTTTGTCTATAAGGTATTGACAATTCATACACAAGCATAACCCTTATGTCTCTAAAGAAACCTATTAAAATACCATTCAATGATTTTACCATGAAATATTGGTCATTGTCTTTCCTAGGGAAAAAAGGTGTCACACCATTAGTGCACAAATAAAAAATAAGAACTATTTTTTCTAGATTTCATAAAGAATAAGGAGAAATTATAGTTTATCACCAAGGCTATCAATTTTTTTTTCAAAAATATTCAAAATATCTTTTTAAAATGCCTATATGCAAACATAAAAATAGTTTAAATTAATCAGACATTATATAATAATTAAATGTGTATTTTATTATTATTTTTTTAATATTATTTTAATTGAATTAAATATTTTTAGTAACTTAAATTTATCTGTGTTATCATGGTTATAACTAGAGTGTTGTGGTCTTTTTCCATGATCCATGTGATACTAACTTTGTACAAATAGATAATAATAATTTTTTGAATCTATGTCTTGTTAACCATGTTTTGTTGTTTGTATATATTTATTATTTTGTCTATTATGGATTTGGTAAAAATAATATAAGAATAGATTTATTCTATTTTATCAGAACCTATGATTTCAAATAATCCATAATTTTCACCCTTGAGACTATATTCTCCTTTACTCTTTTGCGATAGTCACTTAAATTTTTTGCCTTCACATAAGGTTAAAGTGTCATTTACAACCAAACATATCCATTCATAAATTTTTCTACAAGGTATTGACAATTCATACACAAGCATAACCCTTATGTCTCTAAAGAAACATGTTATAATATCATTCAATGATTTTACCAAGAAATATTGGTCATTGTCTTTCCTAGGGAAAAAAGGTGTCACACCATTGGTGCACAAATAAAAAATAAAAACTTATTTTTCTAGATTTTTTAAAGAATAAGGATAAATTATAGTTTATCACCAAAGCTATCAAATTTTATTTTTTCAAAAATATTCAAAATATCTTTTTCAAATGCCTATATGCAAACATAAAAATAGTTTAAGTTAATCAAACATTATATAATAATTAAATGTGTATTTTATTATTATTTTTTTAATATTATTTGAATTGAATTAAATATTTTTAGTAACTTAAATTTATCTGTATTGTTATGGTTATAACTAGAGTGTTGTGGTCTTTTTCCATGATCCATGTGATACTAACTTTGTACAAATGGATAATAATAATTTTTTGAATCCATGTCTTGTTTTCCATGTTTTGTTGTTTTTATATATTTATTATTTTGTCTATTATGGATTTGGTAAAAAGAATACAAGAATAGATTTATTCTATTTTATCATTAAAATAAGTAGACTCCTAGTTTTTCAGGATAATTTAATGAGTTATGATGGTATGTTATCAATCGATAATGTAGAATTTAACCTCACAATCCTACAATTCATTCTTGAAATCAATGTCCAAGATATCACCCATTAGTTTATTGAAATAAATAAATATTTCCTCCTAATGAATAAGTAAATGATTACACAACACAAAACTAACCAACAAATCAACAATGGCTGAATCAAGGGATTGGTATTGCTATTTATAAGGATCTTGGTGGTAGTGTTTAACTCCATTCTTAAATGATTTTTCATTGAATATGAAAATTTGAATCTCTTGAGATGTTGAATATTCATTTTTCCTAAAATCCTCTTTAGCTTGATTCAGTATTGTTTTCTTCTTTGTAGATGCACTTAGCTCTTTGAAGTGTGATATTGTAATATCTTTTTCTATCTTAGACAATATTTTCCTCCTCATATATGTAAAAACAATTAATGAAAAGTGTTTTTTAATAATTATTTATCCATATGCAAGTGGTGAGTGACAAATGAAGTGAATGCACATTGATAAATCATTTAGAATGATATTGTAATTCCATTACAAATACTTTGATTGTCTTCCCCTACAGTGGTGTCTCCATCTATATACGATTCTAATTTCCAATTGTAATAATAGAAAGAAACTTTTTGATGTTTTATTGAATGAACCATGACATGATTTATATATAATATAAACTCTAATCATTTGAATAATGTGACATGAATGAATATTATTGTCTATTTTATCCACCTAAAACTTAATACATTCTTTGAAATGCATTTTATGTTTAACACTATCCCAACCACTTGTTATTCCCTTGATAGGGAATGAACAACCATAGGTCATTGTGATAGTTATATAGGCATTAGATTTATAAAATCCACTTATAATCTCTTTTATCTTAGTCAAATGAATTTTCAATAAATTAAATATCCTAGTAGGGAGCAGTGCCCACAATAGCCATTATTTCTTGTCATAAATAATTATTCACATTTTGTTAATTGGAATATGATTGTAAAAGATTAAATATATGTTGAAATAATGTTTTAAAATCATATAAAAATAATCTAATAAGATAAAATAGTCACCATATCATAAATTTGAATGAATGGTTATTATTTAAACCAATAAATTCTCATAGGGTTGATAGAAGAACATAAACATTCATATCGGTCATCATTGATAATTTTCCTATAGAAATATGTAGAATGGGGACATGACCATTATGAAAAAGATAGGAATAATATGAACATAAAAGTCCTATATTATTATCTTGTGTAGAATGAGCATGTTTAAAATTCTACACAAGTATAAGGATACATGCCTTTGTTGCTCATATTATCAATCAAGAAGCCACTATTATTTTATTATGTAGAATGTCACATTCATATTTGAATATTAATTTATAATAGTATTAGCTTGTGTATATTGGGCACATTACTATTTTTAAAAAGATAAGAATAATATGAGAAACATGACTTATATTATTATATTATGTAGACTTAAAAAATTAAGAATACACACTATGTTGCTCATATTATCAATTAATGAGCCAATATTCTTATCTTGTGTGGAATGGGCACATTCATATTGGCCTCTGATAATTGATATTATTCCTATCTAATGTATAATATGCACATGCACATTCTAAGCAAGATAGGAATAATATGAGAAACATGGCCTAGTTTCTCATCTTGTGTAGACCACACAAATTAAGAATATAGACCATGTTCCTTATATTATAAATTAAGAATAAAATATTCATATCTTTTGTGGAATAGACACATACACATTGGCATATGATAGTTTATAATATTATTATCTTATGTCTAATGGGCACATGCCCATTCAAAACAAGATAGGAAAAATATGATTATCAAAAAACTATATTCTTAAATTCTTGTTTAGAATGGGCACATGTTCATTATAACAAGATAAGAATATTGGATTACTAATTGATAATTGTATATATTTTTATATACTTTATTATGACCAACACATCCCCATGTCTAAATTAAATACGGTCCCATTGAATTAATAATGAATTGTTATGCACTACTCAAATACCTTAGTTGTTATTTTGATTTAACTAGACATTTTGTAAATAAATAAGTCTAGTTTGTAAGGATTTATCATGCTTTGGGCATGAAAAATTGATGTCTATGTACATTTTATACTTTTTTTAAGCACATCTATACAAGATTATATCACTTGGGGGACAAGACTATATCAACATGCCCTCAAAGTTATGCTACTTATGTAACATTTTTGGTAATAATCATCAAAAGTTTTCATTGTTTTATGATTTATATATTTTGATACATTATTCAGACTATATTTAAGTGTCTGAAATGGGCATGTGCAACATTAATAAAAACATATAAAGGTAAAATATGAATGCATATAGTCATATTCTACAATGAGACACCTACAAAGATACTTTGTGGCATTGATAGTGTTTCTTAGCATCCCATAGAACATAAAAAAATAGTAATGAATAAGAGATGCGTCTTTTGACACTTTGAATGTAATATTGTATTTAGTATTAGTAGTGAATTGATGGAGAATCAAAGTTATTAGTAGGGAGAGTTGTATTTATTTTTAGTATTAAATTAAATGTAAAACTTAAAAATCCCCACATTGAGTATAAAGGTAAATCATGGAAGCATACACTAATACACAACATCAGACATATAAAAAAATATTTCACAATATTGAAAATGCTTTTCAGCATCCCATAAAACATAAAAAAAATAATGGTCATGAATAGTAGACGTGTCTTTTGACACTTTCAATGTAATATTATACTTGGTTTTAGTAGTAAATTTAAAGGATAATATATACATCCATTCATACTCATGTCCTGATCATGTACTTTAGTTATATCTATAAAAATTATATTTGAGATCTATATGAATTAATGAGAATTGAGTTACATGTCATTATCTATGTTATCTATTATTGGTGTTATGCTCAATTTTTATTAATAAAATATATGTTAGAATAAGTTAATAGAGACACTTCCCTTGTATGATGTTATTTGAGACATTTGAACTACGAAATCCCTTGGGGTGAGTCAAGCAAAGCTTCCATCACATCTTATGCTAGATGTCCAAGTTTTGGATAGGATGACCATACTACAAATCCCTAGGCAAATATAAGGATGATCAAATGGAAAGATAAGATAAAAATAATGAAAATGAAAATAATAAATAAAATAGCGATCCAAAAAAATAATGACAAATATTAAAAAAATCAATGACATTAAATTATAAATGGAGGTTTATAAACTACAAGTACATTCCAGCTAAGTAAACTATTAAAATCAAAATTAAGAAAAAATATGAAAAGATTGCATGTCAATTTGAAGTAAAGGTAATTCATAGCATGACATGGAGGAAATATGAATTGAGGCTATATAAATAGTGGTTCTATCTTATCGTATTTCAAAAATAATCTTTGAGCATACCCACAATTTGGAAAAATCATTTTGTTGCTTATAAATTCTAGGTAATAAAGAATAAGACATATTGAAAATGGTAACTCCAATAATGGTCGATGATACAACACTCTTGATTTAAAAGTCCAAACATGTAATGATAAAATCCATAAAATTGGATTATAAACCATACCATACTACATATGGCATCTTAAAAAAATTTTCAAATATATAAATGCAAATGTTATAGAAATTTATGACATGAGGATGGAGGTAGATTGAACTGATCACATCTGGAAGGTTATAATAACTAACACATAATAATGGATTGCCAAAACATGCACCATAACACATATGAAACAATATATATGGTCTCAATTCACATAATTATACATAACCATAGGAATAATAAAAATCCTACTCATTCACCTGCTCAATGATATTCTATTTTTGGAGCAACCATGCAACATTAATATCGGAAAACTTGAGTTCATGGACATATTAATCAAGGAAGGGAGAATTATTCATAAATTTGAAAAGAAAGGGTTTACAAAAGGGAATAAATCCACCCAATGTCTATGGTTTGTCACCAATAAAAAGGCCATTATAATTTACATCAATAAGAAAACTTATATTATGGTCTAAGATAAAGGTGGTTACATAAAAAATATACTTCACTAATTGACAAGATTTCATGAGCCCTAAAATAATGATGGTAGATTTATAAATGATTTATTTAAAAACTAAGTACAACCTATATCAGGATTCGCTCAACCAATTCAACTCTAACATTGACAAAAACAAAAGGAGTAAGCATGATTTTTTCTACACCTCATTACTCATATGCTTATATATGTATTTAGAAAATACACTTCTCAAGGTAGATGTAAAAATTTAGTGGGATAAATATAAATCCATAGGAGAACAAATAAAAACACATGTGGTTGCCATTAGGCTAGAGGACCAAGTTTAAATTTTACTATAATGGGGGTTGAATTTAAGAAAAAAACTCAGGACCAAACCCTATATTTATATAGAGGTTTTTAATAAACATTCCAATGAATTATTCTTTACTATTAATATCAACTTCATATATATTTTCCCATTTGAACAAAGTTTCAATATCATACCTCAACTTCTATATGAAGTCTCAGTTGAACAATTTAATCAAACAATATTTTTTATTAGATCATATACGAAAGTCTGTGAGAAGCCCATACCACCAAACATAAATTCAACCATAGATTACTTTATGATATAAATGCATTCCCCACCACAAGGCAACATCATTATAGAATAAGAAGAGGCCAATATACAAACAATGGTACCCAACCCAAATATTTTAAGACATGGGATCTCCACAACACCGTTATAGTTTTAGGTGTGATCTATCAAAACATCACAAGACTTATCACATAAAAAATATAATAAATTCAATTGTCCCCATCAACTAAGTATAAGAAACTAATAACAAGAGACACATCCACATCATCTATCTCAAAAACAAAAAAGGGTCAAGAGGTATTAGATTACACTGCATAGAATGGAAAAAATGAAATCATACACATCAACAAGAACAACTAATAGTAATACCATCCAAAAAATGGTAGAAATGGAATGGAAGAAACCCAAGATTTAATGTATCAAATTTAGATAAAATTATGGAATACAAAAATCAATTTATGAGGAAAGAAGTAGAACTATGGGGCAACATAAACACCATAAAAAGTACTATAGCCATAGTTATAGACAAAAAATAATAAGAGGAAATAAATTAAATGGAAAAAATAAAAAAAATTAGAGAAGAAGAGACATTCATAGCATGGCATTGACCAAATCACAATAGAAGGTAAGTGTAGAGATTAAAAATAAAACAAAAGTGGCAAGCTAAATAAAAACAAAGGAAACAAGTGAAAAATGAAAAAAAAAATTAAAAAAAAATGAAAGAAACAAAGAACAAAAAGTTTATCAAGATAAAAATGAGGCCATGTAGAGAGAAGAGGCTGTAGAGAAAAAATCAAAGTAAGCATTAGAGGCCAAACAAAAGAAAGAGGATGAGGAAATTTTGGAAAAACAAAGATTAGAAAAATAAAAAATTGATAAAGATAGAATTGAAAATAAATAATTCAAAAGGAAAAAATATAGAAAGAGTCGATGGAAAAAGAACAAATAGAATCACAACAAAAGAAATCAAAACTCGTAGAGAAAAAAAATAAATCAAGCATTAGAGGATAAACAAAAGAAAGAGGAGGAAGAAATTTTTGAAAAATAAATATTAAAAAAAGAGATCACAAAATAAAAAACTGAAAAAGAGAGGATTGAAAAATAAATAATAGAGAAAGAGAAAACCAAGAAAGAGTGGGTGGAAAAAGGTAGAAACACAATAGAATAAGGTGGTAGAAGCTATCAAAAAATAAAAACAACAAATATATGTATAGTAAGTCACATAAAAGTACATGGTAATATAACAACTTACTTATGTCTCCCAAATTCCACCCTCCACTCCCCTCACACCAAGTGACCACACTATCCACCTCCTAATCCACGTTAGTTACACAAATTCTCACTCCACAAGATTCACTACCACAGATAAAAGCCATATCAACTAGCTAAAGGATTAAATATTACTAATGTATAGAAACAAAAAGGCATGATAGAGTCCATAAATTAAATAACTCTGATGCACCCATAAAGATTGTATCCCATTTAAATGCAACATTTGGGCATTATTCTTCATGATAGCGTCAATCAGGACTAGATGGAAAAAATGTTATATTATAAGATTCAATCCCAAAAATGTTTAGAGCATCTCAAATGCATGAGAATAATTTGATGTAGACCCATAATTTCCACTGGAATAATGCCTTCATGAGATAATCTATAATCTAGTGTGATATAAAGGACTCTTAGAGGTAGAGAAACATACAATCAAGGAAGCCACTGTTGAAGAGTATAAGTTTGAAAAAATCATAAAGCCATTGGCAAGTAATACTCAACATCAAAAAAATATAAAAACACACATCACTTCCCTTAAAAAAATAATCTTTGATGTTGCCACCTATTTACCTACACTCTCAAATGGCCATTTACAACACAAGACAAAAATAAATCTTTGGATGCCTTGTAGGATAAAGTCAATCAATCCACAGACACATATAAAATTACAAAGGATACTAAATTCATATAAATAAAATATATTTTATACCTAAGTATTAATTTCAATCAGATCGAGTAAAATAGGTTCGAATCATTTTAGAACTTGATGAACATGTTGGCTTAACCAATCATTATATGCAAAAATTTCATTGAGTTATCACTGAGATTGATACTTTTTTTCAAGTCTATAGACAATCATCACCCACCACAATACATTGTGGAATTTATTTGAGAGAATATTATGTTGGAAAATAATGCACAATGAGAAATTAGATACTTGATATAATGGTCATCCTTTCATAATACTTTGACAACCAAGTACCAATAATTCCTACATAAAATACAAGAGTTTTTATTGTATTACAAGATTATTCATTTTGATTCTCTTGAGGATGAGACAAAGTTTAAGCTAGGGGATGATGTTTATGGGATTAGTAATTGAAGTATTTAACATAAAATTAAACTAAAAAATCTTTTAGTCATACCACAACATTGGATATTCACATAAATCCTTCGTGGTATCAATATGGATTTGCAACATCCCATAGATTAAAATAGAGAAGAATATTCATGAAGAATGGATGTGTTTATTGGTATTTAGAATGTAATATTATATTTAATTTTAATATTTAGATTTAGGGAAGATATCCCAAAATGAACTTATATAAAAATATAGCACTTGTATTCATTGCCTGTGAACTAATACAAATTATGTTGTGTTATTACCTATGTTATACATTGTCAATGTCCTACTCAGTTATTTTTGTTTTAGTATGTATATTAAATTAATGAAATAAGCATTCTTATCCTATAATATTAATACTAACTAAGATACTCAAACTATTTAATCATGACTTTACATAGAATTGATGTCAGAATTGAGTAGGGTACTTAGAGGACATGCTAAAAAATATTCATGCAAATTTCATTGAAATCGACCACACATTTATTATTAACAAAATTCATTTTAGATTAATTTAAAAAAGATACTTACCTTGAATGATGTTATTTGAGGCATTAAAACTACTAAGGCATGACTTAGTGTACAATTATGTCAACATATGTTGATCCTATCTTGTGTATAATGGGTTTAATTGATAATATTCTAAATATCTTGTGTATAATGTGTCGCACCAACATGCCCCCATTCCCTTGGAATGGATATCCAAATATTTTATAAGGGTTTACTTTAAAAAATTGTATGGTTTTGAGATAAATATGTGAAGTCATTGAATTTCTAATTCAAGGTCATATTCATTATTTTTATGGCCATTCATCTTTGACTTCTATCTCAATTTAAATTATTTTGTATGCATGAATATATTTGGAACATACTAGTCCCTTTGAAAATTTGAAATCAATAAATAAATAAATTGTATATAGGGATTTGATTTAGAATAAATATATTTATTACCTAACTATTGTCACTTGGATATGCACCCTATGAGGAGATTACAAGTCTCTCCCCATCCAAGTGGAACAATGGAATCACCTCTAGGCTTGTGGTTATCCTAAGATTGAGGTGAGTCCCTAGATAGGGATAAATCCCTTGATGTACCACTTAGGATTGAACCTAAAAATAAACTTGGGGGATAAAAAGAGAGAGATAACTGAAAGTAAACTAATATAAGGGAGATGATACACTAGATATGTTGATGACTTCCAACCACATGCATATTACACTTGAAATCAAGGACAAACTAAGACCTCTACTTCTCAAATCTATGATTTCTTGCATTAATTTTACATTTTGAGGTCATGGATGAATGTGAAAAGCTTGGAAGAATAGACAAGAGGCCTTAAATGGAATTGATGAAGAGACTCACTAAAACTTTGACATTTCCCATAACACATAACATGCCCTACAAGAAGAGGCTGCAAACTACAAATAGGTTGCAAGAATGAGATAACATGCTAAGGAAACAAGAATGTCAAAAATTACAATAATGGAAGAGGTAAAAATTATTCATTTTATTGATAAAAAGGTATACAAATGAGTAGGGCTTCACCATACTTAGGTGGATTATCCCATACTATGCCAAGATGGCTAACTCTTATAGAGTTTGAGAGAAAAAGAGAGAAGAAGAGAAGTCTAAGGGTCACAAGGACACTTTTAAAGATAAAGAAACTAGTTATCCATGTATGAGAAGAAGTTATGGGTCAAACCATGCAAGTTCATGAAGTACAAATGCCAATTCAAGTCATCAAAGTTATGAAAAGTGGCACAAAACTCCTCTTTTTGCATAGAAAAATGCATTCATGATTGGGATTTTTTGAACATCCCATAAATAATGAGGATTAGTAAAAATGATTGGAATGGATGGTATGGACATCAAAAATTCCTCTACATGCATTGGTTCCATACCTGGTCTTTTGAAAACCTCTAAAAGTGAGACATCATCATCTACTATTCAAAAAATTGCCCCTTCATGCACCCTGTACACTTGGCCTCCAAATTGCCTTTAGTTGTCCATAAAAATACATGGGAGGGATTTAATGACAAGTTTAAATTCCCTCTATGACCTTGGAATCATTACAGATACCTTAAAAGGGCATCCACTTGAAGTTTTCACACCTTTCACTAGCTTGTCCAATATGCCAACTTTGACTGGCTGAGTTGAAGCATATTGTTTGAACCCTTAGGAGTTGTTTCAAGACATATAGTGACCATAAGGATTTATTAAAAGTCTAATTATTCCTACAAAACTTTATTTCATCTCCAAAATCCTCTTGTAGCCTCCATAACACAAAAAAGGTCAAAAATAGCTTGTTTCTACCCCCATTCATACAAGCCCATACAACTAGCTAGGATGTGGAGTATCCTAAGATAGTCCTCTACAAGGTCCACTCATCTCCTGATAAAACATGCTCATTAGATTATATATACAACTCAATCTCCCCAACTAGTCTTGGTAAGGGTTTTACAAGGGTTTTAGAGTAGTTTTAGGTCTTAAGGATTGTTCATAAAAGTCCTTGTCTAAATTTAAAAAAAAATCCAAAAAAATTATTTTAGGGGACTCTGATAACCAACCTCAACTTCTTTGGCCACCATGCAAACTTTTATGGGAGATATGAGCATTTGAATTTGCCTATTCAAGCTATTCCTTGTATTTCAATAGGCCTAACACTACCTTTGAGTCAAAATTGGACTCCCCTAATGTGTGTTCTACCTCCAAAGTCTCAAAAATATCTACTATGACTCTACCAAAATGTTCCAAGTCATTGATATGCTTACTTTAAGCTAGAAATGGAAATGACTACTCATTTGGGTATAGGCTTCACCATGCTTAATAGGACTGGGTTGTTTATTGAGGCTCAAAATGAACTTGTATGGGTTCCTCTATCTGTTGAAAGATTTAACATCTCCCATATGACTTCAGAAACACTTCCAAATGATTTTTAATGTACATTTCATAATAGAATAGTGAATGACCTCATTTGGCCTTGGTCTAGTCCTTGCATCATAAACCTACCTACAACCTTTTGGTGATTTGGACCATCCAATTGAGATTCCTTGAGCTTAACAAGTTCAAACACCCATTATATCTTCTTAATAACATGCTTAAATTCATTTGGAATGTTCTCATCATGCCATAATGTTATCAACTCTTAGCTTGGCCACTAGGCCTAGACCTTGGATAGTATGTCTATTTGCAAGGCTAGGGTTTCATACTTCCTTGTTTAGTTCTCTCACTCATGTGAGGTATTTTACATGATTTTCTAGGTGTAATTTAACATTATACATCCTTATTACATGTTTAAACAACTCTCTAACTCCTCCATCTTTAAACTTCCAAATTACAGGGTTTGTGCTCAAAAGGGAGTGCCCTCTATCTGAGAATAAAGGGCACTCCCCTATTTACCTAGACTAAAATGGATGGTTTAGTGTCTTATAAAATTTGTGATTACATCCTAAAATAAATTTCAGCTCTTGATCACATTCCTAGACCCTTTAAAAGGATGAAAATCTTAGACAAACCTCTTAAAGGTAGATAGTGCAAGATTTCTAAGAATGGACTGAGTTTTGCATTTGACTGAGCCATTTTCTCTATTTGTGTGCATCATAATGATTCCATTAGGTTTTTACTATTGTGATGAAGTGATCCTAACTTTTCTCAACACTTTGGTCCTTCAATTAACCCCTCACACTCCTCCCTTAGTCAGGACTGTGTCCCAACTCTTTGACTATGTCTTTGCCTTCTTACCTACTGTAGGTGATCATTGCAATATTTAGGCATTAAAGGTCAATTTTTAAACCTCATTAAAACCCTTAAAATTTATTTTTTCCCAAGTCTTTTCTTTCCCTCACTTTGGATTCACTTTGATGGACTAGAAAACCATCAAACATTTTGACTAAGACATTAACCTTCCTCCTAACTATAGGTGGTTATGGGGATGTAAAGGGACTCCTATTTATATATTTGTATGTAATTCAGGACCTAGACAATGGTTTGTTTTACATTTAGAGTTTCCCAACATCATTTGTCATGATTGAACCTCTTATGTCATCTTTGGAACATATCTCAGATGATTGCTTCACCTTATAGGAAAATAAGGTCTTTGAAATGTATTTAGTAGCTTCAAAATACTTATTCCACTCATACAACCATGCCCCATTCTTGATCACTTTAGCTATCATGATTTTAGGTCTCCCTTTTTTTTTCACCTACAAGACTATGTTTCTTATTTTAGGCCTGACTATAGGTGTATATAACTCCTAATTGACTTGGTCATGGTGATTAGATACCCTTGTTTTATCTTTAAAGGTAAAAAATCACTTGTTTACGTTTATATTTACCTTTAATGCATTAAAACATCATGATAATGTCACCATTCACTACATCCTACTATAGGTTCCCTTTTCCTCAGTGTACAGATTGTAGATAACATTAGGGAATTCAAAACCCTGCTCATCATCTCCTCCAAGTTCTCTTTATGCCATTAATGATGTTTGAGTCATAGGAATTCCTCCTAGCATGAAACAAGTTATGTTATCATCTTGAGAGTATAAAAAATCTTTTGCAATTCAAGACCTGTAGATGTTACTATATGCTTTTAGTGTCCAAATGCATACTTTTAAGACTTTCAAACACTAATTCCATCTAGCCTTAGGGTATACCTCTTTTTCATAGTGTTATTCCTATCATGAGACTATCCAAAGAAGTTCTTTATCATACACAAGAACCTATGTAACATTCTTAACCAAAAGCCCTAGAAATGGGAGGTGCTTTGTTTTGTCTCTTTAGAGACTTAGTCCTAAAACTTAGAATTGTTCATATTTTGAGTAACACCCTACTCTCCTTGGCTTGTCAATAGATCATAGCTATTAAAATAACTTCCATAACCCCATGAAGAATTTTTATATCTTGGAATTCTCTTTGTACATCCTTTTCAGATATCTATTGGAGGGAATCTTGTAGGTATATGTTCTGTATTGCAAGCAAGGAGCATAGAGATTGAAAACCACCACAATCCATTTTCAAGGAATAAAGACACTACAACAAGTGAAAACTGTCCAGTAGTCTTCCAATGACTTACACCTACAAATTGAGGTATTTTACTAATAGAAACTCTTTCAAACATGAAACAAAATATGGAATACATAATATTAGGAATCCAAAATTATTTTAAACCAAACTCAATAAGTGGATTGTACAAATTTTCTCAAACAAGACTAAAACCTAAAGGGTGCATAGATTGATAGGCAGTTTTAGAAGGTCGATGTCAAATAGATGATTCATAAAGTAAAGTCCATTAAAAAACTTATTTATATGAATATGGATATCCCTAAGATTAATATTACTTCCCAAAATATTTTGACTTGAAACCCCTTGTGCTGACCGTACTGATAAAAAACTTGAGTGTCACTTCAATCTACCAAAAAGGGAAAAAGTGTAGCAAAACGGTTTTGGGCAAAAAATTGAACCTAAAGATCAATTCAAGTGTGGAGATGAGTATGGGGGATCTTAAGAGACACTTTTCCATATTTTCCAAGTGTCACACTTTTTAAGGAGGCTGTACAAGTACCAAACTCAATCTTTTGTTCAAGAAAATTACCTTTTTCTGAGTAACCTAACAATTTTTAGATAGTGACAGTTACTACAAACATCTTAAGACACATGGAACATTATAAAACTCTTTTACACTTACAAATTTTCAAATAACCCTATATAAATCATTAAATGTACTATTTTTTACGCTTAAAATGACTCAAAATGATAAATAGACCTAGAAACTAATTAACTAAAGCTAGTGTAACATTAATTGACATCAAATGATCTATAAAACATCTAATGATAATATATTATACCCCATTATAGGCTTTAAAATCAATTTTTTTACTAGAGGTGCCCCAATTTGACCTAAAAGTCAAATTTGGTCAACACTAACATTGACACATTATCTTTGAGTGTTGTCTTTGATATGCTGAATATCATAGAATCACACTATCACATGAGGTCACACACATTCATACAAAAACATAATATTTTGGATCATTTGGTATTGGCTCTTACCATGCATTAATATTTCAAAATTTCTCTACCATTTGGGTCTCATCATGTCTTTTTAGTATATGTACCCAATCTAGGTATTGTTAGGTTAAAATGTCAAGCTTTTCACTTGGTTTCATCTATTTGAATCATAAGATTTAAATTTTTTACCAAAGTTATTTATCTAGGAAATTCTTCACCATTTGAGTCGTGACAATGCCACTTTTTCATATCCTCACAACACTAATATATTTCAAATGTTTGGGGTCATATAATATATTCTTAAGGTTCCACTTGTCAATATTTTTCATATTTACAATCTCAAAACTTTTCAAAAAATTACTATAGCATGTGATTATGTGATTCATTCTGATCATTTCATGTGGCATCATTGCACTCATTCACATCCTCACAAGGTATTAAGCACATAATTTTGAATGAAGTATTTTATCCTCTACATTTGTAATCACAGTCAAAAGGTGTTACATGTCATACTCACAAGGATTTTTTATCCACAACTTGAAACAAACCCTTTAACCCTCTTCATTCATGCAAAGTGTCACACTCTCATGGCTTCAAAAGGTTTTATAGTCAAGAAATTAAAACACTTAGATAATTATGGTACATATTTATTCAATTCCATGACAAATTTTTAGGATGCCACTTGTCAACATCTCATGCTCTCACAAATGTAGGAATTTAGGTGTGCTAGTGTTCAAAATAAAGCTATGATTATGTTAAATAATTCCACATGGAATGAAACAAAATATAAAAGACACCACATCATCCAAGTAGTAAGCTCACAGGTACATATTGTAAAAGAGGTGACTTAGCTTGATAGGTCTTATACTTCATATTAAAATGACTAGACAAGCCAAATCCAATTTTGAAGAGAAATAAAGACACACATTTAGGCTAATTCATCTAAAAAAGGCAATTTAAAATATTTTGAGTTGGTAGGAAGGGTCAATTAATGCCATTAAGCCACCAACTTTAGTTGATTGTCAAATGACTAATTCCATTGATAAGTGACTATATAGCTAACATATTTTGTCACTAAATGAAATCATAGAGCCTCTAGTCCTCAAAATTATCAAGAAAATATAAATCACTAAGATAATTAAAGGTAGACATTCAAATTTAGAATTCCAAACCAATTAAATTCATAGGTTTTTATAAATAAATAAATTGAATTTAAAATATAGAACAAGATGAGAGAATTATGTTCATTCAACATAAAAAAATATTCATGGATACAAAATCTGATTCCATAGCATTGGGAATGGGGTTTCCAAATTACACTATTATATTTTTTGAAATTGAGCAATGCCAGGAAGCTAATAATGATGACAAGCTCTCCATTAAGGCTCATATCCTTTAGGGAGGCTCGAATACATAAATTTATAGCCAAACCAAAGGTATATCATTCCATATACTTAGTCTATAATGTATTTTTCAACACTATATGTGCTAATTATGTTATAAATACATTAAGGAGGAGGATTCTAATAAATTTTATAATTGGAGTTGCTTATGATGGATATTAAAAATTACCCAAACTAGACACTCTTTGTAATCAAGAGGTCAATGCCCAATGTATGGAGAATAATGAGATTAATGATACATTAAGGGACTTGGAAGAGAATTATAATAGATTTGTGTGCAAACAAAAGATAAGTGTTAAGCACAAAATATACTGAGAGGGGGGGGTGAATCAGTATATTATATATCTTATTTCTTAATTAAATTCTTTTTCTTTAACCACTTAACCACACATTCAAGATATGCAATAAAACTAAAACAATAATATGCACCACACGAGAGAGAGAGAGAGAGAGAGAGAGAGAGAGAGAGAGAGAGAGAGAGAGAGAGAGAGAGAGAGAGAGAGAGAGAGAGAGAGAGAGAGAGAGAGAGAGAGAGCATATTTTTATGTGGAAACCCAAAGTAAGAAAAACCATAGAGAACAATCTCAAGTATATGAATGAGCACTAACTCAAATTACAAATTTTAAAAGCACCAACTTCTAGGAGCACCAACCCCTTTACCGAGCACCAACATAACAACTATTTGTGAGAACCAACCCATAGGAGCACCAAACCTTTGAAAATATTTGTAAACACCAACCCATAGGAGCACCAACCCCTCTTGTGTATAAAACACAACTATCTCTCAATGTTGCTTACTCAACAAATGATAAAACTCTACAATATCTCCTACTTTTATCTATTCGAAAACAAATACAAACCATGCACTCACTTGCATATTAAAAATGGCTTCTCAAGCCTTTATTTATAGCTTTCCAAATGACCTTTGGCATTCACCCTTTGTGACCCTTCAATCCTCATGGAAAATGGCACCAAACTTACATGACCCTTCATATCCTTGCATTTGAAAAGTCATATGGTGACCCTTCATAAGCAAAAACATCCTTTCCTCTTTTGTTTTTATCTTGGAAACTTTTCATATTCCTCAAAGTGTCCTTTCATATAAAAATGTTCCATACCCTCTTTTGTCTTCACATGGTGACTCTCAGAATTTCTCAAGATGACTCTTCATGAGAAAATGCATCCCATTCCTCTTTCATCTTTTACCCTGTGACTCTTTGACTTTTTCATGGGCCCTCTTTTGACTTATATGCAACCAAAAATATATTCATTAATATTAAATAAATATTAACACACATTAGCCAAGATATGAATATTAAAAACACCATTAAATGCAATGGGGCCTTTATCACCAATAATTCTAGACCTTTGATATCAATGACAATATTTTCAACAATCTCCCCTTTTATCATTGACGACAACCTCAAAATGAAACTACCACATCCGAAAACCTTCACATACTACCATATGAAAAACATATAGTAACTCCCCCTTAATATAGCAACTTGTACCTATTCTCTATAATTGTTTTTGCACATGTACCTTTACTTGCACATGTAATTCTCCCCCTTTGAAATCAATGGTAAAGGGCCTACCTAGAGCTAACACTTAGCTCCCCCTCAACTGATGCCTAACCTCAATGGAAGGAAGTAAAATAAATTAGTCCCAATTTCTCTCGCATATACTCAAATGTGTCTTTTGGTAGTGCAAAATATCTACAATCTACTCTGTAGTACTAATATACTCCATCTTAACCTATTAATCTGCAACCTATTCTCTTAAGAAGTGATATCTAATGGGAATATGTTTTGTTCTTGAATGCATCACTGGATTCTTCAAAATATTAATATCACTTGTGCTATCACAAAAAATAGAAACAAGTTCATCATATTTTACCTTGATATCTTCCAAAATTTGTTTCATCCAAAGCACTTGAGTACAACACAATACCACTACAATATATTTTGCTTCAATTGTAGAAAATGATACTAAATTCTGCTTCTTAGTTAGCCATGATACTAAGCTATCACCAAGAAATAAATCTCCACCACTTGTACTCTTTCTATCATCCAAGCACCCTTCACAATCTAAATTTGTATAAGCAACCAAAGTGAAATCTCTTCTTGTGGGATATCACAATCTATAATCCAATGTCTCCTTGATATATCTAAATATTCTCTTCACCAACTAAACATGACTATCTTTTGGAGATGACTGATATCTTGAAACCATACCTATTACATGCATGATGTCTAGCCTTGATGCTGTCAAATATAAAAGACTACCAATCATAGCTATATACAAATATTGATCTACAATAGGTGAATCTTCATCCTTTCTCAACTTATTTCATATACACATTGGTGTGCCAATTGATGCACAATCCTCAAAACTAAATTTTTTCAACATTTCCTTGGCATATTTACTTTAAAATATGAAAATTCCTTTATCTAACTGAAATATTTGTAATCCTAAGAAAATTACAATTCTTAAAGCATAGACATCTCAAATATTTTTGCATATTATTAGAAAATTCTTTTTTCATCTTTTCAATGTTTCTTCCAAAAATGATGTCATCAACATATACCATAACAATCAATTGATGCTCACTTTCTATTTTGATGTAGAGATTACTGTCAGCAAATCCTCTCTTGAAACCTTGATCCTGTAGGTACTTATCAAGTCTTGCATACCAAGATCTAGGAGCTTGTTTCAATCCATACAATGCTTTCTTCAATCTACATACATGGCTACTAATATTTGGGAGAATAAATCCTTCCAGCTGCTCAATGTAGACCTCTTCTTCTAGATTCCCATTCAGGAAAGTAGATTTGACATCCATCTAAAACACTTTGAAATTTTTAAACATTGCATATGCAAGTAACATTCTAATAGCCTCTAACCTTAACATTGGTGAAAAAGTCTCTTCAAAATCTATTCGCTCAATTTGAGCATATCCTTTACATACTAATCTTGATTTATTCCTGGTCACTTCTTCATTTTCATTCAACTTATTTCTATAAACTCATTTTGTTCTTATCACATTATGATCTTTTGGTCTAGGCACTAATTCCCAAGTATCATTCTTTTCTATCTGATTTAATTCTTCATCGATAGCTTTAACCCAATGCTTATCATGTCTAGCTTCTAAAAAAGTTCTAGGCTGAATTTTGGATAACAAAGAGAAATTAACTTGCTTTGATTCACTTATCATCATTCTTCTAGTGTGAATTCCTTCATTTATGTCCCTGATGATGTCACTTTCATTATGATTTTTATCAACATATTTGAATGGAGTTTTGGTGTCCTTTTTCTCCTTATCTTCATCTGATTCTTCAAAATCTTCTTCTTTAGTGATTTTAGGAATGTCTACTGGATCACTAATTCTTTGTGTTCCATCTTCTTCTATCCTGACACTTTCACTTTCAAAAATTTTCTTGGTTCTTTTATTATAACATTTATAAGATTTACATTTGAAAGAATAACCAAGAAATATACCTTCATCTGCTCTAGATTCAAACTTACCAAGTTTTTCATCAATTCTCTTTATGAAGCATCTACTGCCAAAAACTCTGAAATAATCAATTGTTGTTGGTTTGTCTTTCCATAGCTCATAAGGAGTCTTGTCACTATTGACTCTCAAAAATGATCTATTTTGAATATGCACTATTGTAGCAACTACCTCTCTCCAATATTTATCTATTATCTTAGATTCATTTAGCATTATCCTCACCATCTCCTGAACTATTATATTTTTCTATTTAATTACTCCATTTTGATATGGAGTTTTGGCTACTGAATAATGTCTCTTTATTCCATGGTCTTCACAAAACTCAATAAATTGATCTAACATGAATTATCCTCCTTGATCTGATCTTAGAAACTTAATCTTCAAACTGGTTTCATTCTCAACTAATGCTTTAAATGCTTTGAAATGTCTGAAAACTTATAATTTTTATTTAAAAACATTTCCCAAGTCATACGTGAAAAATCATCAATAAAAAACATGAAATATTTCCACAAAAATTAGTGTGAGTAAGCTCTAGCATCTGAGTGGTTTAGTACCCTTTTATTTTGAACCACCTTCTAACCTACTTCCCATGCTGACAAGGTTGACAAAGCATGTCAAATGGATTTGTAATCTTTGGAATATTTTTGACTGCTTGCTTCTTACTGATGTTGACATTATTATCAAAATTTATGTGTCTCATTCCCCTGTTCCATAGCCAAGTTTATTCAATTTGACTCAAATAACATCTTTGGCCTTTGATGTCTGATAGCATATACAAATTATTGCCTGTTCTCTAAGGATCTACAACTAATACATCTAAATCTTTTCTCCTAATTTCACAACCTTCTACATAAAACTTTAGTGTGTGCCCCTGATCACACATTTGACCTACACTCAAAATATTATGCTTAAGACCTTCTACATATAAGACATTTTCAGTTTTAGTTATACCATTATTTAAACTTAGTGTACCTTTTCCAACAATTTTGACAGTAGTATTCTCTTCAAATTTCACTATGCCACCATTGATCTTCTTCAAGTTTATGAAATTTATTTTGTATCCTATCAAGTGCCTTGAATATCCAATGTCAATGAACCATGGATTTTATTCATTTCTTGCATGCAAAGCTATCTGCACCAATATAGATTTTTTAGGTTGTTTCTTCTACCATGAACCTGTTTCAACTTTATTCTTGATGAATGGAGCCTTGAAACTCTATCCTTCTTGATTGACTCAAACACACTTCTATAGTACCAAGCTATGTGTCCAAAGTTTTTGTAATTGTAACATATTATGGCCTCTTCATTAAATCCTGATAGAGGAGCAAAAGAGTTGTGGCTTCTGCTTGACTCTACATGACTTTTCTTCTCCTTATTTTTGAAATTGTTAGCCCTTTTTTGACGTTCTATTTTCTTATGACCATATCCATTACAATAAAAATAGTAACCATAAAAATAGGACCTAGTAGTGTATCTCTGACTTGGTTGCATTTTTTAGCTCTATTCTCTCCAGCCTTCTTTGTTTGAGATGTCCTTATTCTTAACTTCTTCCCTTTTTATTTCTTCTTTTGTAAGAGCTTCAACATAGCTATTTCCTTTTTCCTTGTCTGTGAAAGTAGTGGCCTCCCCTTTCTATTTTTCAAATCCAATACCTATCTTATCTGACATTGATCTTTGATTTTCTAATATCTTATTCAATATATTAGTGCTATTCTCAAATTTTGAATCATTGGCTGCTCTATCGATGATTGCTTTATTTGTTTTATCAAGATTTGCTTTTAAAGAAGTAATTTCAATAACATACCTTTCACATTATTTACTTACTATTTTCAATTGTGCCATTAGATCTTCTGTATTGTTCTTGGCTTCTTTAAAGTGTGCTTATAGATCCTCAATTATTTTCTTTGACTCCTTTTTATTTTTCTTGATCTGGAGCTTTAATTTTTTATTCTTCTTTACAAGAGCTTTTAACTCTTCTAAGGCACAAATGATTTCTCTTTTCAGATTCACTTTAGCTTCATCCTATTCTTCTTCTTGATCATCTATACTTTTACTTATGGAGGCATCTTTATGTATAACCATGAATAGAATCTCTACTTCTTCTGAATCATTGACTCCACTATCTTTGACTGAGCTAGGATCTTTAGAATATAAACTATTCTTATCGAATCCCTTCTTAAATTTTCCTTTGAAATTTTTCTTGTATGTAGACTTTCCTTCTTCATTATCACCATCACCCTTATATGGGAACTTAGCTACAAAATTTCCAATCTTTTTATAATTAAAACATTTGAAAGGTAATTTTCCTTGATATTTACCTATGCCCTTTTTCATCTTGCGAATGAATAGAGCTCCGTTGTCATCTTCATCATCACTAGAACTGTCACTCGATTCTTTAATCTTAACCTTATATTTCTTTGATGTCTTGAAATCAACTTATCTCTTTGAGGGTTTCTCTTGTTCGGTCCATATCTCATATGCCATAAGAATACCATGGAGCTCATCCATCTTTACTTGGCTAAATTCTTCATCTCTTCAATTGCTGAAACTTTTGCATCATATATCAATGGTAGAGATATCAAAAAAATTTGAACCATAATTGATTCTTCTAACTTTTCTCCAAGACCTTGAATTTGATTAACTATTTGATCAACCCACAAAAGATAACTTGTTATATTTTCTTCCTCTTCCATCTTCAAACTCTCAAACAATCTTCTGAAAGTTTGAAGCTTGGGTTGCTGAACCTTTCCATCACTTTTGTAAATATTCTCAAGTTTTACCCAAGTTTCATGAGTAGATTTACATTTCATAAATTTAACAAATTTTGATTCATATAAACTACATAAAATAGCATTTAAATCTTTAGCATTATTTTCACTAGCTTTCTTTTCTACTAGAGTAGTTACAAGTGTCTGTGGATCTTCATATTTCTCTACCACTACTTGTCATATGTTGAGTCCAAGGGCCATCAAATAAGTCTTTATCCTTATGCTCCAAAAAATATAATTTGTCCCATCAAACAAAGGTGTCTTATTTTTAGGTAAACTTTCATGTGATCCAGCCATTGTGCTTTCCTGATCTACCTTCATGCTATAAATTTTTTTCAAAAGAACCTACTCTAATACCAATTATTAAGCATGGAATATACTGAGGGTGGGGGGTGAATTATTATATTATATATCTTATTTCTTAATCAAATTCCTTTTATTTAACCACTTAACCACACATTCAAGATATGAAATAAAACTGAAACAATAATATGCACCACACGAGAGAGAGAGAGAGAGAGAGAGAGAGAGAGAGAGAGAGAGAGAGAGAGAGAGAGAGAGAGAGAGAGAGAGAGAGAGAGAGAGAGAGATTTTATGTGGAAACCCAAAGTGTGAAAAACCATAGAGAACAATCTCAAGTATATGAATGAGCACCAACTCAAATTACAAAGTTTTCAAGCACCAAATTTTAGGAACACCAACTCCTTTGATGAGCACCAACATAACAACTATTTGTGAGCACCAACCCCTTACAAAGATTTGTGAGCACCATCCCACAGGAGCACCAACCCCTCTTGTGTATAAAACACAACTATCTCTTAATGTTTCTTACTCAACAAATGATAGAACTCTATAATATCTCCTACTTTTCTCTCTTTGAAAATAAATACAAACCATGCACTCTCTTGCATATTAAAAATGGCTTTTCAATATTTTATTTTAGCTTTCTAAATGACCTTTGGCATTTAGCCTTTGTGACCCTTCGTATCCTTGCATTTGAAAAGTCATATGGTGACCCTTCATAATCAAAAGCATCATTTCCTCTTTTTTCTTTATCTTGGTGACTTTGTGTATTCCTCAAAGTGTCCCTACATGGAAAAATGTGCCATACCCTCTTTTGTCTTCACATGGTGACTCTTGGAATTCCTTAAGATGACTCTTTATAAGAAAATGCATCCCATTCCTCTTTCATATTTTACCCTGTGACTCTTTGACTTCTCCATGGGCCCTCTTTTGACTTATATGCAATCGAAAATATATTCATTAATATTAAATAAATATTAACACACATTAGCCAAGTTATAAATATTAAAAACACCATTAAATGCAATGGGGCCTTTATCACCAATAATGCTAGACCTTTGACATCAATGATAATATTTCCAACAATAAGCTCACTTCCGATTAAGAAGTTCAGGGTAAGAGTTAGGTTGGGAATGGTGCTTATGAACAAAATATTTGGAGCTATGGACATAACCAATGTATATGAAAGGTGGGTGCCCCTACTTTCCATGATCATTGATGAAATTAAATTCCCTACCATTAGGGAATCATTTGATACAGTTTGGTTGAACATGTTCATGGGATAAAACATGGAGGAAATTTTTATATGATGTCATACCTTGTGGACAAAATTTTTTCTACCTTAAATTTTCCATGTGTATAATAATGGACCGTTGATTCTAAAAACTCAACCCACAAAGATTTATCTAATATTTACATTCAATAATATAGATAAAATATCAAAATAATAGAAGACTTGTTCTACCCACTTATCTATGCAACCATTAATAAGAGGCCCATGCCAAAATTATGTAAGCAAATAAGGAAAATGCTAGTCAAAATTGGTGCTTATTGGTATTTTCCAGAATGTACCAAATAAAAATAAATTTTAGTGTTGAAGAAGTTATGGAGGCTCCTATAACACTAACCAGGTGTGTCTAATAAGTTGGATGAAAAATAAATTATTTTTCAAATTATAAATAGGTTGGATGGAATTTATAAACCTACCAAACAAGGTATACTTCAACCCTTACATATGTAGGTTGGGAGGATAAAATTCATAGGTTTGTCATCAACCAAAGAAACATCCCACATGCCCTAATTTTCATTGACAACTAATGAGTTTATACTTTGGGATACTAATGGTAGTGTTGAATCCCATCTAAGAGGATTGAAAAGGAAGTTCAATGTTTTATATCATTATGAGCCACATACCCTTGATCAAATATTCATTAATCCTCAAAATGATTAAAAGGCTATCAAAAATATGGATGCAATTGGGGTGACTATGGAGATTACCTAGAAAGTTCAATATGGAAGAGTTTAAGAGAGGGAGAAGACCCCTAAACCAAAGGATGAGGTTCCCTCCACATATGAACATATAAAGTGGAGTATATTATAAAGACTCACACCAACATTGAGTTTTCCTCATCTTTAGGTAACCTCAACATATCTAGTCTTTCATCCTATTCTATTTACTATTGCATTAGCTCAAATATAAACCTCATGATCTAGCCCATTAGATCATGTGAAAGTACCTCAAATATCTCCACTCAACCTTCCCAGTCGTGTTGTTGACCATCCATCTCCTTTAGTTATTAAGCTTAAGGTTACATCCATTTATCCTCATAAGGTCTAGTGCAACCACCACCCATTACCTCAACTCTATATTTATAGCAAACTATGTCAATTACCAAGGATTTTATTCTAGTTTGTTTGAAAGTAGCTTCTAACCAGTTATTATTTTAGATTCCACTATGTTAATTTCAGCTAGTGTGATCATTACATCTGCTTTAGGCATTGGGATAAATATGTATCATTCAATTTTACAAGATAATACATTAGTTTCTTTAGGTACCCCTATTTTTATTCAATAATATATTTCAATGACTATTATTGCTTCCAATGTTTTTATAATAATTTCCAAAATATAGACATTAGACATATAGGCATCTCTTCTTAGACCAATGCTTATTATGGATCCTTTGACCATCATTTCTTCTTCCTAAATCATAGTGATTTCATGTTTTATAAGAATCATTGGTAGGGTAATTATAAAACCTAGGGACATGGGTAAGAAGAGGAAGATAGTAACCTTAGGAAGTTTAGTCACCTATCCTTTTGTATCAACTAATCCAATCAATATCCTTACATTATCTCAACCTATCATCTCTTCACTACCATCCACCACATATTTTGTATTAGCTCATCATCCCATTGAAAACCAACACAAGTCCTAATTCACCTCCAAATCCTCCTCATGTTATTTTTAATAACTCTACTCCCTCTATAAGAGGAAAAACATGGATTCAAAAAACAAAATTGGACAAAATGAATATGATAGATATGGTTATTGTGGATGATCATGAAATTTTGATGAGGTTTGATCAATCTAATGGATCAATGAAGAGAGTAAAAATAATAAGGGTGAAATAAGGCTCTAAAACAACCATATCTGATACTAAAGAGTAACTTTTTACATTGAAAAATAAAAGGAAGACAGGCCTAGTGAAAAGGATGAATTTTTATAAGACCCTAAGTCAATTATTGAGTTTACTAGAGAAATAAACAAGAGGGTTGTATAGGGAATCAAAAAAATGTAGATACTCTAAACCCAAGTAAAATTCTTAGTCTCAAGCAATGCTTATAATTATATTGAACAATATTTGGAGCATTTATATTGTTTATTTCTTGAACTTGATAAAGCAAAGGGAAAGAGTATTTTCTAAAAGAATGGATAAGCTTCCATACATGGAGGCTAAATTGGAAATTTGAATCAATGCATTAAAACATGAATTATTCCCTCATATTGAAATCATGCCTCTAGTGGATATTAACATGTTTAACACATGGTATTCTAACATGTACCATACATCCATGAATTAGAAACATTAATTCATGTAGTACTTAAGATGATAGACAATGTAATGGATAAGATTTTGGTAATATTGATGGAGGCAAACATACATGGATTCTTGATGACCAATGTAAAATTGGTCCCATGAGACCACTTCATAGGTCAATTTTTCCCTTTTATGGTAAGTTTCGAAAAAAAACTTCCTTAGGAAAATCAAGGTCATAGTGAATAAGTGATCAAGTTATTCTTGTATGCTAAGGAGAATAATGAGATTGCCACTAAAATCAAGGAAGTCTTGCACGATCCCATTTTGAGCCACAAAAATTTGATAAAGAAGTAAAAAGTTTTATTTAGGCATCTATTTATGGTTATAGACAACATAAACAAATAATTCACTAAAGTATCACAATGCCTTTAGAGTTAAAAAGTAGGCCTAGTTCCAACAACCAGATTAGGTAGTTCTTCATTTACATTTGTCTCTTCAACTTTGGCTACTTCAATAAACTCATAGTTAGACATAAGCATTTTTGGATCTGCATGAAACTAATTGAATTTATAGTGTATTTTTTATTTACATGAATTTGAATATGGCCATTTTAATTTTTACCCTTGGGGTTTATTTATACTTTGTAATTTAATCTCCTTGAATAAGAAAACAATCTTGTCAATATTAATAGAGTTGTAAAACTCCCATGAATGTACAATATTTATTTATGTTTGTTATTATTCTTCTCAAATTTTATATATGCATGAGTAACTTTGATTAAGCAAAATAATGTTTTGTAATTGAATAAATCATTTTTTAAAGAAGTTAGGTTGATCCCATTATTAGTCTAACCTTTTTATGTATAGAATCCCTAATTAAAAGTTTTTATTTTTGATTTAATGTGTTATTTGTAATTTCTCAGTAATCAAATATAGTAATGCTAATGTTGCAAATTCTAATTCACATTTATTTCTCATAGACTCTCCATTGTATTTGGCTTGGTCTGAGTTGTTACTAGAGAAGGGTTAAATATTGGTTTGAATTTTCTTAGCTTATTACATGAGTAGGATTTGTTTGAAAGATTTGTTTTATCTTGACATAAGACACTTATTTTATCATTTCCACTTCACTTTTGTTATGAATTTTTATCTAATTTCCCCACCCTAGTTTATAATCAAATGTGCATTATAACACATCAAGTTTTAAATAGAGTTTTCCCAAAATAATAAAATCTCAAATTGTCAAACAAAACATGTAACCACTCTACTTTCATGGCTATTCCAATATCTTTGTTAATAAAAATTGCATACATATATCTCATATATTGAGATACTTTTATAACTCTAAAATGAGAGGGTAACAACTCATCATCTGTTGGGTGGGTAAAATCCACATCAATAGAATGGGTAGGTGCCCATTCTATACAAGATAAGAATATTGATCCTATCTTGATAATAGAGGATAAATATTCTTATCTTATTTCAAAGGGGCTTAATTGATAAAACCAAGGCCATGACATAAAGAAAAAGGGGAAGAAATAAAAATAAAAAATAAATAAGAAGAATGAAGAAATAAAAATTAAAAACTCAAGCATGAGAAAAAAGAGGGGAAATAAAGAGAAGCAATGAAATTAAAAAAGAAAGAAAAAGAGGAACTAGAGGCCCAACAAAAAAAATGTGTAGGAACAAATATGAATTGAAAAATAAAGAGTTGATAAAAAAATTAAAAATAAATAGAAAATATATAAAGAATGATTGAAAAAGCAAAAGGCTTGGAAATGAAAAGTAGAAAAGGAAAAATCTGAGAAGGATAAGTTGGATAAATAAAAATCTTAGGAAACATAGAAGAAAAAATCATTAGAATATATGGAGCTATGAAAAAAATAACAACAAGACACTGAAGATGCCATATAAAGGGAGGTATCCCAACTTCCATACCCAACACCAAGTTTTCTTACCATCCACCTCACAATCCACCTCAGCTACTCAAATACTCACTCCATAAGATTAATTTATAAAATTCAAGATCATATTGGCCAAAGTACAAAAGATAAGAATAGTCCAATTAAAAATAATCATGGTAGAATCTAACCCCAAAAGAACCAAAATACACTTACAAAAGTTATTTCCAATTTAAAAACAACACTTGGGCACCATTATTTATGATAGTGCCAATGATGAGTGGATGGAGAAATATATTTTGTTAGAATATGAGATACATAAAACTATCTAGAGTATATCCAAAACATGACCACAATTTGACCCAAACCCATAATCATGGATGAATAATGCCTTAACAAAGTAGCCCAAAACTTGATTTGACATCAAAACTCTCAGAGGTAGAAAAGAAGACAACTAAGGAAGCCACTATATAATATTTTAAGTTTCAACAAAACCAAAAACCATTGGTGGAAAATACTCAACAATGCAAAACTCTAAAGACACACATCACTTCCTTTTGGAATGTGATTTTAGATGCTGCTAACTATTTTGCATACACTCTTAGATGGCTAACTGTAACATAGGAAGAACATAATTATTTAGATCTGTAAAAGAGGAACTCAATCAAGCCATGACCATATATGACATCATTAATGATCCTACCGACATGTAGATAGTTTTTTTTTTAATACCTATGAGACAAATTACAATAAAATTAGGTAGAAAATCATTCTAGAAATTGGTGGCTTGATCAGTCAATATATGCATAAATTAAAATAGGTTACCATAGAGATTGATAATTTTTACATATATATAGGCTATCATCCCATACCAAAACATATTACATAATAAATTCTAAAGTATTATGTTGGAAGACAAGGCACATCAAACAATTGGATGATTGATAGAATGGATGTCCTTTAAGAAAACTTTGACTACTAAGTACCAGTAGCTCCTATACAAAGATATTAGTTCT
The DNA here is from genome assembly GCA_037957365.1 of Torreya grandis. NCBI lineage: Eukaryota > Viridiplantae > Streptophyta > Pinopsida > Cupressales > Taxaceae > Torreya > Torreya grandis. Next base: position 543,625 of record JARHVA010006389.1, on the reverse strand, counting down.
TAGTGTGTTGCATGATTATTCAATTTTAAGTGTCTCAAAGATGGGATCAAGTTTTCAGTTTGGGGATGGTGTTGATAGGATTATTCATGAAAATAATTAGTATAAATGTAAAATTATGGAATATTTTAGTCACACCATGGCATTAAAAATCTATAAACATCCTTCACGATATCGACAATGTTTTGTATCATCCCACATAACATAACATAGAAGAATAATCAAATTTAAGGGATGTTTCTTTTGAAACTTTGAATTTAATATTTTATTTAGTTTAGTAGTGAATGGAAGGGTGAATATATTAATACACCAACTTGAATATATATACAAATTTATGCACTTGTATTCAATGCCTATGAATTAATAAAAATTGAGTTACATGTCATCATATGTGTTATATATTGTCAGTGTTATGTTAAATTATGTTTAATTTAAAATGTATATGTTAGATTAATATAAAAAATGATAATTCTCCAATGATATAAACACTAATTGATATATTTATACTATTGACGCGTGACTTAACTTAGAGTTTATGTTAGAATTCTACACAAGATATATGCCCATTATACAAAATATGAGTTATGAGAGTCATGAAGTTAAAAAAAATGGAAGGAATGAATAATGTTAACCATGAAGATTAATTTGAATGTGAATAATGTGAATAAGGTTGACCATGAATATTGACTATGATAAGTGTGAAGAATGAGAAGGATAGACTGAAAAGTTGCAAACTATAAAAAAATGTACAACATTTGACTACAAAGACCCTAAAAATATTGATTGCAAAAGGATATGGTTGTAAATTATTTGATTTATGAAATCAATAAGGAAGTAATGCAAATTATGTCATTCTAAATTATAACAAATCAACATTACAAAAAACATGCACATTAAGTCTGAACCTCATAATAATCTAACTAAATGACATGTACACTTCTATTATTAATTGCATATATTTGAAGGTAAAATATTGATTATAGTTTAATTTCATCAATTTTATACTAATAGATAATGTAACACAAATCCATACATATCTTGATTTAAAAAAAAAAAATAGAAATAACTTACCAAAAATCATTGAGTATAAAAGTAAACCACAAAAACCTAGAGTCATACCATGACATTAGACATCTACAAGCATAATTCATGATATTGATAGTGTTTTGCAGCATCCTACAAAACAAAATAGAAAATAATAGTCATGAAGAAGAGATGCCTCTTTAGGAACTTTGAATATAATATTTTTGATAATGAATTGAAGGGATTATTAAAAGTAGTAGTGGGAAAATTTGTATTTATTTTTAGTAGTGAATTAAAGGTAAAACTTAAAAATCCATGCATTGAGTATAAAGCTAAACCGTAGAAGCTTACAATCATACTACGATATCATAAATCTAAAAATATAATTCAGGGTATTGATAGTGCTTTTTGGCATCATATAGAACGAAACATAGAATAATAGTCATGAATATGATATATGTCTTTTGACACTTTGAATGTAATATTATATTTAATTTTAGTAGTGAATTGAAGGGATAAATAAAGGTAATATTAGGGATAATTGTATTTAATTTTAGTAATGAATTAAAGTTAAAACTTAAAAATACATGTATTAATTATAAATTTAAACTACATAATCCTACACTCATACCATGACATTAGACATCTACAAACATACTTTATGGTATCGATAACACTTTGTGACATCTCATGGAATAGAATAAATAAGAATAGTCATGACGAAGATATGTGCCTTTTGACACTTTTAATGTATTATTTTAATTAGTTTTAGTAGTGAATTGAAGGAAGAATAGTTCCATCCAACCATATTCATATCCAAGTCATGTACTTGAGATATATTTGGAAGACTTATATTTGATAATTATATGAATTAATGAGAAATTTTATTTAGTTTTAGATCTATCATATACCTCTTGTAAAATCTTTGATTAATGAAATCAATAAATAACTACTATAAACTATGTTATTTTTAATTTTGGCCAATAAAGATTACAATAAGCATGCACATTATGTTTGGAGCTCATTAGAATATTACTATATATCCTATCCATTTATTTTATTAATAGTGTATATTGGAAGGGAAAATATTGATTATAGATTAATTATATAAAATTAAATGTAACACAAATCCATGCATAATTTGGTTTTGAAAACAAAAAACTTAAAATTAGCTTATTGGATTTCAACTAAAAATTCTTTATTTGATTGTGTCTATATTCAAATTTATGAGCTAGAATAATTTTAGAAATTTTAATATTGGATGTCATTTAAAATATTGACAGTGTTGTAAAATATTATTATAGAGGTCACTTAAATAACATGCAAATATTACGGATATTTCAGGATAAGTTAAGAGGTTTTTAGCTTTTATCTAATATAAAACTAGATATATTCATTAGCATTGCTAAAATCTTGGAGAAAGCTTGAATAATAAAACAAACTGAGAGTATTTATTTTGTATAAAACTTGAATAATGAAAATACAAATGGTTAAATGAAATAAAAAGCCAATTATGCCTAATTCCAAATGTGCATTAATTTTGAGATTACTCAGGTAGATAAAATTAATTTAATTTAAAAGTTTCATGTTACTAGGCTCAATATTCATTGATAATCTTCCATGCTTTAAATATAAACAACCCGATTCAAGTGTTAGGGTTTATAAAAGTAAATCTATTTTTTGGAAATATATAAATAGAATGATTGAAAAATGAAACACATTCAGAGTATTAATTCCAATAAAAACTTGAACAATGAGATGTAAATGGTTAAATGAAATAAGAAACTACCTATGCCCAAATCCCAAGTTGCATTAATTATGGGTTTATTGTTGCATATGATTTCTTGCTCATTATCTGATTGGTGCAAGTTTAAAAACATAACAACTACATCATTTTTTGTTATACCACACATTTAAGGTTTTATAATCAATATTTAAAACTTGTTGATGAAACATATGATAATTTTAATATATCGATCCCAAAAATATTTTTAAAATGCTAGTTTTATGTGAAATTAATATTATAATATATTCTAAATTACATTTTAACACTCTTATTATTTCATTAATGAATTTAAAGCCATCAAGAGTAAGGTAGGGGTCTCATGCTGAGCAAGATAATTACTTTTAAGGGGGTATTGCTGAAAAAATTATAGGAGTCATTTTCACTATTATAAGACCTATGATTCTTTAAATTTTGTGTAATTCATGTTTTTGAGAAAAATTATAATTATTTTACTAGAAAAAAATCATTAAAAATAATAATAAATTTGATTAGATACAAGCATATAGTTATCAACCAAAAAAACACGAGTAATAGAGCAAATTTTCAACCCCTTACTAATTATCATGCCTCAAAATCTTCTTCCTAAATAAAAATTTCTCTTTATTTTAAGGTAATTTTTTTTTTAAAAGAAAATATTAGCCTTATGCTGATGCATGTGACTACTCTACCCAAAATTATAAATTCTTTATCCCCTAACATGGGACCAATAGATAAGTTGTTCTACTTAATTATCCACCACTCTTTCATGATTGTTCAATCAGAAAAGGGTATAATATAATGTCATTCATCATACCCATGCAATCATTGTAAATAAGGCACTAAATGAACAATCCATCTATCCATCACATTTTAGAAAATAACAATACAACATCATTCATCACACATGCCCACAATTTTTTTAAATATTTTTTATGAAATGATGTATTTTATAAGACGATATGATTGTGATAAATTTAATCTATGTACTAATAACTTTGTAATAAAATTATGCTATACTTGTGTTATGTTTATTTGTTTCATATTATATATTTTGTGACGCATGCATGCATACACACATACATTTTTATTTTTTATTCTCTATTGTGAAAATTTGTGACTCTTTTGTAATTATTTATAAGTGTTCAAATAACCTTTTGATAAAAATAAATACGTAGTTTATTTTTTATGCAATTAATTCATATTAATCTTTCTATATAAGGATTTAGATTAATATTTCTAAAAATATCCTATAATGGAATAATACATCTTGGTTTTCACTTTCTAAAAGCATTAGATTGTGAAAGTTTGTGTTTTATAACATAAATATCTTTAAAAAAAGGTACTAAAGCAACATCATGGCACTTGTTTAAATATGGTTTTCATTAATTTTGAAGGTAAATATTGAATGGATAATAGTCAGAAATGTTTTCTTAGAGACAAGGATGGCCATCAAATTTAACTCTTACATGGACATTTGGCCTTAATTTGTTGGTCAAACCTTCTTATCGCGAGTTTGTATTTATGAAATTTTTTTAATAAACATTGGCCTTGAAATGATGATATTATTTATATTATAGCGAAAAGAAATTAAAGTGTGTGGATGTGTGTGTATATATAAACTTAGTTTTTACTATTCTAAATATGAGATGTGGAATTAGTAGATTTTTGAATGGGCCATAAATACTAATTGATCACATTTTTTGTAACCTTCGATGTATTATTATTTTTATTATTAATAGATATATTGATGAGTTTAAATAAAATATTTAATTATTATTTTTAGGTAAATTTCATTATTTTAATACTCAACTATTTTATATAATTTTATGTCATGTTTTAATACTTAACTATATATTTATTAGGGGACCCTTATAACAATTGAGGTTGTTGGCACAAGTCAAATTGAATTCACATAATTATGTTAACTAATTTTGAATGTTTGACATTTAAATTTTAATGGGTAAATAAGGATCCCACTCAATTTACCAATAAATATGTTGTTACACAATTTTTTCAAGTGTTTTAAACTGGTTTTAGCTAATGGTAAATATGATAATGTCCCATTCTTTTCATGATATGATAGGATAAATAACACATCAAATGGCATGATTTATTTTCACATATCACCTTGATCATATATTTTTATTACTTTTATATACAATTTTATTCCTGTCAACACATAGATCCTTACATGAGACCTAAATTACATTTAATAATTATTATTCAAATTTTATTTCATCTCACATTTATTTATTAATTTTTTATCTAATAGGGTTTTATATATTTGGTTTCATCTCACTTTTTTTTACTTTAACATTGTTGTCTCTTGCATTTGGAGAGGATGATCATGGGGACTTATTTTCAAAATGCACCAAATTTACAAAGGGAAAAGTGTATCCAATTAAGATGAGACTACATCATATAGATGTGGGAAGAATATTTATCATTATTAGTGTTAACATAGTATTCGATGGAATAGTAAAATTTCCTTATTCAACTAATGAATTTGAAACCTTGGTAGATGTCAAGAATAAAGGATAATACTTTCCATGGGAAGAAATTTGATTGTCAAAGCATGTAGATTAATCCATTCCCCTATTCATAGGGATTATATTTTTAGTAAATTAGATGATTATAGTGATATGGAAGAGGAAGATTTTAGTGATGATAGTGAAAACACCATCAATTGTACAGGTTTTAAAGATAGACTTGATTTTGTCACATAAAATACCATTATCAAACACAAATGTTCTAGAAGAGATGATGACATAGCCCAAGATTATGTAACTCATGTGATAGAAGATCATAAAATTTATTAAGAAATATTGGGACCTTTGATTTTTGGTGTTGAATCTTTTTTTGATAAATTTATGTTTTGATTGCTCAAACTTGTTACAATCCAATAAATTAATATCCTATCCAATAAAACATTTGATTATTAATAAAACAATAATTTCACTTATGGTTAACAAAGGGAGTGATCAATTGAATGGTATGTACCTTTTACATAATAGTGAACACAACTTGAAGCTCAAGGGAGTTACTTCCAAATTGATCCATTTATGCTCATATATAAGAAAATATGTTGTAGAGTGAATAATTTCAAATGTAATTGAAAGAGACATGGTAAAATTTAAAGGACTGGATACTAATACATTTAATGTGTATGTTGATAGAGTATTCATACCTCCTTACAAAGGATGATCCCTATCTAAAGGATCTCTCATACACGAACTTGCTAGGTAATTGTCTATCATAAATGGTTCTCCTATAGATGTCAATTTAAAAGAATTCCCAGAAGAGGTTGAAGTCAAAATTTAGGATGCATTAGAAGAGAAAAAACACTAATAAGTATATCTAGTTTATTTGATGACACTAACTACAATCATTCCAAAAATGTGATCAAGATACCCTAAAATTCTAAAAATGTAATAAATTTAAGACCCCTTCTAGCCAATTCATCAAATAAAATAATTGATGAAGGTTGAAATAGGTCAATTTTTATGGATGAAGTGGTGAATGTGAAAAATTATTACTGTAAATTTGAATGTCTCAAAAAAAATTCCCCTTACTTTAGTCAATGTTTTATGACACAAAACTAAATCCTTGAATGAAGATGGCATAAATAAATTTATGTTAGATGCATTAATATTAAATTCCATCTTTAATGTGGGAAACAAATTTGCGTAGGTACATAAATTTAAATTCAATAGGATGGATGTTTGTTAGAATGCATGGCACCATGATTATGGGTACTCAAGGAGCACCTTTTATAGTCATATATCTTACTTGATAAATGGTGACTATATTACAATAAGTTATAAAACTAAGAAAGAGAAATAAAGGTCAATTACCACTACAACAAATGCTTGCATATAAAGAATATTTGAGATAAATTCAGATATTTCACTATATTTAATTCATTTTGTAGGACATGATGGAATCAATTTTTTTCAAAGGCTACTTCCTATATTATATACCCATAATTTAATGTGAAATGAGTGTAACAAAGAGCTTCAATTGTTGAAACTTCTTCTAGTTTCACAACCTAAATTTAAAAAGATAATGACTCAAATATTTCAACATGTTTTTATTTTAAAAAATAACTTATTTGCCAAATGTGATGAGTGTAAAATGTTATACAACAAACATAGATCCACTACATTCCCACAAGAACTCTCAAAAATTTAAAGGGAACAAACATGGCATAATGAATACATTCATAGTTGTCATGCACATTACTATTCCTAAAGATTGTAATCAAAGGAATAACTTCAAAGTTTGTTGAGCATATGAATGACAGAAAACAAATAAAAGTTAATAAGTAATGTTATGAAACTCCCAGTTACATTGACTGATATTCTCACACATGGACACAAGACTTGGGGTTTTATCCTTTTTTGTCTACCTTTTTTTGAATGTGGAAGAAAATACATAATTGGTTTTATGCTTGAGGAAGCTCAAATAACTGATCACTGATGAGTAAGGATATTTGTAGTATAGTTGTGGATAATCCAAACATCCGTTACATAATACACTATTACAAAATGAAGTGAATTAAAAATTTAAAGGGTAGAAGAAAAAATGTTATCCATTCTGATTAAATTAATGTTGATAGTATAAGTATTTCATTCAAAAAAAAAACAAGTGATCCTCTACTTATAACTGGATAATGCTTCAATTGACAACAAGAACCATAAATTATTATCATCTACATCAATGTTGACATAAATAAGGGTATTAAACATTTTTTATCTAAGATTCCTACCAATGAGACCCACTCATGAGGATATTGATGGGACTTTTGGAAAATTAGCAACATCATTATATAAATTAGACACATTTTTTTTCACATACCATGGACACCTAATGAAGATGCCAAGAGGTGTCAAATACCTTCATTATTTACCTAATATATGAAGTATGTAATTTTGAGGCATTCATGGAGTTACATTTGTTAGCTAGAAACCACAAGATAGTGGGTATTAGCACACCTAATATGTTCAAGTTCCATGTTATAGATAGAATACCAATGATGGAATATAAAGCAATGATAAAATATTTTCAATGTTGTTATCCCATATAAATCTAGCATATAAAGGATAGTGGTGAAGCAAACTTGCTGAAAGGGCAGCCTCCTCTATCACATTTTAGATAACTCAAAGAAATGGAAGATTTGAAAAAGGGAATGAAATCATATATTAAATATTAGGGGAAAAGTGCAACATGCGGAGATAAAGAATACTGACTTCCAATGATAATATATTGGGAAAATGTTTTGTGTGCTTTAGATAGACCATGTGTAAATTTTATAAGGATGTGAGATGCTTATTTTATGGCATAAATAATACAAGATAATGACATATATGACCAAATAATTTAATCCACCAATTTTACTAGATAAGGCTACATTATTCAACATAACTTGAGTAATAATGATGTTTATGTTGGGCCTATTTGTGAAAGATATAAAAAAGCATTCAATCCATTGATGGATGTGTATGTGGGGCATATGATTCTATTAAAAAAAACAAATGAAAATGAAAATATATGTATGGGAATGGTAGATAGGGATATTTAACTTAAACTAGAAAGTGAGAATGTCGCTAAAAATGAAGGGATTCAATATTAAAAAACCTCAAGGAGAGAAATAGGTGAAGCATTGTATCAATATTTTTTTATGCATAATAAAACATGGATAAAATTAGATTAAATTTAATAAGATATTGATGTGGATAATGCCATTTGTGCATGGACACTAAATAAAAAATGGAATGGAGGATTGATTAAAAGATACATGGAAAAAGAAATGAGGTCATTGAATCATACCTTGCACTACTTGAATTGGGTAATGAATGATAAGCTAAAATTATTCAATTTTATAAATTAATATGTGATATCTTCTTGGTCCATGATGTGGCTTTTCTAAAATTTATATTCTTAATCGTGCTCCAATATTTTTACCTTACATTAAATTACCATAATTGTTTAATATGAATTGAATATTGACATTGATTACTTCGATTTGACTAGCTTCTATTCAAGCTTCTTATGCTTGATTCTATTCAAACTTGTTACTATTGACCCTTTAATGGGGTAATTGCATTTTTCATTAAATATGAGTGGGATATTAATATTAATTTTAGAATTGTTTGTTCATAACTGTTTAACTAATAATATATTTTAATTAATTATTTTGTAAGACATACTGAAATTAAAGTTTTTTAAGGGATAATTCTTGCATTCTATACCCACATTATAATGTGAAATAAGTGTAACTAGGAGATCGAATTGTTGAAACTTCTTCCAGTTTCACAAATAAAATTTGGAAAGCTGACGATTAGAAAATTTCAACATGTTTTGATTGAAAAAACTTATTCTTTAAATTTGATGAATGTAATTTTTTATAGAACAAGCATAGAGACACAACATGCCCAAAATCACTCTCAAAACATAAAGTGGAACAAACATGGAATATGAATACATTCATAGTTTTTATACACATTACTATTCCCACATATTCCAATCAAAGGAATAACTTCATTGTTTCTTGAGCATTATGCATGATAAAATGGACAAAATTCAAACTTCCATTTCAAGAAGAAGAAACAAATAAAATTCAATAAGAAATGTTATGAACCTCTTAGTTAATTTGATTAATATGCTTACACATGAACATAAGATTGGGATTTTTACAACTTTGGTCTACCATTTTTTGAATGTGAAAAAAACTACATAGTTACATAACTGGATTTGTCCTCAAATAAGTTTAAATAACTAATCATTGATGAGTATGGGGATTTATTGTACAGTTTTGGATCATCCAAACATCCATTTCATTATACACTATTATAAAATGAAGTGCATTAAAAATTTAAAGGATACAAGAAAAAATTCATCCATTCTGAATAAATTAGTGTTGGTATTTCATTAACAAAACAACCATCGATCGTTTACTTAAAACTGGATAATACTTTGAGTGATAACAAGAATCATAACTTATTCTCATATGCATCAATGTTGACATCAGTAAGGGTATTCAAAATTGTTTATGTAAGCTTCCTACCAATAAGACTCACTCATAAGGATATTGATGGGACTTTTAGAAGATTAGAAAATCATTATATAAATTAGACACATTTTTTTCCACATAACATGGACACCTAATGAACATACCAAGACGGGTCAAGTAAAATAACTCTTTACCTTATATATGAAGTATCTAACTTCAAGACATTCATGGAGCTACATTTATTAGATGGAAACCACAAGATAGTGGGTATTATCACACCTAAGATGTTCAAGTTCCATGTTGTATATAAAATACCAATGATGGAATACAAAGCAATAATAAAATACCTATAATGGTCTTGTCCCATCTAAATCTAGTATATGAAGGATAATGGTGAAGCAAACTTACCAGAAGGGCGGCCTCCTCTGGCACATTTCATATAACTCAAAGAAATAGAAGATTTGAAAAATATAATAAAATCATATATTAAATTACAAAATAATTTCAATAGGTGGAGGTAGAGAGTATTGAATTCCAAAGATAACATATTAATAAAATGTTTTGTGTGCTTTGGATAGACCATTCATAAATTACAACAGGATGTGAGATGCTTATTTTCTACCACAAACAATACAAGACAATGACATATATGACAAAAAAATAGAACCACACATTTTTACATATAAGACTAAATTAATAAACATATTCAAAATATTAATGATATTTATGTTGGGCCTATTTGTGAAAAACATAAATAAGCATGCAATCCATTTATGGATGTGTATGTGGGATAGATGCTTCTAGTACGACCAATAAATGAAAACAAAAATATATGGATGGGAATGTTATAAGGGGATATTTAACTTCAACTGTAAGGTGAGAATGTGGATAAAAATGTGAGGATTCAATATTGGAAACCCTCAAGGAGAGAAGAAGGTGAAGCATTATATTGGTATTATTTTATGCCTAATAAAATATGGGTCAAATTAGATTGAATTAAACAAGACATTGATGTGGATAACATCATATTCATATGGACACCAAAAAAAAATGGAATTTAGGATTGATCAAAATATACACGAAAAAGTAAATGATGCCATTGAATCATACCTTGCACTCTTTGAATCGAGCAGTGAATACTAAGATAAAATTATTGAAGATTATAAATTAATATGTGATATCTTCTTTGTCCAAGATGTGGCTTTTCTAAAGTTTATATTCTGAATCATGCTCCAATATTTTACCCATAATTATTTAATATCAATTGAAGATTGACATTGACTAATTCTATTTGACCAGGTTCTATTCAAGCTTCTTAGCCTTGCTTCTATTCTAACTTCTTGCTATTGGCCCGTTAATGGGGTAACTATATTGTTCATTACATATGAGTTCAATATTAATATTAATCTTAGAATTATTTTCTCATAATTATTTAACTAATAATATTTCAATTAATGTTCAAGTATTTAATCATAAAAAAATTCAAATTGTTTGTATTTACTACCATTATTCTACTTACGTTTGTGGGATATGCACCAATAGTGGTGAAACATCGTATGTTTTGGGTTCACACTTGTTGATGTGTGTTTAAAGAACATAATAGAAGATGGTGATACAAGAAGGATAGGGATGTGAAGTTTGAACTACAATAAAATGATTTAAATCTAAGGTTTGGGTCTAGTAGATTTTAAATAACTATATTAATAGTCTGCAGATCTAATTAACCTTTATCTTTGCTTTATATTTCCTTCACATTTTGTCTTCACTAAAAATAATAAATAGAAATATAAAAACTAAAACATATAAATCAAATAATATATATTTTATAAGAAGTATACAATATCCAAAAATAACACATGGCAATCATCACAGATCCATGGATTCATGGCAGTCTCTTTTATTATCAAGGTGGCATCAACAAAATGTGCAGATCCATTAAAAAATTTATTTCACTTTATCTCTCCATATTTCCACCTTTTTGTGCTCACAATGTTCAAACATACTACGATCATGCCTCAAAAACTAACAAGGCACATATGTCAATATTTTAAACATTATTATTTGTGATAGAAAAGTGAATACATGTGGTGATCAAATTAGGATCACAGGTTCATGGAGTGATGAACTCTCCTAGAGATCATTTTAACTTGAAAAATAGAAGGGAAATCCATGGACATGTTAATTTTTTGGATTTTACATTAGTCTATGATTGGGTCTATTACTCATAAAGATATCATGTACTTTACGGTATGAAACTAATTGTGAACATTTATAAAACTAGCCACACATTTTCATGAAAAAATACTACAATAAAAAACATATCCCAAGTGATAATGATATTTATATTGGGCTTATTTTTGGATGATCTAAACAAAAATTCAATCCATTGATGGATGCGTGTAGGACAATTACTTAAATTATGACCAAAAAATGAAAATGAAAATATATGGATAGAAGGTTAGATGGGGATATTCAACTTAAATTGAAAGGTGATAATGTGGCTAAAAATTTGAGGATTCAACATTGGAAACCATTAGGGAGAGAATAATGTGAAGCATTTTATTAGGAATATTTGAGGACTGATAAAACATGAATCAATTAACATTAAATTAAATGAGACTTTCATGTGGATAACATCATCTAGGCACATACATCAAACAAAAAATGGAGAGGATCAATTAAGATACATGAAAGAGGACATGATGATATTGAATCATACCTTGCACTACTTGAATTGGGTAAGGAATCCTAAGGTAAAACTATTGAAGATCATAAATTAAATATATCATATAATATTATCTTGAGATGTGGGTTTTTTAAATTTTCTATTTCAAATCACTCTCTAATAACTTGATCTTATATTTTTACTATTGTTTAATATGAACTGAAGATTGATATTTTTTTCATTGAACTGTTTGTCATACAGGAAGACTTACATTAAGACATTAATAATGTGATGGTACTGTTTATTAAATATGAATGAAAGATTAATATTTATTTTAGAAAAATATTTTTATAATTTTTAATCTAAGAATATATTTCAATTAATCTTTAATTAGTAATAAAAATATATTAAAACTATAGTTACTAGTATTATTCTACATAATTTCATGGGTGATGTGCTAGTAGTAATGCACCATACGTTTCAGAGTTCACACTTGTTGATGTGTGTTTTAAAATAATGAGCTAAAAAATCTAGCAATGCAAGAATGAGAGGCCTATGATGTGGTTAACTACAAGGAAATTATTTCAAGTTTAGGTTTGGATTCAGTAATTTAAAATGACATAATTTTTTGTCTATGGATCCATTAAACCTTTATCTTTGATTTAAAATTACTTCACATAAATAGTTTCCATACATGTAATAATTAAATATATAATAGATAAAATATTTAAATAACAAATGTTAATTTTAGTAATTATACAACATCATAAGATAACACATGGAAATCATCATGAAGTTATAGAGTCATGGAGGTTTATTTATTTTTTCAAGGTGGAATCACCAAAATACATAGATCCATTGAAAATTTAAGTCTACTTTATCTCTCAATACGTTCACCTTTCCATACTCATAATATCCAAACATACTACAATCATGTCCCAAAAAATAATAAATCACATGCAATGGTTTAAACATAATTGCAATATAAAAATGAATACATGTGGTAATTAGAATGGGATCGTGACTCATACAGTCATAGAGTCTCTCAGAGTATATATTAACTTTAAAGTAAAAGGGCCTTTTGTGGACATGCTAGCTTATAGATTTCACATTAGATTATGATTGGGTCTAATAGATGTGAACATATCATGTACTATGTACCATGAAAATAAATATGAACTTTAATTTAAAACATATCAGTATGGCCACAAAATGATTAATTATTTCACATAAAACGTGAAATTTTGATTAATGTATGTGAAAACCATTTTTTTTTTACAATAACATGTACATTCTACACAAGATATGAATAATATGAGTAATAGAGACCTATATTATTATCTTAGGGTAGAGTGGGCACATGCCCATTCTACATAAGATAAGAATAATGGCTTATGTCCATTTTATCTAATATAAAAATAATTACCTCAAAATTTATCATATGAGTAACAAAGTTCTCTATTCTTATCTTGTGTATAATGGGGACATGCCCATTCTACACAAGATAATAATAATTACAAAATTTACATTGGGCACATAGCAGATGAAAAGTGTTGTCTAATACTTGTTCATGGTGTAAGTATGTTTTACAATATTGAAATATTACTTATAAATATTCCATTTCATGATGTGATTGGTTAATATATGATAAAATTTAGATAGCTATAACATTTATTTGGTAATACTATCACAATTATAAGGTCACATTTTATGATCAAGATCCATTTTAACTATTATATCATGCTCAATTATTGACCCATTTCTTCTAAATATGAATTTAAAGGTAAAGAAATTAAGATATATTGGAATCTGATTTCACACTAATTAGTATCCAATAATAATTATATTGGAATTCAATATCACATTAATTAAAACCAAGAATAATAATATGAGAATCTGATATCCCATTAGTTAAAAACCAGCAACAACAATATATAAATCCAATTTCAAGAATTATATACTTAGAAATGGCAATATTATAAGTCCATATTTCTTAAGAATATGTTAATATTTAATGAAAGGTTGGTTAAAATAGTAGTTGCAAATCTAAATCGCACATTCCATAACTACAATGCAAGAGATAAAATAATGAATAAATAAAATAAATTATCCAAAATATATATATGAAGTGATAAAATGCCTCACTCACACACACACACACACACACACACATATATAATGGTAAATAAATTGTATAATGAGCTAAAAGATATTGGGAGAAAAAAAATCAAAATAAAGAATCTTTCTCATTTTATAGAAATGGAGAAGATAAGAATATTATGCATCCAAAGTATTTATAGCCATTAATTAAATTTAAATTTCCACTAGTACTTTCCATGTATTTTTTACAACAAAATAACTTCTTGGAATGCTTTGTCTAAGCTCCAAACATGTGTGGAGCCATATAAGGTAAGCCATTATTAAAAAAAAAAACCCCCACCTTTTATAGCGAATGCCACATTTTAGCATACATACTCCCATAGAATTTAAATTATAATAAAAGCTTAAAGTATTTTAATAAAAAGCTGGAGCCATCCTTATTGAATTAGCCTAAATTTTTTAGTGGCCTATAATATTTCAATATATCTAAACATTCGGGTAATATTGAAAAGCTATTAAAATAAAAAGTGGGTTATGCATTCATTACTCTATGGAAGATAATTTGGTAATACAAATATTTCAACAAGAGATTAATAGAGGAGGTCAATATGAATTATGTAAAAGATAAATATGGAGACAACATTTATATATACTTAAAGTATACTAATGAACACAAAGAGGAAGATATAACTAAAAATTTCGTGATGGACACACTTAAGAGGATGTGATTATATATGTGGGTAATGATACATAATTAGTTGAAATATTATTTGTTATAATTATAGGTTTTTAATAATTTATGAAATAGTTTAATTACAAGAGATATACATGGAAAATAAGGATGGGCAAAGGTAAAGGTTCCAACTTATAGCATAATTGTAGATACTTAGAAAAAATGATGTGAAGATTGGCTCAAACAAGATAATGATCAGGGTACATATAAAAACAAAAAATAAAACTACATGATATGATTTTTTTTTAAATATTTATATATTGATTAAAATTATAACTTTTTCATTTTTAAAATTAATTTTTGGGTTGAAATTAATGAAGACAAGGCCCAAAAATCTAGACAATGTCAAGGGAAATTGGTGACTTATCATTTGGGCCAAATAAATATATAAAAACATTAAGATAAATTTGTAAGTCTATTTAAATAAGATTTCAAATTTTAATTGAGACCTCAATTTAATACTTAGTTTTTATTACATCAAAATCACTATGACTATGGGGTCAATACATAAGCATGGGCGAAGTTGCAATCCTTTTGATGGACTACCAATATATTTAAAATGTAGGTTCATTAATAAGAGATTTATCCCAATAAGGTCCTATATTCACTATTTAGTTGAGAAAAAATATTCCAATTATTTGATATTAAATTATAATTAGTTATATAAAAAATAAAATCAAGTACTTAAATAGTTATTAGATTATATTTTGAAGGCCAATAAATATTTTTTGAATGTTGATAGCCATAATTTGTGAGAATATGGTGAGAATGATGTTGACTACAGTGAACATTTCATATATAAAATTGAGCATAGAAAATGAATTGAGATATGAAGATCATTATAATATCATGATAGATAATGATTGAATGTAATGTTTATTCTATACACATATTTTTTTTATCATTGATGTATTATATTTTTCAACTTCATTTTATTATGTATATTATGTTGATTACATAAATTATCTTTTAACTATGTCGATATAGTTGGAAGCATAGAAGTTCCAAGCAACCCATTGCTTGCCTTAGCGAATGGCTCTATCAAAAATAATAAGTTAGCATGAGATGGTATTTAATTGTTGGCATAAGTCTTATTTTCATAATGATAAATAAAATAACATCAAACATATTAAACATTTATCTTTCTTGTTATTGTAATAATTTTCATGCCTCAATGCACATAGTTTATTCATAATAATATAGGATTGAGGGCACATCACTTGATGACTATATGATTTGTGTTTCAATCCCCAATATTTAATGACTCATGCCAATTTTTTTATGTGGAAGATAATTGCATTATGACTCATAAGATTTGAACTCCACTCATAATTATATCTTGTTATATGGTACGAAAAACCCATGCACTTTTGATGCATATGAGGGACAAAGGTGGTATGTAAATTTATCATTAGTTTTGATATTTTTACTCAACGATGTTCATGTAGGAAAATGCAAGTGTGTTTTCATAAGTTAAAATATTTAACATTATAATACTAACATAATCATATTCATAATATTATCTATATCATTTTTATATGTTCTACTTTGAATTATGTGCTTACATTGACACATGGAATGGTGGCACACTTTTAATTGCTAGGGAAAAATATCACACAAAAATTACTTTAATTTAGATCTATAAAAACAAATTTGTTTTTTAATTTTAAGCTCAAGATTAAAAAATTGTGACGTGTGTATTTTTTAATATTTTATAAATTTTATTATCTATATTTTTATAATGTTTCATTTTTCATATCATTCTAAAGTGTGTCATAGGTCCATGTTCTTACTAACCACCTACTTTTTATTTCAACATAGAAATCAAAGTAGAGAAAAATGTAGATACTCAAAAATGTAGAAATTTATTTTACATTATTTTATGTGGAGTTGTTTATGTATAGATGAATGGTCCAAAATTGGAATTATTGATTCATTATTGCATGAGTTTTGAATCTTAAACCCTTTTCACAAATACCCATGCAACCTCCATACCAAACTTATAACTATCAAATCCTGATTTTATAAAATGTTTATATGTTTTTATTTATTATACAGTCATGGAACATTTCTGGTGCCACATTTCAAATTGAATGGGCTCATCTATATTTTTCACCTTTCACATTTATTGTTATTGTAAGTTGATTATGCAAGTAAACTTTTTCATAGTTTAAATTTATCCATCTATAAATAGCCAAGTGATTAAGTTTATTTGATCATAATCCACCAATCAATCATTAACTAGAATACTCTTAGAGTACTTCCCTTACACTTTCATTATTATATTTCATATGTTTATCAAATGCAATTTTAGGGTTCTTAAAAATAAAAAGGGTTAGACTAAACCTATATATGCAGAATCTAAACCAAAGCCTTTATCCATTTCAATATTGAAAGTTTAGTTCATTTCAAGAGATCATACGTTTAATTAGACAATTAATGCAAAAATTTATAAGATGCATGCAATATTAGAGATATGTTTCACAATTTGTAGGTCATGATCAGGACCATTTAGACAATCTTAAAATTGATTCATAAAATTATGTTAATGTTTTATAATTTTTAGTAAACATAATTTAGGGTAACATAATAAATTGTCAATAAAATAATATTTAATAAATGAGAATAAATTGTAAAAAAGCTCAAGGCAATATATAAACACTTTTTTAATTCATAAAAATAAAATAAAAAATTGGCATGTTTAAGTCCACTTTAAGGTGTACATATGAAAAAAATGATGACATATATTAAATTAAAATTTATTTTAAAATTAAAAAAGTATATTTTTTAAATGATTAGGTACAATAATTCTTGATATAAATCACATTTTCAAAAATATCTTATATAACATTAATATTTTTATATATTTTAATTGTGTGTAAATTTAACTATATTCGTATGTTTTTAAGAATAATAAAAAATTACCCTACAAAATCACTTATAAAATAGAGCATAAATTTATTAATATTTATTTAAAAATCATTATCCTATACGTATAACATCTGAGTAGTTTACACAGTAACCTCATTTAAAATGCAATGTCACTTTTCTCTTCATTCTTAAATTTTGTATTTTTGTTCACCAAAATCATCATAAAAGTGTAATCCACAAATATGCTTTCACCTCAAGACAGTTTGTATTATTTTATGTTATCACATTTAGATATTTAGATTTGGCTTATGGTAGTTCAATTTTTTTAAGGGTCAACATGAACAAGTTCACATGGAAAAAGACAACTCAAAATACGGTATTCATTGGGATAACAAACTTCCATAAAACTTAAAATCTCCTATATTTGTACATGTTAGATTAAATGGATTATTAAACATTGTTTAAATTATTTTACATGTTTTATAATCCTACTTCAAATTAGGCATATACACATGATTGACCATTGGTTATTTGTATAAAATGTATTGCTATAACAAACAAACTAAAACTCTTTGCACTATGAAAGCTACAAATTTTATTCATCTTTTTTTAATGATAGAAAACATTACATACACCTCAAAAGTAGAAGACTTCTAAGCAATATAAAAACTTGAAAGAGATTTTAAAAAGATTATAAATAATTTGAAGAAGAAAACAAAAAGCAAAGATTTTAAAACAAATTTTTTTATTCTAATCATGAAGCTTCAGCTTTATTGCATGCAAAACAAAAAAATATAGAAATTAACAACTTATTCTAACACTTTCCTTTAATTTCTGCTAGTAGTTGCTTCAATATTTATAATGCCCAAATTTTGTATCAGGCATTCAAAATTTTCCTATGCTAATGCCTTTGTAAATATGTCTACCAACTAATCTTTAGATCTACAAAACTCTAAATAGATTTCTACATTGTTAACTAACTCTATGATGAAATGATACTAGGTGTCAATATGTATACTTCTTTTATAAAAAACATGATTGTTTGACAATGCAATTGTTGATTTTTTGTCACAAAATACTAGTGTAAAATTCTCTTGTTTATGCAATAGATATGTCAACACTCTCTACATCCAAATTGCTTGATGTGCAACTAATGTTACTACAAGATACTCTAATTTTATTAATGAAATTGACACTATAGGTTACTTATTTAATGCCCATAAAACCACACTTGTGCCAAAATGAAAAACATATCCCAAAGTACTCTTCCTATCATCTGTGCTACCTACAAAATCACTATCAGTATAGCTAATGAAATCAAAATCATTAGTTTTGAAATATAATATTCCACATCCTATTGTTCCTACAACATATCTCAATATTATCTTACCAACTTGCTAACGTGAGTCTTTTGGTGACTCTATAAATCTTAAAATCAAGCTAACTACATACATATTATATTTGCCCTTGTAGTTGTAAGTTACATCAAATTTTCAATGAAACTTTTGAACATAGTTGGATCAACACTTGATCCATTGTCTTCTTTGTTAAGTTTTGTACCTATTGCAACTATATTTGGTGTAGGATTGCAATTCATCATCTTGAATATTCTCAACACATCCTTGAAATACTTATATTGACAAATAAATATACCATTATCTGATTGAACAACTTCAATACCCTCAAAATATCTCATCAATCTTAAATCTATCATTTCAAATTATTTCTTCATTGCTGGTTTAAACATGTCTAAAGACAAATTTATAGTAAATATTAAGTCATCAACATATAAATATGCACTCAAAATCTGACCTTGTTTGCTGATTTTTTGGTACAATGTAGGCTCACAATTACTTCTACTGAATCTATAGCTTTTCAAGAATGATTCAATCTATCTATACCATAATCTTAGTGTTTGTTTGAGACTATAAAGAGATTTATTAAATATGTATACCTTGTCTTCATGTCCATGCACTTCATGATCTAATGGTTGTTTCACATATACTTCTTCTATAAAACCATTTCAAAAATCTGATTTGATATCCATTTGGTAAACCTTCCAATTTATTTGTGTTGCTATGGCTAAAACCATCTTGACTATATCAAGTCTTGAAATTGGTGCAAATGTCTCATTATAATCAATTGCATGTTTTTGAGAAAAACCTTTTGCTAATAACCTTGCTTTGTACTTGTCAAATTCTGCTTCTATAATGAACTTGGTCTTATAGACCCATTTGACTCATATGTTTTCTTTATCTTCAAATAGATATACTAGATCCCATGTTTCATTGCTTTCAATAGAATCAATTTCTTCATCCATAGCCTTGGTCCAGTGATTTTCCTTAGCTCATCCTTCAAAATATATAGGATCATGAGAAAATTAAAAAAAATTGAATGTGAATCTAAATTCTCTTCTCCTTGATCATAAATTTAATTTAAACTTCTTATTTTCTTACCTATTTACCTTGATATTAATGAGGAAAGTGCAAGATCTAATTCATTACTACCTTATGAATTGGGACTTGCATGCATTGATGATTCACCTAGCACAAAATTCCTTGGTGTTCTTAGCTCTCCTGAATTATCTCCTTGTAGATTTCTTATCGGAGTACCTATTGCTTGTGAACTTGGATGACCACCTTGCACATCTTGTTATATTGATTCTTATTCTTCTTGAGGTATTTCTGATCCAATTGTAATTATTCTATCAATACTTCCATCTCAAGCTTCCTCTTCTTTGAATTCAACATCTCTATTGATGATTACCTTATTGGTAATGGGATTGTACAGCTTGTAACTTTTGAATGATCACCATAACTAGTAAAGATACATTTTTCACCTCTATCATCTAACTTTATTCTTATTTCTTCTAGCACATGTGCATATGCCACACATTCAAAAACTCTTAAGTGAGATACAATGTGTTTTTTGTGACTCCATGCTTCTTATGGAATTTTTCCTTGACACTTTGTGTAGATCATTTGTTTAGAATATAAATTGTACATACAATTGCTTTTACCTAGTATTCAGTAGCCAAGTGTTTGGCCTTTAACATGATCCTAGCCATATCCATGATTGTTCTATTCTATTGGTGTAGATATTACTTTTCTACTCTTTAACTTGGGTGTTATTTCATTGGAGATGTTTATCCCAAATTCATGAGGATGATGGGTTTATGCCTTATTTCCACCTATATTGGGGAAGTTAGTCCCACATGCATGGGATAGTTAGGATTCTCTTATCTTATACCTATATGTACATCTCTATTATAAACTATTTGATATAAAACAAAGAATGGATAATAGATAGTTTATTCTTTTTGTGCAATGCATTATCTTCATGGTTGTGATAATAGATTCATGGAGATATCCTAGTTGAAGAGTCTTCTCAACTCTATCATGGTATCATATCGGTCTCTAAATGCCTTTTTTTACATTATTTATCTACTCCCTAGATAATTTGTATGGTTCATTTTCATATCTAAGATTTTTATTCATATTCAAAACACCTCTATTGTGGAGAGTTTATAGTTTTGAGTATTCTTAGATATGTTGTGTTTATATCTAATTAGTCATAATTATTTACATCTGAGTTGATTAAATTTATTGTTTTGGCCATACATTTGTTTTTGGAGAAATTATGAAGTTTTGTTTCAAAAATCATGCCTATTTTGCATATCCATTTCTTCTTCACATAGGTGTTTGATTTAATTTTTTTTTCACTGATAGAATGAGTGAGAGGTTTCTATAAATTTGATCTGGGCAATAATTCAGGTGATAATTCGGGTGATGGTTCTACTCCAATTGATGACGAAACTTTGGGAGTCATAACTTTTTCACTGTAGCTCCAATTGACTCCTCGTTTAAACTGTTGGAAAGCTAAGAATAAGGAGAACATGGTGAGATGGAACTGAGATCTACTCAGTGGTTTTTGACCCCTAAAATCCCAATTTAAGTTCCCTAAATTTTAATTTTAGTAGTGTAATCTAGAAATAGTAAATTTTAAAAAATAGTAATTCCTTGAATTTTATATTATTTTAAATCATGGAAGTCGAACCACTTAATCTCCCTCAAGATTGGTGACCTTCCACATCCTCCTCCTAATTTTAAAATGTTTATAAATGAAATGTAACCCAAAATGAAAATCAGACATCTCTTCCCAGAGATAATCATATAGTTGTATTGCGATCTTGAGTAATAAAACATCTCTTCTCACATAATTCATTGTTACTGTGTTATTTTCATGTTCTTGAAATATCTGTCAAATCAAAACTTCTAAGTTTTATATCAGAAGTATTCAAAATAAATATTATGATCAATATCCAAGAAGATATGAGGCTATTAAGTTGACCTTGTGATTCTATTTTTTTACAATTTTTATATGCATGATCCAGAAAAAATTAGATGTTGTATTTAAATTGAAAAATCAACATGGAAGATTCATCTATGTGGAAGATTGTTCTTTTCCTTTGCTATAATTTTTTTCAAATCCACTTTTTCTAGATCTAGTAGAAATAATTTAATTTTCTCAAAGCATATAATAACTTTATTTTGTAATGTTTTATTTTTTGACCTATTTATGATGAGATAACCTTGTAAAAACTATATCTTTTGATCAGTGACTCAAAATCAAGTGTTATTTTTTTTAAAGTGTATGTTTTTTACGCCCAATCTATTCATGTCATTTATTTTGTAAAAATATGCTAAATGTAAAGTTGTAAATTTGAGGTGGGCTATACAATAACCATGGGGTATTTACTATCTCATTGCCATTTTGGATGTATTTTTAGGTACAATCGACATCTTATTTGCATGATATTTAGGCCACATTACTCTTTCTTAGCCCACATTGTATTGCTTAGGCCACTATTTCACTTTGTATTATCTTGGATGGATTTTTTGCTAAGTTCAACATCCTTTACATGTGCTTTGTCGATTATCATTTTTTGGTAGATGATCATTTTGAGTGTGTTATTGTATTCATGATGGTTGTTTTTTTCATTTTCCACACTCTTTCATTAGTGCATGACATACTCTATTCTAGTTTGCACATTGGCACTTTGACACACTTGTAGTTTATGTGATGTCTCCATCAAGGCCCCTTCCTTACTGCCTTGCCTTCTTCTATGGAGACACTTTTATGGTCCCTTATTTTTGAAGCCACTCTTATGATTGGTGATGAATTTTTTCATAGGTTAACACTCTCCTTGTTTATATCTATTCTAGTGAAGCTCAATGTCTTCCTTGTTTTCATTTAGTGTTTATTGGGATATATTGTACTTGCATTAATTTATAAATCACTTCCATGGGGTTTTGTTGATTCACAACCCTGTCAACCATCATGTGTTTGTGTGTTTTATTCTAAGCACCTTTTCACTTTTTTAATTGTTTGTCTCTTCCATCACCACTAGTGGCATCCTCTTTAAGAGACTTTATCTATATTTTAGACTCCATTTTCTTGATAATTAACAGTCTCTCACATCTTGAAGTGTAGTTATTTTGGTGAATCTTAGTATCATCATGTCTTCTTCAATAGGTGGATAGTGTCTTATAGCATGATATGTAGCTATTCTAGTGTATACAATATCATCTTGTTTGATGTTCGAGTAGTGGATTCAAACCACTCATGTAAACCTTTTTCATCCACTCTACCCATTAGGGGGGGTGCTTATACAACTTTTTTTTCACCACTCCACTAAGTCAACAATATGAGAGGGCATGGTTTATATTCTTCTTATTATGTGTTGAATGTTCATTACACATGTAATACAATTTTGTACATTATCACTGCTAATAGTATTCTTGATTGGAGTTATCCTGGGGAAGCCTATTGCTAGTCATTTTTGTGATCGAGTAGTGGATTTGAACCAGTCATGAAGATTTAATTCCTTTGTGACTTTAGATTAATTATAATTTGAACTACTTCAACATCATTTTGGGGTGGATTTCTAGCTCTCTATTCCTCTTTTCTCTTTCTTTTTGTGTGGCAGGGGCGGGGGGGGAGAGTTTTTCCTATGGGTTTTCTCCTTTTTCTCCACTTTATGAGAGTTATATGTATAGATTCCTCCTTTGTACATGGGTATCTTATTCAGGCACTCTATTTGTTAGAACCTATATGAGGACTTTTTACTTGACTCCATGGCCCTATTGGTGATTCTTATAGTGACATGAGTGTGGTATCCCACCATTGACACCATTGTGATAGCCCCACCATTCTTTGTGCTCACTTTTCACCATCTTGTTAGAGGGTAGTCAAGCAATACCTCCTTAGGTTCATCATTATACCTAGTATTTTGGAGTATAATGTTCATATTATGTGATCCTCTTATTCAACACCATTCTTACTTGCACTTTTCATTTACGACCACTCAACATCCATGTACTCCAACAAGATGGATTGGCATCCATAGGGACTCATGGATTCACATTGAATCCATTATTGTACCCACCTAAGATATGCTTAAGGTGAGGTGTTGTAATATATTACTTCCCTACTCTTTATCTTACTTTTTTTTATATCCAATGTATCCCACTGAACTCGATCAACATTAACACCAATGTAGTGACTTGGTGCACATAAATGCACATGGATATAGGGAAAGTCCTATAGACTTAACCTCAAGCATTATACCCTCCCTTAAGCCTCAATGTTATCAATTTACTTGGCTAGTATTTGACCTATGGTGTGGTCAATGGAAACCAACTAACTCACCCAGTTGGTCTAACCTATGGGGCTACTCTTTAGCTTACTTAGGTGTTATTTCATTGGATATGTTTATCCCAAATTCGTGAAGATGATGGGTTTATGCCTTAATTTCACCTATATTGGGGAAGTTAGTCCCACATGCATGTGATGGTTAGGATTCTTCTATCTGTTACCTATTTATACATCTCTATTATAAACTATTTGATATAGAATAGAGAGTGGATAAGAGATAGTTTATTCTTTATGTGCAATGCATTAATTTCATGAATATGATAATGGATTCATGGAGAGATCTTGGTGAAAGAGTATTCTTAACTCTATCATGTTCTTCCTCTCTGAAACACCATTCTGCTATGGTGTCTATCTTGTAGTAAATTATTTCTTAATTCCATGATTCTTGAAAAACTTTACAAACTCATTTGAAGTGTATTCACCACCTCTATCTAACCTAAGTATCTTGATATATAGGCCACTCTATTTTTAAATCATTTATTTGAACTACTTGAATATTTCAAAAGAATCAAACTTATGATTGAGAAAATATATTTAAAATTCCTCATAATGATGGAGTCTACATAGGTCCACATATATCAGTGTGAACAAGATTTAATGTTATATTTTCTTTATAAGACACTCCTATTGGGAAAATTCCCCTATGTTGTTTTCCCAAAATACAACTCTCACATGAACTTGATGGATTCTCAATTGGTGATAATCCTATCACCATATACTTCTTCTATAATAAACTCAATCCTTTAAAATAAAGATGTTTGTACATTAAATTCCATAACTATGTTAGATCTAAATAAGTTGTCTTGTAATTTGCACCAGTCTCTTCTTGGCTTTAATTTTCACTCTTGACTCAAAGTCGGAACATTCAATTTCTTATCATCTCAATCATTGTAATCAACATGTCACTTAGCAATCTATCTATTATAGTGCACACATTATCTTTGAATGATACTTTGTAACCTTTCTTCAAGTTGATCAACACTCATGATATTATGTTTCAAACCTCACACAAAATAAACATATAGAATATATTTTCTTTCACAATGTTTAGTGAAAATATAAATCACACCTTTACCCATGATTGATACTTTATTATCATTTCCTAGATTGAATTATAACTTCATATAACTATCTAAACTCGAAAACAAATATCTATTTCCTATCATATGATTATTGCACCCACTATTTAAGAGACAAATATCACTATAACTCCCTTGAACAACATGTCATGTAATGAATAATGACTTAGAATTGATTTTAGATATATCTAAAAAAATTATATTTTTTTAACCCTCATTTCCTTGTTTTTTATAGCACTCATATGCGTAATGACCAAACTTCTTACAATAATGACACTAAACATTGTATTTATCATACATCTGAGAATGCTAATGAGACTAGTTGTACCCTATGGAACTATGAGTATTGAAATTATGATTTTTGCTTTCACCTTGATCTGGACTATTCCTTCAACCTCTTTGATTATTAGTTATGCCTTCATCTCTGAAGCTTGACTATCCTCTTCCTTTACCTCTACTGAATGAAACCTATGATTTAAAAGCATTCTCTAAAGAAGAATTATTGTTCATGTTCATTCTTTATTAATGAGATAATAGATATCCCATAAAATCATCTATGGATAGTTGTGTTAGATATTTAGATTCTTTAATATTAGAAAAAATAGAATCAAACTTATCAGGTAGGGTCTTGAGAATATTTTCCACAACTTTTTGATTAGATTTTTGTTCTCCATGTGATCTAATTTGATTAACTACATTCAAGACTTGACTGAAAAATGGTCTACCAAGTCAATCTTTCATCTGTATATTCTCAAAACTTCTCCTAAGAGACTATAATCTAACCCCTTTTACCTTGGTGGTTCCCTACTATGTTATTTCTAGAATATCTCAAGCCCTCTTGGACCTATTTATTATTGCAACCCTAGGGAAAATAAACTCATCCACTACCTATTGAATAAAAAATAGGGATTTTGCATCCTTCTTATTTTCTCTAAGTTGTTCCTTATTTTCTTGTGTCAAACCATGATAGATTTCCTAATCTACAAGCTCTATGAATTTATTCTCCACTATACTGCATACATCTTATGAATAAAACAAAGTTTTCATCTTGATAGACATAAAATCATATTTTTTACCAATAAAAGCTGGAATTTGTGGCTGAGTATGGATGTTATTTGATGCCATGATTAGCTACTATAATTTAATTTTGTATTTATCCTTTTTGATGATACAAAATGGAAATAACTTGATCCCTTTTTTATAAAAAAATCCAAGATGATTTTTTTTGTTTTATCTTATCTACTAATGTCTCTTGTTCACTAGGTGTTCTGCCTTATTTGATAGTGGCTAGCTTAAGCTCAAGTGTTATGTTATATTTAAATTTTGAAGACTCATTTCTTTTTTTATTTTATACACTTAAAAAAATAAAAAAATTCACACTTCTACACTGACTTGCTCTTCTATGATCTTCTTGGTATTCTTCCAACTTACTCTTTTCCACTAACTATTGTGTTCTTTATTACAATGCTTTAACTTGGAACCTATCTCTCTATCTCTCCTCACTATTCAAATATCTCTTCAACCTCTTCCTACACTTTGTCTAGATCTGATACTATAACTGTATAAAATGTATTATTACATCAAACACACTAAAACTCTTTGCACTATGAAATCTATAACTTTTATTCATGATGGAAAACATTGCATAGTGCTTCAATAAATAAATGACTTAAAATCAATATAAAATATCAAAATATATTTTAAATATATTATAAATATGATAAGGAAAATAAATAAATATTTAAAACAAAAACTTTATCCAAGCTATGAATCTTCAATTTTAACACATGTAAAAGAAAAAACTGTAGAAATTAACAACTTATTTTAACATTATTTTCATATTTAAAAGAAATATAACCTAATGAATTTGTTTCAATATTTAAAGTGACATATAAATAAATATAAAAAATTTAATTTCAATGAGTGTTTAAATAATTTGAAAAATAAAATTATAGAGTCAAGACATACAAATTATCATTACCTATTTCATTATTAGTTCCTTCTAAGACATGGATACTATATGATATAGGTGTATCTTTAAATGGCCTTCATTTTTAGTTTTTATATTGATTAGGAGTCATATAGGAGGTGTTTGTTCTAATTAGGAGGTTT
This sequence comes from Torreya grandis, assembly GCA_037957365.1. NCBI lineage: Eukaryota > Viridiplantae > Streptophyta > Pinopsida > Cupressales > Taxaceae > Torreya > Torreya grandis. The sequence continues at coordinate 515,551 of JARHVA010006389.1, read as the reverse complement.
AGAAGTCTTTAGAATTTGAATTCTATTCCATAAGGTATTTTCCAACCGAAATAAGTGAGTTTGAATTTTTTAATATTTTTGTCTAATTTAGGGTTTGTAGAAGTCATTGGAAGGAAACCTTAAGTGTGAGGGATTAATTTGACTTATCAAGGTTAATATATGTCTATACATGGATCATATTACTCACTTGTACTAGATATCAACCTTTGAGTATCTTCCAAGGTCCAAACCTGGTACTAGTGACTGTTGGAGAGGTTAGAAAGTTAGGATAGTTATGAGATATAAAAGAATTTGTAAATGATTTTGTGAAATTATAATAATGTTTTTGTATTTTAAGGATCAAAATATATTAACCCCAATAAGAGATAATAAGAAGTTTCTTATGTTAAAAAAAATAAAAGATTGTAAAAACCCAATTTTTTTGTACATATGCAATGATAAAGACTGAGTTTGCTTTTGTTGGTGATGCAAGAATATATGGAGAAGTAGCTGACCACATGTATGATTCAGGAAATTAATATTTCTATTGTTATAAATAATTTTTATTGTTGTTTGATTGATTCCCACACTTCTTTAAAAAGAATTCATATTAACCTTTTTTGATGATTGTGGGATCATACACAAATTAATTTGAAATTGTAGAAAGAGTGAAACTAAGGTTATTCAAAAGTTTATAAGAAATTAGGTAAATTTTAAACTTTAATAAAATCCTAAATAAATATAAATATGGAAACTCAAACCTTGAAGAGAGAGTGCAGACCATATGAAAACTCTATGTTTCTTGCATTCTATGGTCAAAAAGATGACTGAATAAGTATTTTACATAGTGGAAGTTTTTATGAGAATTATGAATAACCTAACCATGTGGGTAATATTTAATTTTTATATTATTAAAGGTATTTAAATGGTTTTAATATTTGTTCCTTGAAATATTGTGTTTAGACCTTGATCCTTGTGTGACAGTGACATGAATGACTATGTTGATTAGTTATATAGACAAGAATGTATAAAGAATTATAATTTGATGTTCATTAAAATATGAGAATTATAAGGATTAATGACACATTTTATTATTTACATTTCAATTTATGGTGAAGAAACTAAACTAAACTAAACTAAACTGTAGGCTGACTAAGAACATGTATACACAGTCAAACAAGGTCTTATGACAAATATTGAACATAGAGGTTAAAGGAAGTATAATTTGGTTGGATGTGATGTGTATAGTATATGAAAAAGTGAATCAACCTTTAGGTTTTTTTTAAACTCATTTAGAAGAGTACAAGGTCCAAAATCCCCTTCTTGAGCTATTGACAAACTGGCAAACCCTATATTAGGGTTTTATGAAAAGAATTTACTTTGTGGAAGGATCCACTAGTATAAAACCATGTAAACTTGTGACAAGTTATGGACTCATGTGTGTCAATTGATTTTTATGTTTTTAAGTTGAACCAGTATAGTACAATATGCTTTTAAAAGGAATGAGTGCCACCAAGGTTATAATAAACCTAATAGTGACCTATAATAGGATAGAAAAGTCAGTTACCATAAGAGTTATGTATTATAAATTCATGAAGAGATGTATCTTGAAAGAGGGTACTAGGATCAGGTGTTAATTTTCCCATATCCATTTTTACAGGATCGTACATGAAGAAATACCCCAAAAAAGGGCCACAAGGACTATGACTTGAGTAGACAGAGTCATCAAGGATAACATAAGAAGTGTTAAGGAGATGGAGAATGGTCAGAGAGATCTAAGGAGAATCTTATAAGCATGAAAAAGAGACTAAAATATACTAACCAATCAAATTAATCTTAGATCCATTGCATGAAGAATGAACTAGTGGACCATTGCTAAGGAAAGTTGACAAAAGAGAGTAAAGTGTGAATAGAGTTGATGAAATAGATAGATAAGAGGCCATTAAGATAAGATACATAAGGAAAAAAGACACAAGAAGGGTAGAGGATAGTATCTTATTCAAGAAAGACATCAATCCTTGAGGAGATGACAAACAAGAGTATCTTAAGGAGAGAAAGCACAATGAAATAGAATGTTCAATTCAAAGACTCAAAGGAGATCAGAGCTAGGGATATTAGTAGAGGTAAGAATTTTTTTTTCCTATTTTCATTCTTTAAAGACAATAATTGTAATGACATATGAATCATTTAGTATCATAGTAAGAAGGTCATTGAGAATAAGATAAGAAGACTTACAAGAGGAAAGGTATATGTTTTGTTTTTGGTTTTCATTCTATGTATTTGATCAAGTTCATGATAGAATGTTGTTAAAAAAGGTTGTAGGTGTATAAGAGAGAGGGGAAAAAGTGATAATTTTATGGTAAAGACCTTAAGCCAAGAGGATTGAAGAGAGAGAAGGGAGATAGTGAAATCCCAAGGAGAGAAAATCTCAAGGGAAGAGCTTAATAAAGAGAGAAAATTCCCAGGTGAGGACAAGAAAGAGATAGACTCTAGAGAGAGAGTCTAGAGAGACAAACCAAGTGAAGGTTAAGAGAACAAGTAAGAAGGCTTGCTAAGAAGAAGAACAGATAGGTCAAGAGAGATATAGAGAGAGAATTTGAAGAGTAAAGAGTGAGAAAAAAAGATGAAGGGCTTGAGACAAGAAGATTTCCACAAGGAAGTGAGGAAAGAGGAAGATAAGTAAGGAGAGATTGTTGAGTTGAAATCAATCTTAGTAAAGTTGGAACAAACTTTAGAATCACTTAAAATAAATTTTTTAATTGAGATTAACACAAGAATGAAATGGCCTCTCAAGGATATAATGAAGAAGAGGAAAAGACAAAAAGACATTGGAAAAGTGAAGAGATAGTTGAAGGAGTTGAGTAAGTAGTATAAGAGGACAAATAAGGAGGCAATCCAGCTTCATGTTTTCCAAACTAATAATGCTTTGGCATGTGTGTATGTAGGTTTGAGAGTTGAAGATGAGAATGAGTTAGTTAGGCCAATGCATGGCCTAAAGAAACATGAAGAAGAAGCACATGACCAAGTTGTGTTCAAGAGGCACCAAGAAGAAGGAAAGGCTCAATATAGGGTATTCATATTAGAAGAATAATAAACAGGTCATCCATCTAAGAAGTAAGAAAGCATGAAGCATGAAGAGATACTCACTCAAGAGGATGAAAATGAAGGCAAAGGAGCATTGGGGAAATAACATAAGGAAAGGTATGAGGAATATTCTAGTTTTTATTAAGTCTTGAAAAGAGAATATGACTTTAATCCTCATAGAATATATAGAAAAATTGTAAAGGAGGTTACAAAAGAGAAGATAGACTTGAGGAATGCATAAGTGGTGTCTAAGATAAGAACACTCATGAGGGAATGAATAATTCAAGTATAATAAGGCACTCTATATGATGAAGATGTAGTTGTTGAGGTTAAAGAACATGATTTAAAAGATGGAGAAACCATACAAGGAGAGGAACAAGATTCATTGATGTCTGATGCAAAGAATAAGGATGAACCATATAGGATATAAGAATGTTCTTGGGAACAAGAACAACAAGAAAACAAAAATTATATTTGGAGAATGCCTCAAGGTCATGAGAAAGAACATGATTTTGTTAATGCTTTGTTGATTATAGGTATAACATGGAGGAAGATAACAAGAGGAAAGAGAAGATATAAGTATGGCTCAAGAGAGCATACACATATGCAAGAAAGATTGTTTACAGTGGAAGATAAGAGACAATAATGTCTACAATTGTCAATTAGTCCTTGGGATCTAGGAGGCCAAGCAATGAATATCAAAAGTCAGTAAGTGAAGCACATCAATCAAGATTTGTTATAACTTTTATGGAAAGTTTTCTTTGCCCCTTGGTAGTATGATGTAGGGGCATATTCAAATGGCCTTAATTTTGAGTTTTTATAGTGATTAGGAGTCATATTGGAGGTTTTTATACTAGTTAGGAAATTTTTGAATGTTTTTATCCAATTTAGGGGTTGTAGAAGCCATTGGAATTAAACCTAAAGTTCTAAGGATTTATGTGACTTATTAAGGTTACTATATATCTATACATGGATCATACTACTCACTTGTATGAAATAGAAACCTTTGAGTATCTTCTAAGGTCCAAAATTAGTACAAGTGACTATTGAAGAGGTTAGAAAGTTAGGATAATTATGAGATATAAAAGAGTTTGTAAATTCTTTTTTGAGGTCATAATTATGTGTTTGGATTTGAATTAATAAAGGAGATGAACCCCAAGAAGAGATAATAAAAAAGTTTCTTATGTTAATAAAAAGGATTGTAAAAACCTTGTTTTTATGTACATATGCAATGATAAAGACTAAGTTTGCTTTTGTTGGTGAAGTAAGAATCTATGAAGAAGTAGTTGATCACATGTATGATTTAGGAAATTCTTATTTATATTATTATAAATAATTTTTAGTGTTCTTTGATTAATTCTCATAATTCTTTGAAAATAATTCATATTAATCTCTATTGATGACTGTGGGATCACACAGATTAATTTGAAATTGTAGAAAGAGTGAAATTAAGGTTATTACAAAGTTTATAATAACTTATGTAAAGTTGAAACTATAATAAAATACTTAACAAATATAAAGAGGTAAACTCAAAACTTGAAGAGATAGTGCAGACCATATGAAAACTTTGTGTTTCTTGCATTTTGTGGTCAAGAAGATGACTAAGTATTTTTCACAGTGGAAGTGTCTATGAGAATTGTGAATAACCTAACCATGTGGGTAATATTTTATTTTCATATTATTAAAGCTATTTAAATGGTTTGAATCTATTTTCATTGAAATATTATGCTCATACCTTGATCCTTGTGTGACAGTCACATGAATGACTATGTTGATTAGTTATATAGATAAGAATGTATAAAGAGTTATAATTTGATTTTCATTCAATGCTCAATAGTTTTTAACAAGTTACATGAAAGTATTATTGACACCTTAGATTAGTTTCATTTCAATTTTTGGTGAAGAAACTAAACTAAACTATAGGCTGACTAAGGACATGTATACACAGTTAAACAAGGTCTTATGACAAATATTAAACAAAGAGGTTAAAGATAGTATAAGTTGGTTAGATGTGGTGTGTATAGTATATGAAGAGGTGAAACAACCTTTAGGTTGTTTTTAAACTCATTTAGAAGATTGAAATGTCTAAAATCCTCTTCTCAGGTTATTGATAGACTATCAAATCTTATATTAGTGTTTTACAAAAAGAATTTACTTTATGAAAGATTCCACTAGTATAAAATTGTGTAAACTTGTGAGAAGTTGAGAACACATGTGTTTCAAGTGATTTTGATGGTTTTAATTTGAACTAGTATGGTACAATACATTTTTAGAAGAACTGAGTGCTAATAGGGTTAGTGTAGACCTAACAATGACCTATAATGGGATAGAAAAGTGTGTGAACAGAAGAGTTGGGTCTTGAAAATTCAAGGAGAGGTATATTTAGAGAGGGTATTGGGATTAGGTGTTAGTTTTATAATATCCATTCGTACAGGACTGTACATGAATAGTTTTCTAATATCCATTCATACAGGATTGTACATGAATAAATAACCAAAAAAAGGCCTATAAGGACTATGTCTTGAGTAGGTAGAGTTGTCAAGGATAGCATAAGAAGTGTTGAGGAGTTGTAAAATGGTCAAAGCGGTCTAGGGAGACTCTTTTAATCATGAAAAATACACTAAAAGATACTAACCAATCAAATTAATCTCAGATTCATTGTATGAAGAATGAACTAGTGGACCATTGCTAAAGAAAGTTGACAAAAAAGAGTCAGGTGTGAATGGAGTTGATGAAATAGATAGATAAGAGGCCATTGAGATAAGATACATAAAGTATAGAGACACAAGAGGGTTAGTGGATAGTAACTTGTTTAATAAAGACATCAAGCCTTGAGGAAATGACAAACAAGAGTATCTTAAGGAGAGAAATCATAGAGAAAGAGAATGTTCAATTTAGAGACACAAAGGAGATCAGAGCTAAGGATATTAGTAGAGGTAAGAAGATTTTTTTTTGTTTTTTTTTTTTAATTCTTTAGAGATAATAATTATGAGGATCTATTCATCACTATAGCCTTCACAAAGTGGAATAATTTCTTGGTTCTAATCAATGAGAAGATTTAATGACATTGTTTTAGCAAATAAAGTTTGAAATTGAAAAATATTGAAATATTTATTAGGTTATCATTGATGAATATTTCTTTTCCTTGTCAATGATTGATCTATTTTTTATTTTTTTAAATTCCTGCACTTTTGAAATTTAAACATTAGATGGCCTTTAAATACTTTTCATTAATAAGGGACCTAATAGTTGTCATCATTGTTTAACTTGATCGATCTTATGTAAAATGAATCCTCTTTTAAGGAATAAAAACAACACCTTGTTTAAGATTAGGCAATCATATCTTGATATAGATTCTACCCAAAAACTAACCATAAATCCTTTATATGATAGCAGATGATTGGAAAATAGGATGACATAATGGATAATGAGAAATGGTTAATAGCCAATAGATATTGAATGGTGTGGCTTAGAACTCCTAGGTGGGTATAAAAACTTGAGTTCCATGTAGGCACCATATATTATTTGAAAAGAAATTTGTGCACCATCATTTTATTTTATAAATTATCATTCTAATTAGAAATATCAAATTTACTATATTTAATGTAAAATGGGGCCAAGACTAATTATTCCATTTTTGAATTCACCATTTCAAAAAAAATCATGACCCAATTATATCATGAGATGCAACAACTAAAACATAAAAAAACTCATAAATTCTTCTCATTTGTAGTCACAACATAGTGTTAGAGTTTAGAACAAGAGAAAATGAATGAGAAATGTTGTAGTATGAAGGAGAAAATAAATATTTCCAGAGTTATGTGAAAATTTCACTACTCAAAATCACCTAACAATAATTGTATACTTAAATATTAATGTAGAATAGCGGTTTTCATAATAATGATTGTGCAAGGATGTTTTTTCAATAAAATATTATTTTTTCTTAATTTCTGATAGATTTCAATCGTGGGTTTTCAAAAATTATTATTTTTTCTAACAAATTTCAGTTATGGGTCTTATAAAATTATCATCTTTATTATTAATTTAAAAAACCTTTGGAAAAAGAACCAAAAAATCATGGTTTTTAGAGAATAAACTTCTACCATTTCTTTCTTAAACTTATGAAAAATAAAAGAATCCATCATGATGTGGTTATTCAATGTCAGAAACTCTTGTAGAGTACAAACTTACACCTGTAGATAATAAACTTAGAATTACAAAAAATAATCTTATGTATTTATTTCATAAAAAAACTTTTAATTTGTCAAGGGTTTTTTTTTTAAGAAGTTATGTGAAATCCATAATTCAAGACCCTACAAACTACATTTTACATATCTTTTGAAACCTACATAAATTTGACATATCCATAAGAACCCATAAGATGTTCAAGAATAGTCATTCCATTTATAAATTCTCTATTCAAAAAACCATTGCAAGTCCCAACACTATCATCATTGATGACTACTAAAACATTAGAGAAACTTATGGCTTCTTCACATTTATTTTAAAACCTATTAATTCATTATGGCTTATTTTATTTTAGAAGAAACCATAATTGGAAACCATATGGTCTCAATTTTACATATCATTTAGAACCATCAATACACTTCATAAATACCACTTAAAATATTAACGGTTTCTGATTACAAGCCATTAGAGGAAAAATCCATGAGAAAGTGAGGTTTTTTTAAGAAACATTAAATTTTTACTTGAAGAGACATGAGTAACTCAATTTTTTTTTAAACATATGTTATGATGGTTTAGAAATACTATAGGTTTCCCATAACATATAAACACCATGATAAAAATTTAACTTAATGAGAAGGTATGACTAAACATTTTACACTACTTCCAACACATCTATTTTTTTTATAAATGCATGTGAAGTAAAATTTAAATGGTCAAGTAATATTCTTTATTTTAAGCAAATATCCATTTATTTTTTTATCATTTTCCTTCCAATCCTATGACATCACATGATTGAGGGTGAAGGAATAAAATTGATACAATAAAAAATAAATACTATTGCCATGGAAAAATGAAATGCCAATTCTTGATATAATGTGTAGTCTAACATATCAACCTAATTTAATTTGATGATTCATCTTTTTACTTAGATAATTTAGTATTTTTAAATTTTAAAACTTGCCCTAATTTTCAAAACCTATATTTTTTTAGGATATTTGTCCTTAGATTTAATTAATTTTATTTATTGTATAGATTGTAGTCTTAATTAATCTTATAAGCATGAAACTAGTATGTATCACTATGTATAGAATAGTGTTATTAATATTTAGAGGATTTAATTTATCTTCACTCAACATTCATTTGTAACTATAAAAGATCATTAAAAAAGGTTTGTAAATTATGGAAAAAGTCTCAAAAACTATCATGACTCTTTCTAAATAAGAATTACCTTACTGAATGTTTCTTTGGTGCAAACCAACACCATTCCACTATATGTCTCCCTTTCATATCTCTAATTTTAGTATTATATTTTTATAATTTTATTGATAAAATTGTGGCCCCAAAAAAAAAAAACATATATATAAAAGAAAATATTTGAAAATTTAAGAATCAAAAATTAAAATAAAAAATTATAATATTTGTTATAAAATATTTATAAAGTATAACCCATTGCTTCATGTTTTTCACCTTCTAGCCCAATTCTTGTTGGAAAAAGTTTTGATACAAATCTTACATTATAAACCACCTCTTGATCATAATTGTTATAAATGTCTAATTATTATTTAACTACAAAATTTTAGTTAAATTATCATAGTAAAACTAAATCCTCAATATTGTTTGTAAATAAAAGTCATATAATATTTACAAAGAATCACAAAATAATATGGTTGGAAACATTGATTTTTGCTTTGTAAAGGGTTTGGTCCCTGGTTTGCCACCTTACCTTATCAAAAACATTGATTTTAAGTTACTTGTCACCATTTTTCACTAATCTTCTCTTCAAATCATATATATATATATATATATATATATATATATATATATATATATATATATATATATATATATATATATAAAATAAAAATAAAGGATTAGACAACATAAATTATGTTGTAGACACTTATTATTGAGTTTTTCGGTTCCAAATCTATTTAAAAAAAATGATGATGTAAATATTATACAGATTAGCATATTATCGAGTTGATTGTTCTATATGATTTAATGACTTATATTTTTATGAAAAATTGTATGTTAACAAAAAAAAATTAACTCTTCAACTTTAGGCATCATATAAGAATATAGATTCAATCTATAAATATAAACATCTCTTGATTGAAAAAAAAAGTAAACACAAATACATTACCTACCAATACCAAACAACCCATATATAATAGTTGTAGTCATATAAGATGACTAAAAAAAATTTACATTATTTTGTATAAGCCAATCAATCTAAAATTTAGTTACCAAGGTAATAATCTATAAAAATTCTATGAGATTTTATGTTTTTCTTAAGTATAAAGTTAAATATAAATAATGGAATGCTTGTAGAGAATACCCTTATTTATTTTATAAACTTATGAAAAATGAAAAAGTGTCGTGATGTGAACAATTTCTAAATGATCATTGTAGAAAATTAAATTAAATTATTTCATTAAATCCTCTTGATGTATTAGTGTCACTATCTAAAAAGGTTGGCATTGTCAGTAGAAATGTCAAACTCACATTCTATTATGTGCCTCTTATTAATGTAGGTGTTTTTCTATCATATGATTTTACCTACACAGTCTAATTAACTTGGTTAGATTAATAATAGGTCATTAAGGATATGTACTTTAAGTTATTTTTAAATTGTGAATTGTGTCAATTATTTTTTTGGGTGACATAATTCTTCACTATATAATGTAGATTCTTATGTAATTTTTTATTGTTCAGACAAGCTTCTTCCTCTTGTGAGTTATTGTTCAGGTTTCACTACTCTATATAGATTCAACCTCATGCATTCAACCCTATCTAGTTGATCATCTATTGTGTCCCACTCTGATATGGTATCAAAGCTAAGCTAGTAAATGAATCTATCAATTTTTTTATGAGATATTACATCCTTGTTAGTTCAATATTTTTATTGATTTCAATTTTCTAGGGTTTGGTTGGTTTTTTTGTAAATCCATGGAAACCTACATACCTAGGGTCTCTAACTGAAAAATAAATAGTGTCATTATATTTATAAGGTGGAAAAACACTAGAAACATGATGTAGCTTCATGACTATCCATTTTTTACCATTTTTGGAGGGTTTTAAGGTCATTTTTTAATTCTAAAAAATCCATACTTTTGGGTGACTTTGAGGAAAAACCTTTTTGAGTTTTTCTATTTTCTCAAAAAGCCAAGTGGGTCTCTTTAGATTTTGGAGAAGTTGTTCAGAATCAACATTTTTAGAAGTTTTCTATTTCAGTGGGATTTTGATACCTCACACATAATTTTGATAGTTATCTAAATTTTCTCAGTATAGAAATAAGCCCCATCAAGAATTTACACCTTAGTATATATTTGAGTGGTTACGTGCACACTCTTCAGATTTTGAGCCTTGAACAAACACCTATTGGGTTTTAAGCATTACAAAAACACATATTAGGTTTTGACCCATGCATAAGCACCTATCAAGTTTTAATTATTTCTAAAACACCTATAAGGTTATGTTGTTTGCTCAAACAACTATCAGTTTTTGATAACTACTCAAAAACTTGTGGGGCTCTGATGCCTACTCAGACACATCTCAGGGTTTGATACTTGTCTAGGCACATCATGTGTTTTGACTCCTACTTGTGCATGACCAGACTCCACCACCTACTTAAGCATCCTCCATTTTATGCCACTCTCAAAAAACACATTGTGGGATTCACCCACTTTATTTGGATGATGTCACTCCCCCATAAATCACATTAATTAAAGTAAGAATAAGAGAACACCCAAAATAGATCTTAGCCCCTGGTCACATGGGAGCTAAGCCAATAGTCATTTCTAATAAAAAAAATTGCTTAAATTTTTCTCTAAAAGGGAATAATTTTTTTTGGTTAGAAGTTGATTCCAATTTTTTTCAATAAACTTGTGCACACCCATAAGTTTTCAAATTTTGTAAATTGGAGATTGCCCTTGCCATCCAAAACTTCAAATGCACATAAATTTTAGCCTACTACTCATTTAAGGTGCCATTTTTTTTAAAGTGCAAGTTTTTTTAGAACTATGCATTGGTAATATTCTTATGAGGTTTAAAAATGAACATATATAGATTCACAGGGTTTCATATTACTAGTCTTTTAGTACATGTAGTTTATTACATACTTCATTTTTACACCATGGACCTAAGTTTTGTCTCAATTATTACACCATTCAATTATCATGAGTGGAAAGTCAAAGTGTAAAAAATCTTGAGAAGAAAAGTCTTACACCGAATCATAATTGGTATAGAAAATGAATTGATACCTAAGGTAAATAAAGTAAAGTGGTACAACCAAAGTAACGAATCCTACAGTGTTCTATGCCTATATATGTTTCCAAATGTTCTCTTTCATATTGAATCTTCCACTACTCCTAATGAATTCTGGACCATGTTGGTAAAACTATTTAAAAAGGACATAATGAGAAGTCATAAGTTGGAGAACGAGATCGATAGTTTGACCCCAATTGATTTTAATATTGTACAAGACTTATTCACAAAGTTAAAATCATTTAGGTTACAGTTGAAACTATATGATATTGACAAAAAATGATGATCAATTGATTCTTTCCATCCTTACCAAATTGGGAACCAACTATTCTATCTTTGTTTCTACCTCCCATGCCACCAAATATGTCATTGGTGATATAAGGACCATGTTATCCTTGGATGAATTTGTATTGACTTAACTTGGGAAAATGATAAGTTCATTCAAATGGGTACATTGAAGTCATCTAAATCACATTCCTTGACTATGAGTCATGACAAATAGAAGGCTTCTGGCAACAAGGAGAAGAAATAGAAAAAGAAGGACATAAAGCAAAGAAATGGTCAAAAATATAATACTAACTCCAAATCATCAAAAGAGTCCTCCTCTTTAGAGGGGAAACCCAAGAAAGAGTGACTCACATATGAATACTACAATAAATCTAGGCATGATGAATCCAAATGCATGAAAACATATATTAACCAACTGACTAAGATTCTTGAGAATCACAACATCAGTGTCCATGATTATTCTAATCAGAGTTCATTAGCATAACAATATTCAAAGACCAAAGATTGTAAGAAGGGAAAAGATAAGGTCAAAACACTTTTTACATTTGCATCCCAAACTTCCACATGGGTTACTGATTTTGGTGCATCATATCATATGGATTCATCACATGACATGTTTTCATCTTTGGATCCTTATTTTTTTCCTTCCATATTTGTTTGGTGATGATACTTTTATAGAAGTTAATGAGACTAGATATGTTGAAGATAATGATGGGACATTTCATTATGTTTTATGTGTTACCTCTTTATCCACCAATCTATTAGTTATTTATTAGATCATTCACATCGGTTTCAACAAGATAGTTGAGTTCATACCCAATTTTATGATTGTTAGGGAAGTAGATAGTGACTCTAGTGTTGTATTTGGGAAAGCAAATTATGAGTCATGATTGTATACTTCTCACTTTTTCTCTTGATCAACCCTTTAATGCACTATTCACTCATTTAAATGGGGTGCTTAAATTATGGCATGAGCAATTTGGCCATCTCAACTATCAGTACTTGGAACAACTTAGTCATCAAAACATGGTTTCAGGGTTTTCACAAATCAAGTTTTCTAACAAAATTTTATAAGGTTGCATACTTGGTAAGAATCTTGAAGAGATATATGATAAGGTAAAATCATGCAAATCTAAATAGGTATTGTAGATTATCCAAAGTGACATTACTAACCCATTTCCAAAACCTTCATTCAATAGGAAAAAGTATATGTTTAATTTCATCTATGACTTTTTAAGGCATACTTGGGTGTATTTTCTTAAGCAAAATTTAGAGGTGTTTAGTCATTTTTAGGACTTCAAGATTATTGTAAAAAAATAGCCAAGTAGGGCCATCAAGATATTATGCACCAACTATGGTGGTGAGTATGTTAGTAACTATTTTGAGAAATTATATACATCAAAGGGGATTGAACTACAACAAACATTTCCATATAGTCCTCAATATAATGGTATTATAGAGTACAAGAATAGGTATTTGAAATAAATATCCAATTGTATGCTACATTCCATGTCTCTTTTACCTCAGTATTGGGTTTAGGCGATAAACTATGTGTGTTATATTTAGAACTGTGTTCCTCATAAAGCATTGAATGAAGTCACTACTTTTGAAGCTTGGATTGGTCAATATTACATAGTAAAACACTTTCAAATGTTTAGATCTCCTGTTGTGGCATGTATTCCCAAGAAAAAATGTAAGGAATAGAACCTCAAATTTAGCTTTGCATCTTTATTAAATATATTGAGGGTGTTAAATGATACAAGCTTCTCCATCTCACCACTCATGAGTTATTTATGCCTTGATTCAAACAAAACAAATGAAAATATGATAGGTGCTAGTTATGAATAGGCAAGGGTGATAGAGACTAGATTGATGATGATGGGTTTTATAAATTGAGATTGATAAAGTGATAGGATGCTAACAGTATATTGACTAGGTATGATACCTAACTGAATGATGAGTGGTAGTTTGAATAGGATGATAAGATTATATGGATATGATGAAAGGACTAGCTCAAGCCTTAGACTTATTTTCTCAAGATGGGATGGGGTTATGTGATGAAGGTGATAGGGTAATGAAACAAAGACAAGTAGGGTCCATAGGACTCCATAATCCACACTTGACATGTCTCCCTCTTCCTTAGATGCACAAGGATTTGATGCTAGTTATGATGATTTAGGTCTACTTGAGAAGCTCCCTAATGATCTAGATTCTTATTCTAGTTATGATGATGAGAGTAGTGATGAGGATTCTACTCCTCCTAGAATATCTTTAGAGGATAGGAATCTCTTCCTAACTCTCTGAACATTGGTCCTCTTTGCCACAAAAAACACTATAAAGTGTTGGCCAATGGGTTGGATATCCATCAGACACTAGGTGAACCCATTTACAATTACATAATACCCCACATGATTTCATTGCAACTACTTCTGATCCACAGTCATTTCATGAGGAAGTAGGCACTCTTGAGTGGGATACTGATATGGAAGAGTAATATAATTTATTTTTGAGGAACAACACTTGGTATTTAGTCTCTCTTCCTAAGGGAAGAAAACTTATTCAAAGTAGGTAAATCTACCAAAAAAATTGTATCGTATGGGTTTGTAGGTAGCTTCAAATCACATTTAGTAACAAAGGGTTTTCCTTAGGTAATTGGCATTGACTATAATGAGACATTTGTCCCAGTTGAAAAAATAAACTCATTTCAACTCACTCTCACCATTGTCATAGCACATCATTGGGATGTTCATTAGATGGATGAAAAGAGTGCAATTTTTTATGGTGATCTCAAAGAGGAAATATACATGGAGAAACCACAAGGATTTGTGGAAGATTAATCATTAGTATGCAAACATTGTAAATCTATCTATGGCTTCAAACAAGATCCTAGAGCATGGTATGAAAATATGGAATCATTTTTCCTTTATATTAGGTTCACTAGATGCCATTTTGGTCTAAATATATACATTTTATGGTAGGATGATTCACTATTGATTTTGGTTCTCTATGTGGATGACCTATTGATCACAGGGAGTTATTCATCCACCATCACAATAGTGAAAAATAGTTTATGTGAAAAGTTATCAATGACTAACTTGGCCTTGTTGCACTAATTTTTTAGGATTGAAATTTCTTAGTCTAATTTTAGGCTCACTGTTGCACAATCTAACTATGCTCTTGATTTGATTACACAGTTTAACATGGATGAATGTAAGACTAATTTGACTCCTTTTCTATTTGGTGTGAATATTGAGGCTAATTTTCCATCTCCTTTAGTTGATGCTACTTTATATTGATAACATGGTTATAGTCTCATCTACCTCAACACACACTAGACTTGATATTTCATATGAAATTGGCATGGTCTCTAGATTCATGTAGGATCCACATGCGCTGTACTAGAAAGTAGCTAAGTAGATTATCCACTACATTTAGGGTACTCATAGTTTTGGAAGTCATAATGGAGTAGGAATTGACATTAACGTGATTGGTTATATAGATTTATATTGAGTTGACAATATTCAGAATCATAAGTTTACTTAATGCTATAATTTCTCCCTCAGTTTAGGTCTGATTAGTTACTCAAGAAAGAAACTAAATGCTATTGCTTTCTCTTATATTGAGGCATGATATAGAAGAGTTGTTAATGCTTCCACTGAGGTTATTTATCTTCAAAGGATTCTCACTAAGTTTGGTATCTAGTTTCGATGAATAAAAGTCATATTTTGTGATAACCAAAGTACAATCTCGATCTGTAGGAATCTCATCCTCCATTAATGGACCAAGCATATTGATGTTCACATGCATTTCATTTGGGAGCTCATCCATGATCAAGTCATTGATCTTTACTACATCTAGACAATGGATTAAATTTTTGATATATTTACCAAACCCTTCACTAAGTGTAAGTATCTTCATTTATAGGCTCTTCTTGGGGTTCAGTTAGATCTATCTTCTTCCTCATCTATGGGATCATTTCTATGTAATCAGGTACCTCATCAAGCCTTTGTTTTGGGACCTAATTATTTGACTCACCTAAGCTATGTTTAATGGGGATGTTAGTGTAGGATTTTTCCCACTATGCAATTTTATCTACATAGTCTAATTAGCTTTATTAGATTAATGATAAGTCATTAATATAAACATACATTAAGTCATTTTTTAATTATGAGTTGAGTTAATTACCTTTTTGGGTGACTTAATTCTTCACTATATAATGTAACTTCCTATGTAATTTTTTGCCAATGTTCATTAACACAAATTTTTATTGTGAAGACAAGCTTATTCCTCTTATGACACTAACTTAAAAAACATTTAAATGACCCAATGAATGGAAAATGGTCCAAATTCAACATGGTGCAAGTTCCACATGGGTATCAAAAACAAAGTTATACATAAATAATCATTCCCTCACCATCATTATTTTTTTTATTTTCATTTTTCCCCTACATTACAACATACTTGTGCTCATTAAATTACATGTCATTCATAGGGTAAGGGTGAATTTTATTGCTTAATAGTGTTCACCAACCATATGGTTACCTTTCTTATCTCTAACCTCATTATTAGTATATTATTCTAATAGTCTTTCCAAATTTTATTCTTTTTTATTACTGTATTATTATAATGGAATGCTTCTAGATAAAAATTTATTTATATGATAATCATGTCGGGTTTATACATACAATGTGAGAACATATCATGTTTTATATGTAATTTGTACTTTAATTTTTCAAATATTGACAATAATCCCTTGAAAAACATGTATTTATGTTTTCATGAAACCTATAATAGTCATGTTTTCATATATTATAATAAAATTAGTTTATCATGGATGAAAATGGGATGCTCACTCAATTTCATGTTGATCTAACATTATTTTTTCATGGATAACTTGTGTTTCCATCTTAAGAGAACATAATGATATCTTATAATGGTTTCATATTGCATGGTTCCAATTATAATGGTTCCATAACTATTCCTTATTTTTCTATTACAGACCTTGGATGA
Organism: Torreya grandis; assembly: GCA_037957365.1. Classification (NCBI taxonomy): domain Eukaryota; kingdom Viridiplantae; phylum Streptophyta; class Pinopsida; order Cupressales; family Taxaceae; genus Torreya; species Torreya grandis. Next base: position 498,736 of record JARHVA010006389.1, on the reverse strand, counting down.
TAACTGAAGTTAAGATAAATCAAATTAAATGAAGGTTCAATTGATTCTCAAAGTTTAAAATAAAAGTAAAACTCAAGTTGAAATATCAAAATCTAAAATGTGTTCCTTTGGATTATTCCTCTTAAGATGAAAAAATGGAATGAGTATTCTAGCAAGTAGAATGTATAGAAAGTCATTTTATTTTATTTTTATCACAACTTCTATCTTTTCCTTTGATTAGTTATTTAGGCTTGAACCTAGTATGTTCTACTATGTATATATTAACTTAATATGATTATTTTAGAGTTTTTAATTTTACTTCACTTCACCATAATTTATTTTAAGGTAATCTAATACCACATACATAGTAAATAATATGTCACTACAATTCATTAAGACTCCTTCCAATTTTTTAAAGAAAACTAAGAGTAATCAAGACACTCAATGTATGGATGATATTTAGAAGTAAAATCAATGTGAGAACATGTTTTTTTATAAATAATATTTACTTTAATTCTTAAAACAAAAATTATCTACGTATACTTTTTATTTTTTCACTTTGTTTATGATTATTTAGTATCAATCCTTGGGTTGATTGAATTTTAGACTCTAGAAGGCACATTTATTTTAGTAGATAATGTGATGCAATAAACATTTATTCCATCCCTATTTTGGAATTTATATATGTTAGTCATGATATTGGAAGGAATTTTCTATTGCAATGTTGATATTTATTGAGATCTTTTATTGTATTATTTCCAATGTACTTTCTATTCACTATGGAACAAGCCATGAAATGTTGTAATTAGATGTATGTTTGTTTCTAAAATAAATGTGTGGATGATATTTAGATTGTATAATTAATGTGAGAACATATGTCTAATATGTAATTTGTACTTGCATTTTTCAAACATTAATAATGATCCCAATTAAATGTATTTATGTTTCCATAAAAATTGTTGTTGTCAAGGTTTGCTAGCTTATAACTATAAGAATTTGTCATTGATACATACATACATACATATATACATATATATGTATATATATTTCTAATGTACTTTATTTTCACTATGGAACAAGCCATGAAATGTTGTAATCAGATGTATGTTTGTTTTTAAAATAAATGTGTGGATGATATTTAAAATGTAAAATTAATTTAAGAACATATGTGTGATATGTAATTTGTACTTGAATTTTTCAAACATTAATAATGATCCCAATTACATGTATTTATGTTTCCATTTAAATTTTTTTTGTCGAGGTTTGATAGCTTATAAGTATAAGAATTTGTCATGGATGAAAATGGGATAAATATATATATATATATATATATATATATATATATATATATATATATATATATATATATATATATATATATATATATATATATATATATATATATATATCTCCAATGTACTTTATTTTCACTATGGAACAAGCCAAGAAATGTTGTAATTAGATGTATGTTTGTTTCTAAATTAAGTGTGTGGATGATATTTAGAATGTAGATGTAATGTGATAACATATGTGTGATATGTAATTTGTACTTGCATATTTCAAATATTAATAATGATCCCAATTACGTGTATTTATGTTTCCATGAAAATTGTGTGTGTGTGTGTCTATATATATATATATATAGACACATACACACACACACACACACACACACACACACACACACACACACACACACACATGTATGCATATTGATACAATTATAAATATATGTATACATATATGTAGACACATAAATTTTGTCAGAAGATCATGAGAATTCTAATTCTTCACATATTCTTAACCATATGACTTGCACCCAATCTCATGATTCTTATTCACCATTTATCTAATCTATTTTTATATATGTAGGATATACCCTTTATTTTTCATTATCACTAGATAAAACATTCAATGTCAAATCCCTAAATTGCTTAAAATCACCATCATATTGTCTCCATCTTAGGACATAGATCCTTATCCCTTATAGATAAGTTTTTACTAAGTGGATAGGAGTGTTGTGTGTCCTTATTCACATAGGTTCGACCTATACCATGCCAAATAATGGATAATTTTTAATATTAAAAATATATGTTTGAGTCTTACCACATGTTTCACATGGTTAGTTAAAGTAAAATTTATAAATATTTACCTATAACTACATGTAAAGATTAACTCATTATCCCCACTCTCTATTCAATTGGTTAAAACATAAATACTTCTATAGGATAAGAAAAATTCTTCTCTCCAAATTTTGAATCACTCACAAGACGCAGTCATAAGAGAAGTCAAGATCCTTCTAAAAAAATCCAAGATCTATCATTTTCAATTATCTATGTCATTTTATAGCTGCATAAATATAATCAAAGAATCAAAAATTCACATATAATATAGTTGGAATAACTACATGGGTTTGATTTACCTCCTTTGAGTATCGGATACATATGAAATGATCAATCATCAAGGGGTGATTGAGGTCAGGTCAACCCATTACATTCCCTTATTTTCTTCTAGTTATTCAAGCTATCAAAGTGCCATAATGATTTCAAAAATAAGAGAATACAAAAAATTATTTATACATGACCAAATCCTAATTTCAATATCTCATATTATTCAACATCCACTTGTTTATAAGGTGTAATAATTTATTAAACATAATCAACTAGGATAAATTCATGGTAAAAGGACTTAGTCACATTGGACTATTTTACACTTACAATGGTCCTATCCTAAAACCTTTTATACTTATTCCCTTGATCTATCATTAAAATATTTATGTTTCATTATATTTTCCTTTCAAAAACCTATCACAGTCAACTAGGACAAGTCCATAGTCAACAACCTGGAACACACTACATTGTCATCCACTTATAATGGACATATTCAGTTTTTGCTTATGATTATGTGTCTAATATTAAACCTACATATTCACTTCTTATTATGGTTTATGCTTGTAGATACTTAAAAAACTAGTAGAGATCATGTGCAAATTAAGTATATCTCTTCCTAATATTTTCCAAAAATAATAGGTTTCCATATTTTAGTAATTTGGCAAAATAATAATTGTTTAATATTATACATATTTAGCCTTCTAATAATCCCTAGTTTTACACCTATAATTACAAATAAAATTTATTCATTTTATGTTTTATCAAAAACAAGGTACATACATACATACGTGCATACATACATACATACATATATCTTGTCAAAAATGATTTTTGTATCAATTTTTTTTTAAATATATTTACGTAATTACTTAGGGTCCACTGTATATACCTTTCCCTAGTAGAGCATATAGATCAGATCAAGTAGTATAGGTCAACTACCATGGATCAAACATAGCATATAAATCAAGCAATATAGATCTATCATGACACTTCATATATATATATATATATATATATATATATATATATATATGTCATCATCATCATCATCATCATCATCATCATCATCATCATCATCATCATCATCATCATCATCATCATCATCATCATCATCATCATCATCATCATCATCATCATCATCATTTTGTAAATCAATCAACCCCTCCCTCCCCCATCAATATCTATGTGTGTGTTTGTGTGGGCGGGGGTGGCGAGGGGGAGAGGGGGAGGGGGGTTGTGGGTGGGGGGTGGAAGTGGGGTATATGGGGAACCATATATATCTATATGCCTTATATATATGAGGGTTATAGATAGATTTAGGGACTCAAACAATTGACTATATACATCTCATGGCCTGAAGTTAGAAAGATTTTATGTTTACAAAATAAATTCTCTTTTCCACATATGAATAATATTTTATATATTATTAACCTTAAATAAAATGGCATTGTGTCAAGAGGTGAGTTTGAGATAGTCTTTCCTATCCATTTTTTAATTTAAATGTCCAATGTATCTAATTAGTAGACCCTTCAAATAAATGGAACCTAAAATGGGAATGATGATTTTGCTAGTGGTGAATATTAAATATTTATTGGTTATTAATTTTCATAGGAGTATCTATAATCAAGTTTCATAATATGAGGTAATGATATAAGGGATTGAGGTTACCTTAAATTTGAAAGAAAAATAATTCTTTATTAAGTCCCATACTGAGGTTTTGTTAACCAAATTACAAACGACTATAACTTCTAGAAAGCCCATTTTATACCCCTAAGGTCAAGAGGTAAACATCTATCAGTTTCCTTTATGTCATGAAAAATAATACATGTAGGTGTAATTGAAGGATGGATTAGTGTTTTTCAATTACATCACTCATAAAAATAAAGAGCTTGAAAATCATGTTTCTGATGGAATCACGAAGTGCATAATAACAAAGTCAGATGGTCCAAGTTGATAAATGACTTGTGTGAAAATAGAAATTATAAATATTTTTTATAAAGATTAAAAATAATTTCCTTCTTTATATAATGTTAGTTCCTAATTTTTTTTCTATAGCTATTGTGTATAGTTAAATGAGAACAATAAATTTAAAATTCCATGTGTATTATTATGCAATTTATATGATTCTTTTTTCTATTCATGTGAAATGGAAAATATGAACTATATGGATTCAATGATGGTCTAGGTAACACCTATAAATTTTTTTTATAATAGTGTGTTTGGTTTTAAATATCTTACATTTTTTCCATTTCATGAAACTTTTATTAAAATGTGTGGGCAGCCCTAGAGGAAGAGGTACATATTTTGCAAAATATTTTTTGAAGTGAAATATGATGTTGAATTAGACATTTTTAATTTAATATTATTAACATACATTTATAAATTTCATATTTAAGTTGGTGAAAATACATACCATTCTGACCAAATCGATGAATTTGGGAAGAATGTTTGGGTTTATGTCATGCCCAATTATAAAAACTAGGGCAGGACAACTTCCAATTATTAAAATTTACACCTTCATAATGTAACAATGTTCCATCTATCACCAAATTTTTCATTGGGATGACTTCATCTAAGAGTGGAGGTAGGAAATGGATGCATATGAAAATGGATTAGGGTAGGCTTTTCAAGTGCTATGGCATAAACCTAATTTTTATAAGCAAAAAGTAGTAAGTTGAGAGTTATTCAATTCAAAGGGAATCCATATTATAGGTGTGTGATATAATATATGTCATAGTGAATTTTGAAATTTTGTTACATTTACAATGTTCCTAACTATTTTTCTTGTGACAATGTGTGCAACTTTCATTTAATGGTGCAAAAAAATGTTACCAGTTTTGATAGGATAAGAAACTTGTCTATGTAGAAGGCTCAAGAGAGTGTCCTTTATAAAATGATAATAGATGGTGAGATGAATTTTTATAAGGATTATTTTTGTGAATATCCACTTGTAAATATGGTGGAGATGCATTCTTTTGGATTATAATAAGGTGAAAAGAATGTCCAAGTTCCATATAATGGTTTTTTTTTTGAATTGGTATATATGATTTAGTTGTTGAATGTTTTAAAGTCCATGGAAAAAGTAATTATATGGAGGAATATATTGAGGATATGGAGGAAGATATAAATGTCACTATGGATCATAATGATTATGAATCCCTTGAACATGATGATGAAAGTGAAGAGGATGTGTGTCATGAAGATGATCGAGAGATACTAGTGAAATTAAAAATTAGCTTGTGTAAGATTCCCAATTTTGTAGGATTATTTTTATTTAATTGAAAAATTAAATTGATAATAATTTTTTTTGAACTTTAATGTGTAACTCAAGTAAAATTATGATAATGATTTCAATGATGAAGAAGACTATGTATACAAGAGAAAGTGAAGTTGATCTATAAATAAATCCTAACTTAGAGAAGAAGTAATAATCCAAACTTATCAATGGAAAAAGTATGCAAAGGTAAAACAACATTGATGAGTGATAAGTAATAATCTAAACTCACTCAACAATGGAAAAAGTATGTAAATATAGAAATGGACGTAGTTGTCTGAAAAAATGAATAATAAAGAATGTTTAAAAAATTTAAATAAAACCAATGAAATTATATATATGTAAATCAAATGGTGTAATTAAAATAATCCATAGTCACTCAAGCATACTATTTTTTTCTTAAATATAGATAAAACTAAAAACAAAGTAGTGATAGCATGTTTTAAGATGTGAAGAAGAGGGAATATAGAAGTGGGGAAATAGATTTAGAATCTAAACTTTCCTATCAAGGGGGGATGAAATTGGTTGTGGGGGAGATGTAGGGAAAAATCAAGGTAGAGAAAATCTTTTTTAAACTGAAGACACTAAAATTAAGTTTATCAAAATGAGAGGAATTTTGCCATTAAGGAATATGTAGAACTTATCCTAACCACACAAATATTAGGTTATAAAATGAGGTTTGAATGTCATCCCATGAAGGCTATATTCATGAAAATTAAAATGGACATACCTTCCCATAGTGTGTTCCCCAATCATCATAACCTCTTAGAGAGTCATCAGTCTACTATGAAGATTGGTTACTTGTGTCAGAAGTTAGGTAGCACTATAGATAATTTTAAAATTTCCTATCCCAATCTATTGGGATACCTTATTCTAATGAACCTTGGCTCTATAATGAGGCCAAATATAGGTTTTGAGCTTCGATTAGGAATAGGACACTTGTTATGAATCACATATTTTGGTGTGATATTGACTTTTTGATTTTATATTACCATTTGATCATTTCCTTTTGTTAACAATTTGTCTCTTAAATTTTGGATGGTTTTTTCTATTCCTCCTCCATACAAATTTAGAGAACAAAACATGGGTGATAAAAATGACTATCATTTTAAAACTTTGACTTGGTTGCTAATAAAGAGAGCTTAGAGTGCATGGTGTTTAATATTCTTGTTTATTTGTGTTAAGAAATTTCTACCTTGAATTTGATGTTTTTATGTCTAAAGTAGAATGAAAGGAAGGGATATCAATGGAAAAGAACATGAAATGATTTGAGTTACGTCAATTCACAACAAATATGACAATGTGAAAGAGACAATATGATAGGTATGTATGATTCCTTATCGTAAGAATCTATATAAGTGTATGGAAACATGCTAACATAGTTTATTGTGTAAGTTTTATCAATAAAAGAAACAAAATATGAGGTTGAGAATATGGAATCACAAACTTTTAACCATTTCTTAACATTATAAAAAAAAAGAACACTTAGTCGACAAGAAGGTTTAAAAGGAAATATAGATTTTATGAGGAGAGCCTGGTCCTATCCATGGTCATACACTAAAACTCATAAAACATAAACCTAAGTAGGTGAAAAAAATGGTATTGTTATTTTTTAGGAATGTTTGGTCCTACCCATGGTCTTACATTGAAACTCATAAAGAAAAGAAGGGAATGAAAAAGGTTTATAAAATAACAAATGTATGGTCAAACGAAAAAGTTGTTTGAAAATGTATGTATGAAAAAAAGTATTCATGAAGAAAGTCATGTCCTATCCATAATATTACAATATAACTCATGAATTAAATGAAACCAAAGGACCAAAGAAGAGACTAAGGTTTGTGTATAGAATAGGCTACTGAAAAGGAGAGATCATTGGAGAAATCATACAAGAAGTGTTATTAGGATAATATACAGAATTACAAAAAATAAGGGAGGTATTTAACCAAATTATTTATTCAAAAATTATGTATTGATGAGTTCTTTGAAAACATGGCCTTCATTAGTTTGTCAATGATAAGTACTAGGACCAAGAATGTATTTAATTAGGTAAAGTCCCAACCATTTTTGGGTATATTTTCCTTCTTTGTTATGTTTATAATATAATTTGAGGATTAATTCACCAACATTAAATGTTTTAACTTTAACCTTTTTTCTATGTTATTTATCAATACGAGCCTTGTATTGGTGGTTATGTTGTAAAGCATCCATATGGTTTCATCAAGTAGTTTTAAATCATGAAGACAAGATTCATGTAATTCTTCTTTAGGAATTATAACATGAAGAGATATATGTAAAGAGGGGAATTCAACTTCCAATGATAGAACTTATTCATATCCATAGACTAAAGAAAAGGGTATTACCCTAGTAGAAATGCATATGCTAATATGGTAATCCCAAATTACAGGGTAGAGATGTAGATGCTAGTCTGTATGAGTTTTTTTAATAGTTTTTTTAAAAACTTGTTCAATATATTATTAGTGGATTTAGATTGGCCATTGCATTGAGGATGAGAAGGATTTGAAAATTTATTTGGAATGTAATTGTTTCATATCTTTGTTTATTAAGTTGCCACCATTGTCAGAGTTGATAGTATGAGGATCTCTAAAACAGAAGATAATTTGGTTAAGGGTGAATTTATAAATAGTGATACCAATGACATTAAAAAGAGGCATAACGTATAACCATTTGGTGAAATATTCTATAGTGGTGATATTGAATGTATGGCCATCTTGTGATCATGGTAACTTACCAATGAGATCTAATAACCACATGGAAAATGTCTAGGTAGATTCTAGTATTTAGATCTTGACCAGTGGTGAGTGAATTAGATCATCAAGGAATTGAAATGGATTACACTTTTTGCCTAAGTTAATGGTATCTTTTTCTAGCATAGGCCAATAGTATCCCATAGGAATGCATTTATGGTTTGTAGCATGGCCGCTATAGTGACTACCACAAATGCCCCCATGTGTTTGGTCTAAGAGAGTAGGAACCTCTTCTTACATGACATAATGTAATAGAGTTCCTTTTACATTATGATAGTAAAGGATATCATGACAAAACTCATATTATAAATTTTATTTGTTGATTAGAGTCTTTTCATGATAATCCATGTTAGGAGGGTATGTTTGATGTTTAATCAATTGAATTATGTGCTTGTATCATGGGATTTGTTGAATGGTGACAAACTCAATCTAAAAGATTAGGGAATATTTTTATTTTGTAAAGAATAAGCTGATTTTTTGATTTGAATAATAAATTGGGAATCATGGAGAACTTGATGAGGGTAAAATTAAAATGTTGATGAAGCAAGAGAATCAACTATAGTATTTTGATCTCTTGGAATTGGTTTAATGGTTAAAGAAGTAAATTCTTTAGCAAGCATAGTAGTTATCTACTAATAAGTGATTAATTTTTCACCTTTACATTGATAATCACCATTAACTTGACGGTAGATATTTTGGGAGTCACCTAAGGAAAGAAAATATGAGATATCTAAGTCAATTTTGGCTTGCATGCCTAATATGAGAGCTTCATATTCAGTGATGTTATTAGTGACATTAAATTTTAATCAAAAAGATAAAGGTGTGATTTTATAATGAGGATTATTTATAGTACATCTTGACCCAAGTTATTAGAGGAACTTGGTACCATCAAAGTGAAGTGTCCAAGTTTATTCACATAAGTCAATGGTCACTTCAGGTAGTTATTCAATAACTACTTTAGGTTTAGTAGTATTAGGAGTGATATTGGTATCTTCTTGGTTATTTACTTCTATATCAAAAACGAACTTATGAAAATAATCTTTGAGAGAGATATCTTTGTTAAGACCTTAAATATAAATAATTTCTTCATCGACGATTTTATCTTAAAGGTGATGTATGGTTGGTAAAGAAGATACTTCAAGCTAGTTTGTGATGACTTGTCCTTTAACATATTTTTGTGTAATAGTTCAAAGGTCAAAGTCCATCAAGAGGACCATCCATTTTCCAATTAGATCTCTAGGTAAGAATTATTTAGAGAAGAAATTATGAATGAGATTAGAGTGAATAATGTCATATATGGTTTAATAGATCATATAGTGATGGACATTTTTAGTTGAAAAATAATATAGCATGGTAATCATGTTATACTTTGGTATAATATTTTTCATAATCAATAAGTCCTTGACTGATATAATAAATATCATACTCTCTACCATTATCATCTTATTAGGAAAGCATTACTACAATTGATTTGGAGGTAGAGGACGTATATAATATTAATGGATGGTTGTTGGAAGGTGTTCAAATAGTAGGAGGATGAACCAAATATTATTTCATATTATCAAAAGATTTTTGGCATGAATCTATCCATTCTAGAGAATTACCTTTATTTAGAAGGGAATTGATAGAGTATATAGGTAAACCATTTCTAGGATGAACCATCGAATGGACCCATGTTTTCTAAGGTAAGTCCATATGTCAGGAATGGAATCATGAATAAGCATGTTTACAATGGAATTTGTTTTGTCCAGATCGACATTAATGCCTTAAAGAGAAACTAATAAAGCTAAAAGTTTTTTAGATGTTGATCAAAAAAGATATCTATATCGGTGAGGTACATTGTGCAACTTTTAGATTTGGCAATGAAATCATCGATATAGGTGTCCACTATCTTATGTATAAGATCATGGAAAATGTGAGTCATTGCATGTTAATAGGTGATTCTGGAATTTTTAAGACTGAAAGGCATTTTGATATAACAATAGGTGCCCATTTTGTATTAAAATTTGTCTTATATCAATCTTCAATAACTATGTGAATTTGGTTATAGCCTGAGAAACCACTCATAAGTGATGACATTTCATACCTAATGGTGGAATCAACTATAGCATCTATTGATGGTAATGTAAAGTTATCTTTTAGATATGCTAAGTTAAGATTATGAAAATTAATGCACATAAAAATGACTATAATGACTTTTTTATGAATGGTAAGTATGTTTGATACCCATTCCAAGTAGTCAATAGGTTTGATGAATTTGGAATCCAAAAGTTCAATGATTTCTTTCTGACATAAGGTAGAATTTTAGGTGGAAATTTTCATGGTTTTTATCTGACAAGTTTTACATCTAGGTAAGTGATGATATTATGTACAAAAATGTTATGATAAATACATATAATATATTCATATGACAAGAATTTTTTTTGGGATACTTGTCAAAGAGTAATCTAAAGCTATCATACTCTATTGGGGTGATTTCTTTAGAGTCAGTGATACATCAAGGACATGTTCATGCACCATATTCTATTTTTATGGTTTATTCAAATATCATAACATTTATATATTGTAAATTATATGGAGGAAGAGGAAGAGAAGAAATAGGATTTGTTTTGCGATCTACACTGGCAATGAAACTATTAAAACAAGGAGATTTTTATGTGAAGTATCCAAGTTTATAATGTTATCAGGGAAGCTAAGGTTTTCTAGCATGGATTATTTCAAGTATAGCTTCATCACTAGGGAGCATGGGTAATGGTCTATAATATTAAAAATATTCTTTGATATCGATGATTTTTTTACTATTGTGATCATACTCAGATTGTATTTATCATGCATCTCTAGATTTAACATCTAAGGTTATTCTAGGTGTACCTTCAATTTGATGGGTATGAGTTGAGTGGTGTCAACTAGATCGGTGATAGGTGTGTTACTTGGTATCATATATGAATTTTCAGTTGTATTAGGGTGGATATCCTTAATTATATCAATGTAATAAATAGGTTTTAAAATTTTTGGTTGTGTATAAAGTGTAGAAGTTTCAAGAGTTGAGAGTTCTTCAAGTACCCTTGGGGTGTCTAATAGTGGAGGATTAATGCAAGATACATGACCTTCAAGTTATGATTTTATATCAATTCATATTTCAATGACATAGACATCATGGTTTAAGGTCTATATTTTGGCTAATATCTTTTTATAGTGTTCTACTTGTAAGTCTCATGATTGAGCTTGGGCCATGATATAATTATCATCATATGTGTGAGAAATATTACATGCATTTTTTATAAGGGAGAATCAGAGGTGGATACACTTAAATTTATAAATTTTTAGCGATACATGGTGAAAGTATCTTAAAATAATTTATCCACTCCATAATCATCACATGTGAAATCACCTTTTGTGTAAGAAGCTTCTTATGCATTACATGGAGGAAGAATTTCAATGATATCATCTAGAGGGATGGTATGATCACATGTAAGTAAATAAGGAGGAATCCACTTTGAAATGTAAAGAGGTAATTTAGTGGTATTACAATTATTTTGTAAGTCATTAGGTTTATCATCATCTAAATTAATGAGAGTGACATGTAAATCTAGATTCATGTTAATAAATTTGGCTAGAGATGCACTATTAATGCATGGGGTGGTTGGAATTTGATATCGATATTTGGGGTTTGGTAGTTGTATATTCCATGGATTAGGATCAACCTCATGTTTGTAGTGTTTTCCATTATAAATGAGTTTACTAAATTGACTACCTAAGGAGGCAATAGCTCGTATATGATGTGTCCATGGGTGACCTAATAACATGTTGTAAGATAATGGTAAATCAAGAACCATGAGATTAATGTTATTTTCTTAGATCCAATAGTGAGTGGAAGCTAAATACAACTAAGTGGTTTTTAATTTATTTTATCAAATCCTCTACATGTGAGACAAGTTGGCTTAAGATTATCTTTGGTATATCCAATCATTGTATTAACCAAAGAGAGATGACATTAATTCCTAAGCCTTCATCTACCAAGGATTTTCAAATGAGGTTATTATTAATTTTAATTTTAATGAAGAGAGGTGGATGAGGATCATCAGCTCAAAAATAGATCTCGTTAATCATCATGTCTTCTTCAATAAATTCTATGGAAGGTTTTGGAGAGGTGGAAGTAATTTCAATATTATGTAATTTTGTAAGTAGAGGATCTTGAGGAGGGGTTTCCAAATAAAGTGATAGTCATTTCTTTATGTTTTTTAATTGTTCCATTATGAATTTACAATGATAGGAGAAGTATTATCTAATTCCATAAGGGGATTTTACAAGGCATGGAATTTATTTCTTCCAAGAAATTCCAATGTGATTTAGAAGATGGATTAACATGATTTTTAGGAGGTATAATGGATTTTAGGATAATAGGAGAAGTAGAGTTGGTTTTTAATTGGGGAAGTGATTCTTCATTGGTTTTGGAAAGCATGGGAATAGTGGTTGTGGTGTATTTAATTTTTTCTTCAGTTGATGGTTTTTTAGGCTTAGTGACATGATCTTTGTGGGTAGGTTTATGTCTATAATTAATTTTGGTTGAGTTCACATAATAAAAATTGGTATAATATTGGTCATAATTAGCATCACTTATACATATATATTCGATTAAATTTTGTGGATTAGAAATAGAAAAATATTTTTGAGGTTAAGATGATGAAGGCTTGGTAACTTGTTTCTTTTGAGAGGCTTTGACATAATCATGATGATGTATTTTTATCATAGCATCATGGTTGAATGTATCTCCTAACATAAAAGCAACAACAAATTTGAGGATACCATGACATGTTTCATTAAAATGACCCATATCAGTATGAAACCAACAAAATTTGTTAGGATCATACCATGTATGTGGATTATCAGTATAGGTGAAAGGTTTAGAGGGAGATAATAATTACTTCATTTGTTGAACTATTAATGATGTATGGGAAGCAAGTGAATTATCTATGTTGAATACTCCTAGTTTTGTTTGGGGAAGAGTATTAGTAATTGCATTGGTTGAATTTTTGAAAGAGTCTTTGATGGATTTAGGGTTGGGCTCAAATTATTTCATAATTAAGTCTTATCTTTTAGCTTGGTCAATTGCATCATTTAGCATTTGTAGAGAAAAAATTCAAACCTTATATTGAAGTGAGGGTGTTATGGTGGTTATAAAGATTTTCAATAGATTATCATCAATAATGTTATGTTCAGCTTTGTGATCTAAATATTTCCATTATTTAATGAATTCATGAGCTGATTTAGTAGGGGATTGTTTAGAATTGATAAAATGACTAAGACAATTTTTAGGAAAATCATTATGTAGAAATTCTCTTACTAGAAGATTGACTAAATCCTCTAGTTACCATATGGAATGTTGAGGGAGTTAACTATACCATTCTAATACATATCTTATAGATATTTTTACTAGAAGTTTGGTGGTAGAAAAGGTATTTGTTTGAATCCACTCTTTTCATATATTTCTAAATGCTTTCAGAAAAGATGCATGGTCTTTAGTCCCATCATATTTAATAGTTAAAGAGATATTTCCAATATCAATATAAATGATGAATGGAGACAAAAGTTCATTTTGAATATTTTGAAGCATCTTTTTATGTATAAGGGGTTGGAGAGTGATATTTCCTATGTTATATCTAAGAGGAGGAGGGATAATATTTTAGTTATTTTGAGGTAGGAGAATGGGAGGTTTATTAGTCATGTTTATTAAATGATGTTGCATTTTCATCATTTAAGAAGTATTGGATGTTTGCATTATATTTTTGGATGTTTAAAAAATGTTATTATATTTGCATCAATTGAGAAGTATAGGATTGTTGGTGTTTAAAGTGTTTCACATAGGGTGATTGGTTAAGTTTGTGTCAATTGCCCATATAGTGTAATAAGGTAATTTGTAGAGATAAGTGTCTTGAGAGGTGTGAAATGAATTTGATCCATTAGTGTCATAATTTTAGGTAATTGGAACCATATTTTAGTCCATAGATGAAGGGTGAGAGAAGGCACACCAAGAGTGAGTATCCTATTGTCTAACAAAGGTAGGAAGGAACAAAAATAGATTAAGGTTGTCTAAAAATATTCTAATAAGGGATTTCATGATGTTTAGAATTAGGATCTAAGACTAAGGATAAAAGGTGAAATATTGGAGCCAAGTTGGCTAGATATTGAACTAAATATTGGTTAAGTAGGATTTTAGGATAAAAAACTAAATCACCAAATGGTACACAATTGGATAAAAAGGATTTTAGGATAAAAACTAAATCAGCCAATTGGTATAGAGTCTACTAGGTCAACTGAGTTTGGAAAGAAGACCAATAAAAGATCTGAGAAAGGACATAGTCGAATGGGTCAACTATGTGTTATAGGGAAATTGAATACATAAAATTTTGTAAGAAACACAATTGGACTGGTCATCTTTATTTTGAAGGAAACATAATAGATAGCCTACAAGAGATTAGATCACATAAAATGAGTATGTTATATGGAAAGAAAAATGTAAGAGATGCAGTCAAATGGGTCAATTGTGTTCTGAGGATAAAGATAGGTTTTGATAGTTATTACTCTATATGATATAGTGTTAATTAGTAGAAAAAATTAAAACAAACATGGCAACTAGGTCGATCTAGTCGACCTAGTTGTAGCACATAACACAAACCTTGTACCAATGCTAGTCAATACAAGTTTTACAAAACATCATACAATTGAAAAAGAGTAATAAACAATGCTAAAAATGGAAATTTTAATCTATGTGAAAATTCTTAAATGGTTTAAATTATAGTTTTAAAAATAAATGTGATAGGGCATTTGGCTTTTAAAAAGAACTAGAAAGAGGTAATACAAAGTTGGTTTCAGGTTGTTAATGTTAAAAGGGATCTATATTGGTTATATCGGCTTAGTTTTAGGGCCTACCCCTTCACTTCACAATCCCATAGTGATAAGGGTGTCGAGTTATTTGCTAATATATACCATCAACCACATATTTATACTCACCTAGAAAACTAAGTCAATTTTCTCTTTGGTGATTAAATCCAAGTATGTAGACCTTAGGTAGAATTATTTAATGTTTTTTTTATATTTTTTGATTTGGTAGTATGTGAATAAAATAAAAATCAATGTGACTAAATCGATAAATTAAACTTTCCTAGTTATGTTATATGTGATACTCTAAGCAAGCAAGCAATAAAATGAAACATGAATTAATTACGATCATTGTGAGTTAATTCCTTTTGATAAAAAATTAATGGGTTGATTGGGTCGGCTAAGTATGAAAATAGTACAAAATAGAATTGACTTGATTGATTATTTCTATTGAAGAATAAGCCAAAGAAACACAATCCAACAAGCCAATTGAGTTTTTTGGGATAGAAGTAACTATAAAACTATGTCAATCCAGTCGACTTAGTTTACTGTGGGGTTATAGTTTTATAAAATAAAAAACTATGAAACATAGTACTTAAATGAAGAAATGAAATAACTAAGTTAGTTATAATGAACCTAATGATTTAATAATAAATTTTTATTTTCTTTGCAAATGTTAAATTATTGTTTTTATACTATCATCCAGATGAAGATTTTTA
The DNA here is from genome assembly GCA_037957365.1 of Torreya grandis. Classification (NCBI taxonomy): domain Eukaryota; kingdom Viridiplantae; phylum Streptophyta; class Pinopsida; order Cupressales; family Taxaceae; genus Torreya; species Torreya grandis. The sequence goes on along the minus strand of JARHVA010006389.1, from coordinate 482,730 downwards.
ATCTAATAACAGATTCCACTAGTTTGACTATGTATTAAGACCTATCTGCAAAAACATAAAATGAGTCAATTGGGTCGATCCAAGTGTATATAATTAAATATGATATGCACAAAGCTAAACAAAGTTGATCAAATCGATTATGTGTTAAAACCTGTGCATAGAAAGTTATACTGAGTTGATAGAGTCTATCTAGTAATATAAAAATGAAATAAATAAGAAATGAAAATAAATGTAAGCATGAAATAAAACCTACAAGGGTTATTTTCACATCAAGTTCCCTAGATTGTATACAAGAAAAAGTAAAGTTAATTTATAAATCAATCCTATCTAAGAGAAGATAAATCAAACTAGCCATTTTGCTTGTTGGTATATTTAGGCAATCAGGGTCATGACAAATATGGATCTGCTAGACCTAATTAATGGGTCTGTTACCATATAATATCACTAAAAAGGACTACAAATCCTCTAGTCAAGTAATACCACACAATAACCCTATCTAAGTCCTATAATTTGTAACAAGGTAAAACAAATCTAATCTAGTGCTCACCAAAGCTTGTGGAAAAAATGGGAGATGATAAAAATAAACAATAAACATGCAAAGAAGAACTCTACTCAAGTCAATGTATAGATAATACTAAGCATGGAGAGACAATGCATTCATTAGCCATTACTTATAAAATTTTATCTACCAAAATATAGGTGTAAGAGTTAGCAATACTTACCTTGAAGATGAACCCATTGAGGCTCAATCTCTCCCTTGGCTAATGGTGTTTTTCAAGAGGGTTTAGTGGTTCATAAAGATCACAAAGATAGGTTAGCTCTATACTATAAGACTTATCCTATGCATCCAAGACATTTTAAAAATAAAAGATTGTTCTCCAAGTAGTATGAAACCCTAAGCGATGACTCTTCAAGTAGAATGGTAGAAAAGTAGATCATAAAGAAGCATAGATGACTGATTTTCTCTATTGGAAATGGGGTGAAAGATGTGTTTATATAGTCGAATATGACCTTAAACACTTCTAGATTTTTAGTTGATGCATTTTACCTAGTTAGTTAGGAAATACAAAAGTTAGGTTCTGATCTAAGTTGTCCTTAGTCAATTGAGTCATGTAATTTGCATCATTCTCAAAACTAAGCCAGCTCAATCAAATGCATACAATAATTAATTAAAAGGGTTTTGGCTTGGGTAGGGGATATTTTGAGGTGTCAAAGTTTAGGGAAATGTATAAAGAGACTTGTGTTAGTTTTAAGTGGTGGTATAGGGAACAAAATTCTTTTGAAGCACAAATGGTCTACCCAGCGCTTTCCCAATACACCTTTTACAGTGTACATTTAGAGAGATTGAGACTTGATAGGTTCCTATAAAAAAGAAAGCATTGATAATTGATAAATTTTAAAAATATTATGTGTATATAAACTAAACATAAATTACGAGTCACTCTAATATTTTTTGCTCAAAGTTGAGTGGAATGCATGTATCCTCTTTGTGATTAGAACAAAATGGACAGGGATACCATTGGTTCAATCCCATTCAAGGCTTTTAATAAAGTGCATCATATCCTACCTATGTAACATGAAATATCTTCCTTGCAAGGTATAGGGATAAAGGTTGCATAAAATATGATGGTGGTTGAAAAGAAGAAGAAACACAAACATATAGTAGTTTCTTTATTCTAAATAACATTATTATTTATCTCGTTATACTTATGAGCTTATACAATGGATATTGTTTACATCAAATGTGGAACAATAAATTGAGGAGACAACTATTTCAAATAATGACACCCCTACAGTGTTCTCGTCTTTTATGAAACTAAAATAAAAGAAGAAACATGTTAGAAAAGATAAATTTTAAGAGGATAAGATAGTGTCTCACATTAATGTAATGTTTCATTTTATGAGATCGCATAATTTAAGTTGAAATAATCTTATTTAATATTATATTTATTTGATTATATGTATTAGCAATTCATGAATTTATGAACAAATAAAATTACCAAATTGTAAGGTAGTTCATGTGCCCACTTCACGGGCATTAGAGAAATTAAATGGCCAGGGTGAAGAAAATGTGATATGGTATAATCTCTTAACTATTTAATTTAAGTTAAATGTTTTATTAATTATTGTGTCCATATTTAATTAGTTTATGATTGATCTTTATCAGCTAAAGAGAGCCAACCTAAATTATTCTAGCCTGAAATCAAAATCAGCAGTTAAAGTTTTGGGTCAACTCAAAATACAACCCTAATAAAAAATGCATGCAATTCCAACTCCAAATCCAACTAAAGCTACAACTTGAACTCCAAATCCAACCCCACCGGAAAGTAGCCCTCCACGATCTGATATAACGACTAGGGAAAATGTTTCATAATAATTAGCTACCCTAAGGTTGCTGAAATTTTTTATTCATCACGTTGGTATAGAGGAAAATCCTTTGTTGTAGTGGCTTGGAAATGCATTTTTAATTTTTTTTAAAAATGCATGTGTTTGGGATACATCAAAGAGGAGAGGCACTCGTGGTCTAAAATTTGATATCACTCTAGAGAGTGGAGCTTAATGTGAGAGAGATGGAAGTGGTGGAAACAAGAAATCAACCAAAATAAACAGATAAAACATATTATTGTGTCAAATATATATTTGTATTTTTGTTTTTATTGATGATTTTTTGAGATGTGAGAATCCTATGAATTAAAATTAATTTTACTTTAATAATATTAATTCCAAAATTGTTAATAAGTAAAGTTTGGAATTAATATTTTCATTGTTTGTACCACTTATTAATATTATAGTTTTTCTTTTACAATTTTGAATTAAGTTTCTTTTTCACATTTTAAAATTTATTTTCTCTTCCACTTATTTATATTTTAGTTTGGATTTTGATATGGATAGTTTTAAGTTAATATGGTTTTGCATGACTGGTTTAAGGCCTATGTTTATGGTTTATAGTTTGCATTTAGTTTGTAATATAGTTGGTTTATGAGTTTTATGTTTTTTATTTGATTCATGAATTTTATTATGTGAGATTTGATAGCATATAAATATTTAAGGAGACATTATTAGATACACACTAATTTCAGTCATTAACATGATCTAACTAAAAAATAAAACCATACATATAATATTTGAAAAATATCAATTGTTTTGTTCTTTCCTTTTAACATGGATATTGAAGTAATTATTTATTTTCTTTGAAATCACACTTTTCATTATATGCCTCTATGAAACATGATATCTACCTACACGGAGCGACACTATAAACTAATACTCATAGTTTACAAAATAGTTAAGAAGATGGGTAACATAACCATTTCAAGAAATAATTAACTTGAAAAATGCACTTCCTTCCAATATCTATCATGTCATTTTGATGCCTTAATAGTGAGCTCCTATTTGGTTCATAAGTTTTCTTAGGTAAGATTTTTCATCATGCAAATCTCCATGGAGCCATAGTTGGATACACATTAATTGAAACCATTAACATGATGTATGCAAATAATTTAATCTTGAATATAATATGTGAAAAATACCAAATGTTTTTATTTTGTATATTTTGCATGTAAATTAAAGTAATTAGTTGTTGTTGCATTAAGTCATTAAGAAAGGTTGCATGTTTCAATAACCAAATGGCATGATTTTTTAGAAAGAATACAATTAAGAAGGAAACACTTCCATAGGTATGTGAATTTGGTCATTTTTTATATCCTTAACTACTCAAACTCACCTTTAAAAATTTTAATACTTGAATTTTTAAAATAAAATAATAAGTTTGTAGAATATAACTTTATTTATTTCATTAATTTATGCATTTTCAAACTCCAAAATGTTTGTGTTTTCAAATATCATTGGAGTTTTAACATTTGAAAAATCATTTTAACTCCTCTACATAAATCCTCTCTTTCTTGAGGATATTTCCTCATAATTTTTATAGGGGTATAAATGATGTGCAATATGTGTTTAGAGGGATGTGTAAAATGCAGGTCATTGATTTTTGAATAGTAGGTTTTTTATAACATTTAAAATAAATGAAACCATATTGAATTAAATGGGAATAAGAAATGAGTTTATTTATGTTTGAGTAGTGCTTACAATGATTTTTTGAATGGCTAATTCACAAATGAAATTGTATTTTGAAACTCTTGATTTTTTTTTTAATATTCATAATGTGAAATGAGGGTTTTGAGTGGTGAACTATTAATAGGGCCTGGTCTTGAATTTTTAAAAATAATTTATTAATGTGTTTGAGAAGACATTATCCTTCATTTTCATTGGGTCCAATTCATGTCCAATCATAAGTTTAGATCATATTATGACAATGCATTTAATTAAAGGATCAATTGTACTTATTGCCCACACTTCTCACTATTGTCTTGACTACAATGGTTGGAAGGAATGTTGTGTAATTCCATTATCCCCTTCATTCAGTCATTTTTAAACAATAATTATTTTTTAGAGTTACACTCCACACAAGTATATGACATTTTAGATGGAGACACATAATGGAAATAATGAGTTAGACATGTTTGTTACTAGTGTCAACCTTTTTGGGCAATGAAAATGATATGTCAGGAGATTTAATGAAAAAATAATTTGTTTTGTTAATCATTTGTTTAAGAATATATTTTTCTTAAATATAATTAGAAAATAAACCACTCCATGTTCACTTTGCATGAGCTTATGAACGAAATTAAAAAATCTTATTCTCTGCAAGAATTATGTCATTAAACAAACACCTCATAATAATTTTCTTTTTCAGTTTTTATAATTTTATGAAACAAAGTTATTCTCTACAATCATTTTTACATTAAATAAATTACATTCCTTATTTATTTATTTTGAGAAATATAACTTGAAACACAATGGGCCCTATCCTATGGCTATAAAGTTAGATAACCCAATAATGATTTTTTTAAAAATACAAGTCCATAATTTTATTGATACTTTTCCCTTCAAAAACTTAGAGCTAATACAAGCATATGACATGTTCCATAGGATGCCATGAGGAATCCTTTGTTTTAGTAGTTCCTCCAATAATTATTTTTATATGTAATTATTTTTTGAAATTTTAAGCATATAATAATCTTTAAAAATGAAGTGACTACTTTCTTCCACCTTCTCCATTAATTTTTTACATGTATTTCTGTCAATTAAGATGATAATATTGAAAAAATAATGATTATCTAAAGATTTTTTTTAATAATATACCTCCACCTCCCACACATACATGGAATATACTACTATCCACATGGAACTCACACCATGTGTCCAAACCACACCATTTTCCATCCATCAAGTCATTTATAGGATTTGTTTCTAGTGTTTTAGTAGGAGTTGGGTATGACACCCCAACCCTAGAATATAAGTTATTTTATTTCTTTATTAAACAGAGATTAATGGTTATTATTATTTCGTATATTTTTATAAGCTATTATAATTTTAGTACAAATGAACATTAATATATGTTACCCCATTTTGGATATTTAATGTTTTTTTTCAATTTTGAATTTTAAAATTAAATTTTAATCAAAAAAATTATTTGTTTTCATTAAATTTAAGAGAGATATTTAAGGTGCTTTTTCAAATTTGTATTTTACATCTTCTCCCTTAATTTGGTAAATAGATGGACAATAATGCATATTTGATTTATTAATTGGAAAATATATGTTTTTGCATTAAGTTTTAATCAAATGATATTTAGTGATTGTCTATTTTCTAATATTTATCTTACATTTTATTTGTAGATTGGATATGTGAATGAAAATAAATGTTTGAATTTTTATTGGAAAAAACTTATTTGGATATTTGGTTTCAATTAGGGAGAGTCAATATATGTCTTTTTAGCTGTTTGAAGATTGACATGAATAATATTTTTTGATGATTTAATTATGTTAGTATATTTATTTTAAGTTTCCCAAGTGAGCATCCTAGTTCTATGTTAAGAAGTGTTTGATTTTCAGAAATAAGATTATTTTTCATGATATTATTACCATATGATTCGAAACCTATAACAATAAATGAAAATTCTATACCATTAACCTCTAGGAAATATGATACCAATAAATGCATAGAAACTATAAACTACCAAAAACTTGATTGCAACTATTTTTATAGAAACATCAATACATGTTTCTCATCTTATAATTATTGTCAATTATTAAAAAATACAAGTATAACTTACATATGAAATAAAACATGTTCGCACAACTTTTACACTCAAATATTTTAAGCGTGAATCTTAAGAGATTTACATGTACACATATCAATTTTATTATGTACATTTAATTTCCTTAAAGATGTATTTCATTGTGTTAAGAGCTGAATTCGAGGCAGTACTTTTTGTCAAAATTTTAGTTCAAAGGCCTACTGTGTTAAGATGATGATACTTTTAACACTAGAATTGATATTATCTCATATTTCAAACTTAGATAAAATTTCATGGTTTTCAATTTTAATAACAATAATGTCGATTTCATATTCCTCAATAAACATGAATCTTGGTATGACCAAAAATACATGTATCCTTGTTCTCCAAACTTAACCCTTCTATTAAATTTCAATAACGTATTTTCAATGAAATATAATTATTTATATTAAATTTTAATCCTAATTTAATTCCTTCCTAAAATATCATTTTGGAAGCTTATTTGGAATACCCATTGGTAGTATTAATGAAAACAAAGAAGACATGGTAAGTTGGAGAATACGTGTCTATTTTCATATATAATTTCATTGGTAATTATACAAATCCAAGAAAGCTTTACTATTTTCATCAATTGTTACACTTATTAATATTTTATTTTTGATTTGTTAACACATAATTCTTTTATCTTATTAATCTCGGAGGGGGATTATTGTCTTCAAACTGGTGATTGTTGCTCCATCTTTCAGCTAATCAGACATCCTTAAATCGCGTGTTTATATTATGTAAGTCTTTAACCAAAGTTAGTTACAAAATATTTAACAAATAATAGAAAATAATACTATATATCATTTTCCCATTGGCTGAGCAAATTAGATCTTATGGAAGATTTTACGTAGCCTAAGGCGATTAATTCGCTGTCAGAATGAAAATCGAGGCAGTTATGATAACCTCTGTTAACTGCATAAATGGCGGTGGTCTGTGATTGCAGAGCTGGGTGGTGGTCTCTGATTGTTGTGTTGGGCAGTGACTGCAAGTAGCTGGTGTATTCATTTTGGAATCACAGTCTGTAAAAAAGCATTTTCTATCTCTGTGAAAAAAAAATTGGCAAGCCCTGGTTCCTGCACAGTCTAGCAAAAACTGTGAAGATCTCCTGCACATCTGCTTCTCTTCTTCAATATCACTTATGCAGGATGTGTTATTTTTTTTAGATATAGAACCATCCAAACAGCGTAAGGATCTGAAGGTGGTTATTGTTGTTGGTATGATTTTTGGTTGTCTAGTTGTGTTTATACTTTTCATTGGACTTCTCTTATGGTGGTGAAAGTGACATGATGAACGTGTGTTCTTTGCTGCTAATGGTTTGTTCAGAATCTTAGAACTAAGAGAATTTTTTTTTTTTTGTTGAAATACTTTTTTGAAATTTTGAGAGGCTAGTTACAAGGTATATTAAATGGGCTTGCAGAACAGCGTGATTCTAACATTTGCCTGGGAAATTTGAAGAGATTCTCATTTTGAATGCTCTAAGTTTCCACAGATAATTTCAATGGAAAGAATATTTTAGGTCAAGGAGGATTTAGAATTGTGTACAAAGGCTGTCTATGAGATGGTACCCTAATAACTGTGAAAAGATTGAAAGACAACAATACTTCAGTAGGGGAAATCTAATTTCAAACAGAGGTACAAATGATAAGCTTCACAATGCACAGGAATCTGTTATGATTGATTGAGTTTTGCATGACGTGTATAGAGAGATTGCTGATGTATCCTTATATGCCAAACGGAAGTGTGGTCTATCAATTAAGAGGTCTCTTATTGTGTCCTTCTTGGCATGTGTTATCTTTTATCCTCTTGTAAGAGACGAGTGGTCTATAGCTTTAACTTCACCATAGAATGAAACTATAAAATAAAGATGCCAGCTCTCGTTCAATTACAGCAGCAGATGGTCAAGACAAAGATAGAGACAGAGATAGTTGAAAACAGTACCTCTCGACAGATTTTGAAAACAAGCGGCCGGGACCTTGATCAGAATGGAAGAATGCTGCACTGTGCTGCATTGACAGCCTTGGATATAAAGCCTGAAATGTCACTTATTCCATTACCATGGCAGCCTATTTCTAGATGATCACGATGAGATAAACTTTTCAGTATCTTTAACACTTGGAATGTTGTTTACAAGTGTTTGGTGTCTATCCCTTTTTTCTATCTCTTTGTGAGCTTTGTATTCAAGCTTGATTGTAATACTTTTCTAATCTTTATTCTGAATTGTTTATAACATGCTTTGTCGACAATGCTTGCTTTTGGGTAATTTCTCCAGTGGAACCACCTCAGAAGGATGAAGGCAAGCTGAATCTGGAAAAGTTCTTTGAGGCCTATCATGTTGTATATGTAGTTTACTTAGGTGGTTAGGACAATCAAGGCTAGTCTTTTGTATCCAAGCATTTCAATGTTGTTGATCCATTATGAACGAGTAATAATCTTAGACACAGCGTAAGCAAAGGTAATTTAATATAATGCTAGTGGCATGTTTAAGTGTAATATATAGGGAAAATTCGAAATAACTATGAACCCAAGCAAAATATGCGATGTTTTTGTCTCATTTTGGGTCCTAAATTTTGCTATACATTACTTCTATTGTTTTGGCTTTAATCCTTCAATACTATTAGTGAATTCTGGAGTATAATTTCATTAACATCTTCAACTGTGGAGTTTTGGCTTGGCATTTTTAATATCAATGTTATTCATATATTCACTAAGAAAAAATAGTTTATCTCAAAAGGTAAATACAGAAGCCCTTTCCAATCTAATTTGTTACTTGATATTGCTTCCATCCTCCTCAAAAAGTTACTTGGAAAGTAAAAGGCTTTATCAGACTTGGAAAAAAGTTATCATTTATAGCATTCAAACTTATCAATATGCATCATATATATTGGTTTTATGCATGCCCTGTCTTCTTGTTCTTCCATAACAAATGTGTCCACTGTCTATATTTACTATCGAGAGATGCATGTTGCAACAATCCACATCGCCGTATACTGAAAATGTTTGGGCATGTTGGTGCATGTATTTTAGTAGATTATCTTGAGAGACTTGGTTGTAATCTTATGAGAATGTTGCCCTGAATAATGTCAATTTTCTGAGCAAGACGCTGTTGCCTCCCCTTTTTGGCTTGTTGCAAAAGTCAATAGTAGCATAATTTGATTATTATATGAAGGTTATGTGGAGAGGAGTCTTAATGATTATTATCAACTGTTTCTTTTTAGTGCTGGGCATAATTTGCGATTGTGAGCAACCATATGGTTTCCCTTATATCTTGAGATGGTTGAATTTTTTTAAAAGCTGTGTGATATCCCCAAGGTAAGCCACAACATACAATACACTACCAAACGCCTTAACCAACATAAATAAACAACTTTTTTTTTTTTTTTTTTTTTAAACAATTTTAATGACATTATTGTTGTGACTATCGGAGTTGTTGCTAGAATCCAGATAATGCGAGTGCAATGAAGACGTGATCACACAAGTTGAAGCAAGTGCACACTACATAGATGCTAAAGCAATTTGAATATAATACAATAAGATAAATTGCACAAGACAAAATGGAGAAAACCAAAATCTGATTAGCATGAGATGGCCAAAGTGAGGAATACAAATAGGAGAGTACGTAAGTAACTCCTCCACAAAAGGTGGACAAGGCACCCCAAGAATAGAATGTAACTCCTCCATGAAAGGTGGTGACAAGGTGCTAAGAATTGATAAGTAACTCCCATCAAGGGAGTTATGGCATTCTTATGACACCTATAACACATCTATGACACACCTCCACATAAGCTAGTATATCCCACAAATGTATGAAAACTCCATGTATGCACAAGAAATACAATTTCCCTAATTAATAAATAGAGAAAAATAAAAACCTACACTAATACCCCCCATAAACGTAGCTTAGGTGGGTAGTGTGAAAATATAAAATGGGTCCCGGCAACTAGGCCTGATGAGGTACCCATGTACAAATGCAATCTCCCATAAGATAGAGAAAAGGAGAAAATCCGTAGGAAAAAACTCCCCCCCCCAAAAAAAGAGAGACATAAAAGAAAAGAAGAGGCTAGAAGGCCCCCTGAAGATGATGCTACCGTAGATGTGGACCGCACCCCAAGAAGAGCTCATAGATGAATGAACTTGCTCTCAGTGAAAGGTTTGGTGAAGATGTCTGCAACCTACTCTGAAGATTAGCAAAATATCAAGTCAATGACCTGACTATGAATAAGTTCTCGAATGAAATGCATGTGAATCTCTATGTGCTTGGTCCGCTGGTGCTGAACTGGATTCCTACAAATCTAAATGGTACTCTAGTTGTCACAATAAATAATGGTGGGTTGTCTAATCAGAATGCCAAACTCAGAAAGAATCCCCTGAAGCCAAATAGCCTCAGTAGCTGCATTAACAGCTCCCCTATACTCTACCTCTGTGGATGCTATAGTAATGACATTCTGCTTCTTGCTAGACCAACTGATAGGACCAAAACTTAGAGAGAAATTGTAACCAGAAGTGGACTTGCGAGTCTGTGAATTGCCAACTCAGTCTGAATCTGTATATCCAACCAAGTCAATCTCTGTGCCAAATCTGTAATGAATCATGTATCTATGTGAACCCTGTATGTAATGTAATATCCTCTTAGCTACTTTTCAATGCAACTCATGGGGTTCCTGCATGAATCTGGAGACAAGTCCCACTGTATATGAAATGTTGGGCCTAGTGTGAGTCAAGTAGATGAGACTACCAACAAGTTGTCAATCCTAAGTGGCATCAACCAATGGTGAAGAACAATTAGCCTCAAGCTTGACTCCTGATAAAAAGGGAGTTGGAGATGGCTTGCAATCAGCCATGTGAAACCGAGCCAATAAGTCAAGAGCATACTTAGGCTATGCAAGAGAAATCTCTGAATCTGATTGTGAGATCTCGATGCCAAGGAAGTAGTGCAACAAACCCAAGTTTGTCATGTCAAATCTATTCTAAAGAGATGTCTTCACCACTGTAATAGCTGATGAAGAACTCTCGGTGATCAAAAGGTCATCAACATATAGAACCAAAATCAAGAGCAAATCATCCTGCTGCAAGAAGTAGACATTGGGATCAGAATGGCACCTAGTGAAACCCTCTTTGAGAAGGAAGGAATCCATCTTGGCATACCAAGCTTGAAGAGCCTGTTTGAGGCCATAGATAGATTTCCTAAGTCTACATACTAAGAAAAAATCTTGAACAAATCCTAGCAGCTGCTCCATGTAGATCTTCTCCTCTAGGTCTCCTTGAAGAAAGGCACTCTTCACATCCATCTGATGCACATCCCAACCATGTGTTGTGGCAATAGCCAAGGTGAGTCGAATAGAATTCATCTTTGCAATGGGTGCAAATGTCTCTGAGTAGTCAATGCTTGCCACCTGTGAGAAACCCTTGGCGACCAATTGCGCCTTGTACTTATCAACTAACCCATCTACTACAAACTTGGTCCATTATATCCACCTACATCGAACCATCTTTCTTCCCTTGGGAAGTGAAGTCAAATTCCAAGTGTGATTTTTGATTAAAGAAGAATATTCTTCCCCGATGCCTCTCGAAAAGTCTGTGGATATGAAACTATAGCAAAGAAGGCATGTGGATCTCTCTAAAAATCCCTCCTAGTATGTCTGTCATCTGCAGGATCTCCTGCCTAAGTGCTAACACTCTCAAGTGTCTGTCTAGCCCAAAGTGGCCCAAAAGTGGGCGAGTCAGGTGCTAACTCCTCATCTTTTGACTGACTAGAGGTGGATGGCATTGCATTGTTGTCCTCGTTGTCTAAACTCAAAGAATAAGAAGACTATGGCTCAAGAACTTGTTGTGGTTGATCTGAATCTGATGAGGGAGAAGAAGTGTCAAGTGTTGAGTCTCTAGGACTCTCCTGAAAATGGACACTTCTCTCAATGAACAACTCATGAGTGACGAGATCTAGAAGGTGATATCCCTTAATACCATCTGGATATCCTACAAAGATGTAAGGCTTGGACTGACGTTTCATAGCTTTGCATTTCTTTGGAATGTGGGCCATGGCTGGGGATCTAAAAACCTTGAGGTGCTCAACATCAGATTTCTTTTTATGCCAAGCTTCAAAGGGTGTTATCCCTTTCAGAGCTATGAGGAACCCTATTCTAAATGTAGCAAGCACAGTTGATGGCTTCAGCCCAGTACTGTGGTGCTAAAAATTTGGAGTGAATCATACAGCTAGCCATCTCTTTTAAGAACCTATTCTTGCGTTCTACAACCCCATTCTGTGAAGGACTATAGGTGACTGTGCACTGCAAATCAATCCCTTTTGTGGTGCAAAACTGCTCAAATCTAATGCTGACATACTCCCCTCCATTATTAGTTCGAAGAACCTTGATGAATTTCTCACTCTGTTTCTCAACAAGAGCCTTGAAGTCTAGAAAATTTTCAAACACTTCAGAATTTTGTTTGAGAAAATATATCCAAGTGTACCCAGAGAAATCATCAATGAATGTGAGGATGTACTTGACCCTTGTGAAAGATAGTTTGGGAAAGGGTCCCGATACATCACTATGGACTAACTCCAAAGGTTGTGAAGCCCTCCAAGCTTTGCCTTTGTCAAATTTTGCTTCGGGATTCTTTCCAAGGGAGCACCCCTCGCAAAGTCCTTTTGAGAATTGGACACAAGGCAAGCCAATGACCATGTCATTTTTACAAAGTTGCTCAAGATAGCGGTAGTTAAGGTGGTCAAATCACTCATGCCACAATTTGCTAACTCCATCTAAATGAGCCAACAATGCTGTAGGAGAAGAATCTGATGCAAAATGTGAAAAAGTGTATAACTTGGCTTGGTGATCTACCCTTCCCACTACCACTGTAGTATCACTATGCAACTCCTTGATAGACACTGAATCTGATGAAAACTCAACTATCATGCCCCAACCAATGTGAGTGATTTGGTACACTGATAAGAGATTGGTTGAAAGAGAATGAACACTTAAAACATTGTTGAATGTTCCTCTTTTCATTTCAATTGACCCTCTCCCTACAACGAAAATTGATGTGTCATCACCCAAACTAATTGAAGTCATGCTACAAGGCTCTAAAGATGAAAACTCAACTAGTGAAGAACCTATGTGGTGAGAAGCACCTGAGTCTATAACCCATGAAGATGTAGAAGCTGTAGTTGCTACAAGGGCCTTGCCCTTTTCTTTCTCCTTACCCTTGCCTTTTACCTTAGTAGAATCTTGGGTTGATGAATTCTGCTTGATGGACTCAGGAACACCTATGTTGTTCTTCTATAGAAGATGAGTTAGGTGGTCTATTTTTTTCTTCATGCACTTGTGTTCATCATGCCCTATCTTTTTACAATAGACACACTTAACCTTCTCCTTCTTAGGTTTAGCATTGAAAGATGAAGTCTCAGTGTTGTTTTTGGTAGGATTGGTGTTTTTTTTCTTCTCCTGGTCTTTGTTCTTTTTCTTCTTCTCCTTTGTTGAAGTCTTATCCTTACCATTTCTAGCTATCAAAGCTTGGGGTTGAGTAGACTTCATTGTGCCCATTTGAATTAGCTTATCTTGCTCCCTAGTCAAGTCAGTAATGAATGAATCCAAAGAATGCATTTTCCATGTAGTGCCAAGGGCACTTTTTGTGGCATGAAAAGTGGAGACAAAGACTGAATAGCTTGGACCTAGCTTTGTGAGAATAGAATATATGAGTTGATCGTCTTTCTTCTCTATCCCGCATTCTTTCAATTGCAATCTAAGGGCCTTAAACTTAGTGAAGAAGTCCTGTAGGGTGTCAAAGTTGCTAGGACTTAGACTTATGAGTTCATTTTAGAGTTCATGACCTCTCATCTCATCAAGCTTCCCAAATAATTTTTCTAAGGTGTCCCATATGTCATTAGGAGTTTGAGAGAATTTTAAGTGGAAATTTTTTTTGGAGACAGACAAGCTCAGTAATCCAAAGGCTTCATCACTATGGTTGTACCATTTAACCTTTTCAGCATCTGTGTTGGGTTCTTCTTCTGTACCCATGGTAATCCTATACAACCTTTTGCTTCTAAGAATGATTGACATTTTAACTTTTCATTCATGATAGTTGAAGGGTGTTAGGTGTTTAAGTTGAAAAGAATCCATTTTTTAGGTGAATTTGTGTTGATTGCAAGTTGTGAAAAGTAATCACACCCTCCTGAAATATTGAGCCCCCCAAATATGCAAGTGCACACTCAAAAAATGTTAGACTCTGTTGAAAATGCATCTTAGAGCAATCAGTGCAAGACTAAAACAAACAGGGCATTGGACTCAGCGGAAAATGCATCTTGGGAGACCCAAATTTTTGGCACTTTATAAACTAGTGCTTTTTTGAAAAATAACAAGTCTACACTATGGAGAATTGAATTACAAACACTTTTTTAAAAAATGACACCCAAAACTGAGCTACTATTTGCAAGATATTAAAGTTACAATTTTTTCGTAAACTAGTGTTTTTGCAAAAAAAACACTAAAACATTAAAAAAATGCCTGTTATGGGGAGAGAAAGTGGCCTTCCAGCCACTCGTTAGATTCGGCACAGAATGAGGAATCCAAATGAGGTATTTGTGAGAGAGAATTGGCCTCCCGCCAACTCGGGCCTCACCCTTCGTCTTCGTAGGTTGAAGATACAAGTTTTAATTGAAAATCCTTAAAAATACAAAACTATCTAAAAAATTATATACTCAGTCAAATTGACTAATTTTTGTTTTATCAAATCAATTTTAACTAAGATAATTGAAGCATAGATAGAATTAACCTACTGGCCAAGCATCCAAGTGTCCACATGGGACGCCAAGCAAGGAGAGGGCGCCAAAAACATAGTTCAGAATTTTACTAGTAGAAAAGACAAAGAACAGCAGAATGTTTTCCAAAAAACAAGGCGCATTTCTAATTTGTTGGGCAAGAAAGGTCAGAGAAATTGAAATAGCAGACCTCACAAATCCCAATGCACAGCAAGCTAGTTTCAACGTAGCAGAGAAGACCAAAAAAAATGCGCCATTTTCACAAAAAAATAACATGTTTTGGACGCATTGTACGGCCTGCTTGGCACTTGCTGTGCAAGAAAATACTATGGCATGGACAGAAAAGGAGGTAGGTGCAGAACGCTGACCAGAAGGGCGCTGGAAGGACAGCTGCGTGGTAGCAGAAGTGGCCCCTGCACTAGACGCTGCTGACCAGAAGAGGGCGCAAAAGCTAGAAGGAAAACAGTAGTATGAAGAGGCTTACAACAAAGTTAGCTCCTCCCTTTGCTACTTCACACAACACAAGACACCCAAATGCAAGGATCTCCAAGAAAACTAACCAAAATTGATATATTTTTTATTTATTTTTGAACAAATCTAAAAATAAAAACACGAACTCCACTCTTCTTGATTTCAAAAATAAGTTAAAAGCATAATCACACACAAGATTATTGGGAAAGCTTTGATACCATATCGGAGTTGTTGCCAGAATCTGGATAATGCAAGTGCAATGAAGACGTGATCACACAAGTTGAAGCAAGTGCACACCACATAGATGCTAAAGCAATTTGAAAATAATACAATAAGAGAAATTGCACAAGACAAAATGGAGAAAACTAAAATCTGATTAGCATGAGATGGCCAAAGTGAAGAATACAAATAGGAGAGTAGGTAACTCACTCCTCTACAAAAGGTGGACAAGGCACCCCAAGAATAGAATGTAACTCCTCCATGAAAGGTGGTGACAAGGTGCTAAGAATAGAGAAGCAACTCCCATCAAGGGAGTTACTTATGACACCTATGACACATCTACGACACACACCTCCACATAAGCTAGCCTATCCCACAAATGTAGGAAAACTCTATGTATGCACAAGAAATACAATTTTCCTAATTAATATATAGGGAAAAATAAAAACCTACACTAATAGTGACATTTTACATTGTTATTCTATTTTGAAATTTGGTATTTCTTAAACATTGAAAACATCATTTGAATTTACAGCACCAAACATTATAACTTTGTAATAATGGGAGATTTCTTGATCAGAAGGGTCCATTTGAGAATGCTATCAAAAAATTTAACCTTTGAAGTAGGATGGTTTGAAATGGACGAAAATTCCAGTGAGGTTGTCTCTTCCAGGCTATCAAAGGAAGCTAATATGGTAAGTCTCGAATTAATAAATGTGGATTTTGCTTATCTTACTCGTCTAGATGTTATTGTGTTGACAGATTTCTACCTTGAAATCAAAGCCTTCAATTTGAAGAGCTTGAGACATTTTATAGGACTTGTAGGGTAGGAGCCAACTTTGTTTGTAGGGAGTATTCGAGATAACATTGTGTACGGTAAGGAGGATGTAATAAAGGCAGAGGTGATCGAGGCTGCAAAGGCTGCTAATGCCCATGGATTTATATCATGAGTGAAACACTGAAACTATAATTTCATTAATGTATTATTGGTATTATTATTGTTGTTGTTGTTGCCGCCATTTGAAGAATGGATATGATATGAATACAAGTGATAGAGGACTGCAGTTGTCTGGAGGAAAAAAGCAATGGATAGCCATAGCCAAGGCAATGATAAAGAATCCAAGTATCTTACTACTGAATGAGGCAACTAGTGCATTAGATGCTCAGTCAGAGGTGGTGGTTCAGGAATCTCTAGATCAAGTGATGGTGGGAAGAACAAGCATAGTTATAGCTCATAGATTGAGTACAATTCAAAATTATGACTACATAGCAGTTGTTGAGGATGGAAAGATTGTTGAACATGGTAATCATTCTGTTTTCACCAGCGAAGGTGAAAACAGTGCGTATTTTAGACTTACGCAGCTCCAAACACAATAATCCCAAATCTTCTGGAAATTGATCTTTGTTCCTTACAAAAAGCCAATTTTTTAAGTGAATTGCAACTGTATAGTGATGAACTTACATGCTTTACTGGCATCCTAAAAGACTACTTTATTGTTTGTAAAGAAAGCTAAAAATAGAACAATGTTAACTGCTCTGCTTCTCTTCAGTAAGGATGTGTTTACAACCTTGAAATGTTGCAAGAAATAATTTTTCTAGCGCGCTATTGCTAATGTTCAGCTTTTCAACAGTAATTACTAACATGTTAACTTGTTTAACTTGCATTGGCTGATTTCATTGACAAGTTGAGTTTCTTTTGGAGGGAAACTATGTGCAGCAGCAAGCATCATTGATCTACTAATTCAAAGGATTCTGATCATTCTCCATGTCTCGGGCTTCAAATGTTGGAAAAAAAAAAAATTTTCTAGTTGGCTGTTTAAATTTTAACAATAATCAATTCATGTAGCCATCCATAATTGCCAAATCTATACTTTACACTCTCAATCTTTAAGATGAGCAGCTTCCTTCTCGTAGAGACTTGGCACATCGTGCCCTTGTTTTATGGTGCTTTTATATTGCATTTAGATTTTCTTGACTAATCTTACTAGAGGTAGTAAGTACTTCCTAAGAAATGGGTCTTTTGTTTCTGATAGACCAATAAAACTCTAGTTTTTATCCCAATCTCATGTGTTTCTTTTAGTTTTCATTTTCAAAAATCAATGTAATCATAATATTTTTGGAGCCAGCTTTTCATTTGGAAGTTAAAATGTGCTAATTTTTAGCATATTGCTTCCAATTTTTAGGACATGATATAGTTTAAAATACTTGATCAAATGCAGGGTTCTTTTTTAGGGTAATAATAATAATAATAATAATAATAATAATAATAATTATTATTATTATTATTATTATTATTATTGAATACAATGTTCATGAATAATGTGACCAATGATTTAGTAGATTTGATTGGATAAGATTAACATTGTAGATTCTATCAATTTTTTTAAATAATTCAGAAGCATGGCATCATTTTGACTTATTTGATAATTATATTAGTTTTAGTATATTGAAGTTTATAAAAAAACATTTCTCAACTTATGGATGTTTATTGAAGCCCTTTATTATTTAATAAAATTTAGTTTTCTTGGATCCACTTTTATCTCTTTGTATAAACTAAGTTCTATATATACCTATACTTATTTTATATTAGATAGTTTTGGATATTAATGTTCTTGTAATAAAAATATGATTTCTGTATTTTTTTTTAGTCTAAAATGATAAATTAAAAAATCTGCAAGGAACATTTATCCCACAAACAATCAACAAAAATGAAGAATGGTACAACCCTCCATGTTACAGTTGCATTTGTAGATGGCTTTGAAGCTGGTATGGTTGATCTAATTTTATAAAATTTCATTTTGATTTCTCTAAATAGATCTCATTTTCAATTATATAAAGTAAAAAAATTATAAGTTGGATGCAATATTACTTTCATAATATGATATATAACTTGAAATAGAGCATAGATTGTAAAAATTTTGAGTATTTTCTAAGACATCAACATTTCATTTTTAATTTATTTATTTAAATTAAATGAAATTTCTTATTACATTTTAGATGAACTACTTCATACAAGAATTGAAACATATTCTTAGGGACTAATGGAAAGAATTATTTTATGGTTGGGCTATTGAGAAGGTAAGTATGGTTGTTTTCATGGACTTAATTAAAGAAATAAAAGATAATATAAATTTGAAGATAGTTATATATGGGAAAATGCAAAATGTTGGGTGACAAAAGAGAAGCCATTTCTAAGAAAAAAATTATTTTATTACAAAGGGTGTGTGTCATTTTTAAAATTGAGCATGCTTTTTATATATATAAAATTAAAGAAAATATGGTTTGGGTCATTACCAACCTAAAGGGCATACACCCTTTACAAAGCCAAAAAACTGTCATAAGGCAAACCTACATTTTGCATCTTATTTGTAAATGTTTTTCATGATTTTGAAGATGAATAAGGAGGAATTTAATGTTATTTGTCTCTCTACATCCTCACTTGGATTTCACACTTGTATTATAGTCCCATGTATGTTGTTTTTTCCTGTAAATGTTTTTCATGATTTTGAAGATGAATAAGGAGGAATTTAATGTTATTTGTCTCTCTACATCCTCACTTGGATTTCACACTTGTATTATAGTCCCATGTATGTTGTTTTTTCCCTTAGGGTATGTTTAGGGTTTGTATTGCATTTTTTATGATGCATTTTTAATAATAATCACCAAGAAAGAGTGTGTTGAAACTAAAATTATGTTTCACTCATGAAAACCTTAAAATACATAATATAAATGTTTATTTTTATAATTTATACTCTTAATTCAATGGACTAATTTTCTATAGAAAGCTTCCAACAAAAACCTAGTGAAAGTTGCTAACAGTTTGACTTTGCACAAGAAGAAGCCAAACTATATCAAAAATATAATTAAAAGTGGTGATTGTTGTAAATTATCATCAATATTTTTGTGTGACTCTTAAAAAATAGTGCACACAATTCACATGTTGATACATTATATGTGGTTCACAATGAAGTAGGAAATGCCACTTCCCAATTTGATTACGTTAAAGAGATATATTGAAATAATATTAATCTGATAAATTGTCATATGAGGATATTTTAGAAAAATATAAAAAATAAGAATTATGTTCTTTATTTACATATGCCTAGAACTAAAAAAACCACCACCAACCACTCATAGACACATTAACATTGATTGGTGTGATCATGTAAATATTGAAAAAAAATGATAGGAAGTGGATGGTGTTTGATGAGCCTCTATGAGATAAAAATAAGGTTTCATTTTATTTTTATATAAATATTTACTATTCATTTATTTTAAAATAAAGATTTAATTATTTAGACATGAAATCATTCCCAAGATAGAGGAGATGGATTCTCAGTTAATAGAGTTGGTTTCAAATAGGACTAAAATTATTAATATAGTAACACAAAGATAATAATATGTACTTACATTATTAAAATATTATATCATAGTACATAAAAGGACATCTTTGAGGTAATTAGTAGTCTTACACTAGTTATGATTAATCATGGGATGCATACATTAGGGAGTTTTACATTGGTTACATATGGTAGCACATCTAGTAGTGTTTCTCCAACTAATGGTGTTTCACATGGTGGCATAGCTAGCAAGCACCCTAAAATTCTTGTACATTATTTCACATCATGTGTGAAAAAGTGTATTTAACCACTTGTTTAGGTTAGATATACATGGTTTACATCTTCAAATCCAATAGGCACACCTATAGATACTATACATACATTTATATGAAACACTAGTAGACAATAATATATGTTATATATAATTTTTTGAGCACCTCTGGAGACAAGTACATAACATTATATTCTATCTAAAATAACTTTAACACCTAAAAACACTACTATGAAATAGTATATGTCATCTACATTTGCTTCAACACCTCAAGTCATCACACAATTATATATCTAAGGATTACTTGTTTCACCATAAGTGCTCACATATGTAATTAATTATAGTTTTTATGTACATGTAAAGGAATACTTAGTCTAAATTTTAAATTATGTTTACTTAATTTATTATAATTTAACTTATTTCATGTTTTTTGTTTTTATAGATGATAATATATATGTTCCACTAGTTTGGATTCTATTTTTGAAGTTGGGATTAACACTATAGTACCCTACACCTATGTTGGGAAAGTAAATTGGAAAGTAATTAGTAAATTTTAATTTATATATTTCATTATTTTTTTTTATAAATTACATGGTAGATGATATTATTACCTCCATATATCTTTATACAATCTCATGATAACATTGTAATTATAATTATAATTCCACGCTATTGTCTATCTCTCTTTATGTAAAAGGAATATTTTAAATTTAATTTAAAAGGGTTTACTTTAAATTTATTCATAGTTGATCTCTTTCATTTATTACTTGTATAAATGATGACAAAAAGTAATGATAATCTACTTTGTATTTATATTTGTGTGCATATGTATGTATGTAGGTATTCTGCATAGGATTATCCATCAGTTATATATTCAATGTCATGCATCTCTAGGCACCCCTTTAGGTGGCATGCAGTGAATCTAGAATCATCTAGTTATAAAATTTTGTATTTAGAAAATTTATCATTTTCCATATATCATTTTAATGTATTATTTTCTAATTTTTATGTTGTGCAGCCACAACCATTTTTTCAGGTTGCATCATAGACATTTGATCCTTTACAAGATGATATTAGAGTATCTTTCCATAATAATGCATCCATCACCCCAAGTTCTACATCTAAATTAATGAGGGGAAATTTATTCTGAGATGCTAAGCAATATGAGCACTGGTTTTAGTGTTGAGGTTAGTTTTAGGTACAATTTATTTTATATTGATGATACATATAATTTTATAAGCTTAATAGGTTCACATTGTATGCTTATACGGTTAAATTTGTATGTCTATATGGGCCATTTTGTATATCTATATGGTCTAGATTGTATACCAATATGACCCATTTTGCATTTCATTATGATATAATTTGGTTATGCATACATATTATTTGACATATATATATGAATCATACACTTTTATAAGTTGTATACACATATTTAATTTTTATATGGCATTATTATTTGTTGTTATTATTTTAAATTATCCTTCTTGAATTTATTCATAAAGTAAGAAAATTTGAACCCATTTTAAAACCATACAGATAAATCAAAATCATAATGTAAGAAATTAAGATCAAAATGTAACCAATTAAAATCACAATAAAAATAAATAAAATCAAAATGCATTTAATTGAATAAAAAATTATTCAACATATTTAAATTTAAATAAAAAACTATTAATTTAGAATATATATATATATATATATATATATATATATATATATATATATATTTATTTAATTGAATAAAAAATTATTCAACATATTTAAATGTAAATAAAAAACTATTAATTTAGAATATTATATATATATAATTATTTTTAAAAACTAGAATTTTCATTTTCATTTTAAACATGACAAACATAGATCTTGTGATTGCCCCACATTGATTTAATTGCAAGGTAGAGGAGTTGGAAAAGATGATCATGGGGAATATATATCCAAGTGCTTTGCAAAAATAGAAATTTCGTTTTTATTTTTAATTATAGCAAATATATATTTTAAATATGTGCCATGTTTTAATTGAGAGGCAAAGGAGTTAGCGGATGAAGGACCAATCACTTGCTAAAACATTATAATTTTAAACCACCATTTAAATGCAATATATAAGGATAAAATTGAGTTTGGACAGTGAGGATAAGTCTGGTAATAATTAAATTATTTGTCGAGTCAAACAAATCTAGTAATTATTATGTCCTCCCAAACATAAGGTGATTAATTCTAGAATGGAAGATAGTGGAAGCTATAATGATACTAGTGGGACATGAAATAGGTTTAGATAAATTCCATTTATGTCAATTTAGATAAATTTTACATGATAATGTTATGTTAGTGAATTATAAACAAAAGCGATTATAATAGTAAAATATGTATTTGTTGATAACATTTCAATATATTTTATTTGGGTTATATTATTTTTAGAGTGTGTAAAGAATGTCTTCAGACAAAATTATAATAAGGGAGTTAAGTGAATAATATCTTTACTTTTTTATGAATGTTATACTCACTTTTTAAAAGACCTACATACAAAAAATAAAAACACTATTTTTATTGAAGAATCATATATTATTATATAAATTTGAAATATTATACACACACACTTATTTATAATAAATTTAATCCATTATTTAACAGAGCTAAAGGCTCAACAATGTGCACATCACATAAAATTTTAGTCAGTTAAATCAACATAATTTATTAATTAAAATCCATACAAATATATAGGAGACATATTTCCTATAATTAGGAATACTCTGATCCCTATAATCACTCAACAAACAACCTTCTAATTATTTATAATATCTACCTGTATATTATTGTTGTTATTCACAACAATAACATACCAAAAAATATATTCTAACTTAGGTATAATATAACTACTAACTACCTAATGTAAATGCTAATCCTTAACATTCTGTCCCTTAAAGGTTACATGGGGAGAGAAAGGACAACTACACATCACTATATTGCCTTCTCATAAAATTGATATGAAGATGTCAAGTTCACTCAAAAATGTATTTGATACAAAATTTGTAAAAATTACTTAAGAAAGGAAATTATTACAAAATATCTTTTGAACAGAAATTTATTTTAAAAACATGTCTCTTAAAACTTATTTGAAGACTTACGACTATAAACAATTAACAAATCCAAATTATAAGACTTAATATAAACTTTATCGACTATAACCAAAACATAAATAAAAAATAAAAAATAACTTACAAATTTTGACACTTACTTTAAAAACTATTGCTATTAACAAAACAACACAAACTATAAATTATAAATCTTTTGACTAATCCAAAAATAACTATACTATAAAAATAAATATTCAATTACTTTTATGAACAAAATTTTAAAAATCTTAAAAACTCTTACCATATAAAATAACTATGAATTAATTTGAAAACATGGATTTAAAACTTAAAATATAATATCATACAAACTAAAATTAAAAATAAAAATCTAAAAACAAAACAAAGGAAAACTTAAAATACCCAAAAATAAATAAATAAAATAAAATAAAATTATAAAATTTAAAATGAATATAATAAACTAAAAACAAAATAGACATAATATATAACAATCATAAAGTAAAATCTAAAATAGAAGTCAAAACCTAAAATGACACCTTTTCTCTTGTCGCCAATGTTTGTAGGTCTGATCATGATAAAGGCCGAGATGCTTGCCATTTGAAATGGTAGGTAAGAAATTGAATATGAACAATGCAAATATCAATGCTGGAATAAGGAGAGGCCATTGTTTTATGCCTAGTGCCAACGACCACCGATTGAAGGGCACAGTTAGATCTTGAGAAGGATGAGACGCCTTTGTTTTTTGCCATTCATCACTAGAAAAGGAGAAGTGAGGAAAGATCACCATTTGGAGTGATCGATCACCATGTATAACAGTGAGAGGAGGTCGTAGCAGGCCCAAATAACACAGGTTAAGCAGAGCACACCGAATCGGAGGATCATGGACTAGATCAACATGAGGAGGATGTTAGAGGAGATCCTAGGATTCTTTTCAAAATTACTTTGCATCTTGATCCAATGCCATTGAAAGTCTCTTAATAGGTTGAACCATAAGGTCGAACCGTGTTGCTTGTAAAATTGGGTAAACCCAACAAATTGTAGGGGAGCTAGAGCCAAGTAAAATTGACCGAGTCAATATGCCCTTGGTTTGAAGCTGAGATGGTGGACGGAGGGAAGATAAATGCACCTTAGGAGATATGATATTGTACAGTCTGCAAGTGAAGATACCAGACAAACCATCATGTAATGTGGATCTAAAATCGTAAAATTATGAAGTTAAAATAGAATCCAAATATTAATCTTTTTGATAGGACCATAGGAGATCAAATCCAATCCCAGATGCAATGTAAAGTAGATATAAAAACCTGATATGCAGATCTTCAATGTGCGGTTGGAAACCAAAAAATATTACAAATATATATATATATATATATATATATATTTCAGAATGCCAACGACAACTGTAGTTGTCTACACTACATTACCATTACCACAAAGAAAGAAGGTCTTTCCAATGGTAAAAAACAATGGACATGGTCTTCACTCCAAAGCCCTTATGAAGAACAAGCCCTGAATTACAAAGAGGTCCAGTGAACCTGCTTTGATGCTAGATAATAAGTTTAACCCATTATTTGGTAAAGCCGAAGGCTCAACAATATACACAACACATAAAAATTTAGTCAATCAAATCAACATACTTTATCAATCAAATTCTATACAAATATATAGGAGACATATTTCATATAATTGAGGATACTCTGATCCTTATAATAACTCAACAAACAACCTCCCAATTATCTATAATATCTACCTATATATCATTATTTTTATTCACAACAATAACATACCAAACAATATATTCTAATTTAGGTAATAGTATAACTACTGATTACCAAAGTAAACTATCTAATGTAAATGTTGATCCTTATTAATTTCCCCTACTAACCATGAATAAAATATTATACTCGATATAAAATAGCCTTATGGATGGGTATATGAATTCAATATTAGCCTTTATTTTCCCTCTGTCAGGGCCTTGATTTGAAATTTGTAGGCCATTGGACGCATCCCCGTAAAGAATATTCTTGTTGTTTAAGGGAAAAATGGAACAAACATGGACAAACATTCTAGGCAAACCATGAGGGGTAGAGGGTAATATTCAAATCATGTAGTTGTATAGGTAAGTCATCTAATCACCCCATAGAGTATTCTATAATATTGAAAATGAGGGATAAATGGTTAAACATTTTCTAGTGCATCCAAATCTCACTTTAGGGACAAAATGTTGGTCAGTAGAATGCATTTATTTTGACTCATGCACCCAATCAAAGAGTTATCTTAATGTACATGTCCACCTGAGATTACAATTGTAATTTTAGGTCTTGGATTCAAAATTTACAGGCAACCAAATGCATCCACAAAGAGAATCTTCTCACTATTAATGATAAAAATGAAATGAACTTTTGGTAGGCATTTCAAGCAAACTATGATAGGTAGAGATGAACTATCAGCTCATAAAATTTTATGGGTGATTCTTTTGAGAACCACCTAGATTATTTTATACCACTCATGACAAGAGGTAAAATGGGTCACATTATCTCTCATATCCAAATTCACTTTAGAGACCAAAAGAAAATAGGAAAATTAATATCCAAGCAGTCACCTTTTTTAGCTCCCTAATATTTTCACTATTTGAAGCAATCTACTACCAAAGCAAAATGTCCTAGAGGAGAATCAATGTCTCCACCACCAGAGTAACCTTTAGTTTGCCTTCAATAGGATCACACCATGTACATAGAATCTGTAGTATATGATGATACTCATGATGATGATCTTGAGGCATTTGATGATGGTCGTGATCCCTTCCTCCATCTCCATCCCCAGTGAGCTCCATCCTTGGACCCTTTACCCCCTCCAGCTTAGTCTTTTATGTCATTATGTACATATTGCTCTTATCAAATTATTGTACATAGTTTCTTTATGGTTTATTGTATATAGCTTCCTTTCAGTTACTTGTATATAGTTTCTTTTTGTTTACTTGTACATAGTTCCTTCTCAATCTCTTACACAGTCTTCCTCTGATTGATTATGCTATGCCCCTAACCTATCACATGTATAAGGATAGGAATAGCTAACTTATGGCTTACTTATCCCTCTTTGATGCTATATCACATTTCTCTATGCTTTCATTTGGTTATTAGGTCAGCTTATGGAGTAACCATGGCCTAGATATACTATATATAGGAGGTAGTGGGTAATTGTTTATCATCATATTGTGAATTCTACTCTTATTGAAGCTTGTGGAGGTTGCTCCCTCAAAGTGGCTTGTCTATTATCATATATTCTGATATATTTCAATCATATTTGGATCTACTTCTGATATTCTACTTTATTGTTGAAGTAATTTCATTACAAGTGGTATCAGAGCTGCGATTTGGGCAATCTTGTGGGCAAAACCCTAATTTTTTAAATTTGGCTATATATAAAAAATAGTTATGAATTTATCTTTAATTTTTTTACTGGAGGTGATAAATAATTAACTTAAGCTTACATTAAATTTTTAGCTCATTTGGATCTATTTTACAAAAGTTATCACCATTTTAGGGTTTTTCATAAAATTGCTCTATAGTGTGCAATTCAAAGAATTTTTTTGAGTTATTTACATTTTTGGAAAGATTATAAATTTTTTTATAGGTTATGTTCTTTTTTTGATTTTACGCTGACATAATTCTAAAATTGCTCAGTCAAAGTTGGGTCAAAAGTGCCAATCAGGATCGACATCGTAAAGTCCTTTTAAGGCAGGTCCACAAACTCAGGGCTGAGGAAAGGGTGTTGAAAATCTAAGTAAAAATTTTAACAAGGAATAGATGGAGTCAAAAGGGGGATGTACTAGATCCTTTGTACCAGGGTTCTCTAACATAGATCACAAAGTGAGCCAGCTTGACTATAGTGTGTAAGGCATTCAAAGTGAGTTGTAAGGCATACAATCTAATATGAAATAAATACAAGATAGTTTGGTAGATATCATGATGGATTTGAAAAATAATTAGTCAAATAATCTATCTATCACTATTTCACAACCCTATCAGGGTGGTTCTCCCAACCAGTCTACTTCAAATCTAACTACATTGTCACAAAGGAACCTGTTACCAAAGGTGGATATGCACAATTTTGATGGAAAATATCCACTCAATTTGATCAATCAAATGGAGAATTTTTTTGATCTGCATCAAATCCCAGGTGGATACAAGGTTACCATGACATCCTTATATCTTTAACCTGATCAATTCATTTGGTATCGATGGTTGTGTGCTCAAAAGAAAAAGATGACTCTCAGTGTCACTTGGTAAATTTTTACAGAGGAGTTGCAATTACACTATGGCAATAGTGTGACAGAAAATTACTTCAGTCAAGTGGGAAAATTATGATGTCAAGGATTATATTCATCATTTTTAGAACCTATCCTTACATGTGGAGACAATTTCTAAGGAGAACTTGAATGACCTATTTTTGGGTGGACTCGAGGACCACATTCAACATGAGGTATGCATGTTTAATCCACTTAAGATTTTTTATTTTATTATCAAGGCACGTAGAGCTGAGGAAAAATTCATAGGTAACAAGAAGCAGTCATTCACTCACTTCAAATATAATAGCATATCGACACTAAAATATCCTCCACCTACCAGGTTGACCCCTCAGCAAATTGAAGAGAAGCATGCAAAAGGATTATGTTTCGATTGTGACAACAAGTGGAGCAAAGGACATAGATGTGCTGAGAAGAAGTTATTCTACATTGAGGGATCCAATGAAGATGAAGAAGATGATGCCTCCAATGATGATGAATAAAGATAGAAGAGGTACCTAAAGATTCCAAACCTATAATCTCTTGTCATGCACTTGCAGGTATTAGCACTCCACAAACTCTTAAGGTGGTGGGTTTCCTCAAGAAATAGAAGGTGACAATTTTGATTGATTCAAGGAGCACACATAAATTCATCAACCATAAGTTGGCCACTTGATTGAACTATTTCATCTACCCAACACCAAAATTTTAGGCCATAATTGTAGATGGTGGCATAATTAATTGTTTAGGAAAATGCCATAGTATTAAGCTTGCTATGGCTGAGTACAATCTCAATTCTCCTATGTTTTCTATTCCCATGGGTATCATATACATTTTTTTGGGAGTCCAATGGCTCACAACCTTGGGTACCATTGAGATGAACTTCTAGGAACTATTCATGCGCTTTCATTTTTAAGGTAGGAAAATTGAACTACATGGATTACAGGCAAAATCTCCATAATTGATTAGTCACATTAGATGACCAAGATGCTAAAAAAGAGGGCAGAGGGAATTATTGCATGATCATGTTCCATAGAATTTCAACCCACATAGGTATCTACACATCCTGATCTATTTTTGGGGCCATGCCAAAAGGACTACCACCAAAAAGAGAACATGATCATGCCATTCAACTACTTCCTGGGAGTCAACCACCAAATATCAGACCATATAGATATCCATATGCACAAAAGAGTGAAATTGAAAAGATGGTCCATGAGATGCTGGAGAAGCATAGCCAAAGTGCATATTCATCACCAGTGGTCATGGTGCAAAAGAAGGATGACACATGGAGGATGTGCCCAAATTATAGGGAACTCAACAAGTACACCATCAAAGATAAGTTTCCTATTCCAGTAATTGATGATTTACTTGATGAGTTGTATGGTTCTAATTATTTCACAAAATTTGATCTTCGCTCAGGGTACCATCAAATTAGAATCGAGGATGAAGATGTTCATAAAACTACATTTAGAATGCACGAGGGCCATTATGATCTTTTGGTAATTCCCTTTGGTCTTACAAATGCACCATCTACTTTTCAGAGATTGATGAACACTATTTGTAGGCCATTTTTAAGGAATTTTGTGCTAGTTTTCTTTGATGACATATTGATTTATAGTCAGACATGGGAAGCACATCTACAACATGTGAAACAGGTGTTGATAGTTTTGGAGAAGCATCATCTTTATGCAAAGCCATCCAAATTTGATTTTGGAGTATAAGAGGTAGAGTACCTAGGTCACATTGTTTCCCATGAAGGTGTCAAAGTTGATCCCCAAAATATCAAAGCTATGATGGAATGGCCCATGCCAAAAAATCTCAAAAACCTCTGAGGGTTCCTAGGACTAACAGGTTACTACCAAAGATTTGTGAAAGGTTATGGTAGCATAGAGGCTTCACTCACTGCATTGCTAAAGAAGGATGACTTCCATTGGAATGATGCCACCACCATAGAATTTGAGAAACTAAAAGTAGTTATGTGCACCACTCAAGCTTTGGCTACTCTAGACTTCTCAAAGACATTCACTGTTGAATGTGATGCTTTTAGATCTGGGTTGGGAGTGGTACTAATGCAAGAAGGAAGACCAATTGCATTTGAGAGTCATCAATTCAAAGGTAAGAATCTACAAAAACCTATCTATGAGAAAGAAATAATGGCTATTATTCATGTAGTTAAACAATGGAGGCACTATCTGATGGGTAGACACTTTAAGGTGAAAACGGATCATGATAGTCTCAAATACTTTTTGGAGCAAAGATTATCATCTAAGGAACAACAAAAATGGGTAACCAAAATGTTGGGTTATGATTTTGAAATCATCTACAAAAAGGGTAAAGATAATGTAGTAGCAGATGCACCATCTAGACAAGATACATCCATAGAAGCATTACTTTGTGCAATGTCCATGTTGCAAGCAGATTGGATGGATGAAGCTAGGTTAGAATGGGAGTAAGACAAGGATACAAAGGTTCTTATTCAAAATCTCTAGCAAGGTAATATAGCCTCTGACAAATTTGAATGGAAAGGTAATGTCATATGGTATAGGGGTAGGTTATACTTGTGCAAAAATTCAGAGCTTAAGCATAAGATTCTTATGGATTTGCATGCATCTCCAATTGGGGGACACTCAGGGTTCTTGAAAAATTATCATAGAATTAAGAAAGAATTATTTTGGGAAGGACTCAAGGGAGATGTACAAAAGTTTGTGGCAGAATGCTTGATATGCCAATAGAATAAAGGTGAGATAGTTAAAACCCTGGGTCTATTACAACCATTAGCAATTCCTAGTCAAAGGTGGGAGGAGGTTTCCATGGATTTCATCATATAGTTGCCTTGTTCTAAAGGTAAGAATGTTATCTTGGTCATTGTGGACAATCTTACAAAATATGCCCATTTTTGTGCTCTCTCACACCCATTTTTAACAAGTACAGTAGCAGCTATTTCTTTGGAAGCAGTTCTAAAATTACATGGAACCCCAAAAATAATTATAACTGATTATGATCCTATTTTCACTAGTAATTTCTAGACTGAACTATTTTCCTGTTTTGGTACTCATCTAGCTCATAGCTCATCTTACCACCCCCAATCTGACAAACAAACAGAAGTGGTTAATAAATGTTTAGAGGGGTATCTCCATTGTTTTGTATCAAATAAACAAGAACATTGGGTTAAATGGCTACCACTTGTAGAATGATGGTATAACACATCCTTCCATACCTCTTCTAAAATGTCTCCCTTTATAAAACTATATGGTTACCATCCACCTTCCATCACTTCTTCATTAAAGGTGCACACCAAGGTTCGAGATGTGAAGGAGCACATTCAACATCAACAAGAGGTTTTGGCTAGTTTGAGAGATAATTTGGCCTTGGCACAAAACAAATGAAGCAACAAGCAGATCAACATCGTAGTCAGAAAAATTTTGAGGTGGGTGACTAGGTATTTATATGTTTGTAGCTTTGCAAGCAGATGTCCTTGAAGCAACAGAAGAAGGACAACAAACTTACTCCTAAGTATTATGGCCCTTATCAGGTTCTATAGAAAATTGGAAGTGTGGCTTACAAGCTTGAGTTACCTCATTCATCTCGCATACACCCAGTATTTCATGTTTTTTGTTTGAAGGTCATTGGATAGAAAGTTTTAGCCCAAACAGAGATCCCAAAACTAGATGAATAAGGATGAGTCATGTTGGAACCAAAGAAGATCCTCCAAACACGTACTAAGAGGTTGAGAAATAGAGAGATTAGGAAATATCTGATCAAGTGCAAGAACCAGATCAGTGAAGATGCAACTTGGGAAGGTAAATATTTTTTGCAACAACATCCAAATTTGTTCAACATTGAGGACAATGTTGGTTTAAAGGGGAAGGGCATGCTATGCCCCTAACCTATCGCATGTATGAGGATAGGAATAGTTGACTTGTGGCTTACTTATCCCTCTTTGATGATATATCACATTTCTCTATGCTTTCATTTAGTTAGTAGGTCAGCCTATGGAGTAACCATGTCCTAGATAGACTATATATAAGAGATAGTGGGTAATTATTTATCATCATATTGTGAATTCTACTCTTATTAAAGCTTGTGGAGGTTGCCCCCTCGAAGTGGCTTGTCTATTATCATATATTCTGATATATTTCAGTCATATTTGGATCTACTTCTACTATTCTACTTTATTGTTGAAGTAATTTCATTATAGATTGTACATATCTTATATCAAAAATACCAAAAATGGTTTAAATATTTCAAAATACAAAAACATGCAAATAATTCAAAAACACCAAAATTATTTAGATCAAATGCATCATCCATTATTTACATTTCTACTATCATGCTAGACTTACATTTGTTATTCTATGCTATTATTTATTGAGTTATCTACATTGCCATGCTTCACTTTATCTTCTTTGAGTGTGTGTAGTGACATCCAGATCCTTGATTACTCCACTCTACCCATTGAGGGGGCATTTTAATTCTACATTTGAGACACCCATCAATATACATACCCACTAGGGGCACCTTCTGCATGACTAGACCATCCAGGTTATGTAATTCCTACACCACACACTCTAGTTATCATTTTGATGTACATTACTTACTAGTTTACACAGATTACTCTATCGACACTCACTAGTATATATTACTAGTGTATTTCTTAGAACATACCTAGTCTTGTACTAGCATGTCTTGCATACTTTCACTTCTTGCTTTGACTAGTTAGATGTGATTATATTTTAGTATATTACATGCTTTCTTTACTTGCTTTTTGTTGCTAGATGTGATTACATTTCTCAGTTCTAGTTTTGTTTCCTGTATGTGACTTAGGACATTTGCTAATGTCCTTTTCTTATATTCTTGTGTGTGCCTTAAGACATTTTCCAATGTCTTTTTCTTGTACTCTTCCATGTGATTGTGGCTTTCATGTCAACCTTGCTTCTTCTAATTGTATGTGTATGTGGCAGTTGAACATGTTTTGTATGCTTGATTTTAAATTTGAGGGACATGTGCCCATGTACCTTGTTTGTTTGGCCCCTTGGCAACTCTTGTATGTTTTTTTTGAATTTCCTTGTATTCTTGTTGCTTGATTTATTTTTGATTATGTGCAATTCCATGATCCACATCATGCATTATTCTTGTTTTTTTGGATGTCATGATGGACATCATATTCTATCCCTCTATAACAACTAACAACTCACCAAAATTTTAGTTCTAATTTAGTACATTGAAGATATTATTACATTTTTATATCTATCTAGACATACCCCTATTGACCTAAAAATGTCTCATTACAAACCATGCTATATTTTGAGATATCTTGTTGATTATCATTGCTATATCATGTATATTTACAGTATAACACACTTGTAGGGCTCTTTCTTTTGAGGGCACTCATTGAAGTTTATTCATTCCTACCCTCAAAAGAAGGGGAAATAAACAAGGTTTTATTGCAGAGATCAGAGCTAAAAAAAAGTTGAAAACTTAGCTTTTAGAACACCTAGATAGAAACTAGACATCAACCTAGGCAGAATAGACTATGTAAATAATGAAAATGTCAAAACAATCATCAGATTTAGTCCAAGACAATAACACTAAAATTGGACTACAGCATCGGTGCCACTACTATTTATTTTCATTAGTCCTATCCAAATAGTAGAAAAACTAGACTTTCTAGAAGCAGGTAGAAAAGTAGGTTCAACTACAATTTTACATAGTTAGACCAGTTTAAAATCAACAATTTTTAGTACACTTTTACTTAGATAATATAAATATAAGGGCCCTCATGCATGGCATGATGGCTCTCACTTCCAGTTTCAGATACGATAGTTGATATAACTTTCAGATCAGAATCCATGTTTCAAACATCATTGATTGATGGAAATGTGTGTGACACATTTACTTCCTTTTCATTTTGAATTTAGTATTACCCATGCATTCTTAGTAGTTACGTGCCTTATTTTATCTATAGGTGGTTGGCATCATTTTAGAGTGGCTTTCATATAAGCCTAGTGCACCAGTTTTAGTGTGGCTTTCATACAAGCCTAATCTCCATCTTTTGGAGTGGCTAAGAGTGGCCTAATTTCCAACATACATTTAGCTATATATGCCAACATTTTCAAATCATAATATATTTATAGAATTTAGGAGACATCTCATACAACATACATTTCATACCAATATCAGTTCATAGCTTTATTTCATAGGGCAATGATGGAACCAAAGGACTAGCTAGCCTTTGTATTCTTGAGTCACCTATTTAGAGAGATTGGACACATAGTCTAAACATCGATCAACACACGTATGACCACCTAGCTTCACTTAGTGGGAGAAAATAAAGCCAAAGGGATAGCCTTTGCATTCTTGAGCCACTTCTAAGAAATTAAGCACCCAACTCCATTCATGATATTACTCTTGGTTCAACACACATCCAACATTATTCAACATCACAATAGATTCATACTTCATAGCATATTTTCTCTACGTACACCCAACATCACATAACTTCACAAGCTTCACCCTTACAAGTAATTTTAGGTACACTTTCTATTTTCCCTTTATCTTAGGATTTCCCTTTGTTGCGTCACTAGAATAAAGTGGGGGTAAATGTGGTCATATAAAATGTGAAAACTAGTAACTTGAGTGTGGCTAATGACACCCAACCCACATGTCCCCCTACTTACTTTCATGACCCTCATAATCTTATTTTCATTGATTCCTAATCATTTGTATCATTCTAGACTTGATCCTAGCTTAGCCAGACTACTCTTTCCATGACAAATCCATCCCCCCAGGCCCTGTTAGCTAAAGAAAATAATGTTAAACTTGGACTACAATGCCAATGCCACTAATGTCCATTTTTGGTGCTCTTGTCCGAGTCCATTTTTTATCCCCAACAATCAGTTTATTCTAGTTATCCATCTTTGTCCTTGTTGACCTAATGTAAGCACATTCAACCCATGACCAATAAATCCCTATAAAATCTCATTCAAAGATCATTTGGAAGGGGTGGGAAATTATCACTAAGCAATCAAGAATACAAACAAGACTACTCAGGTAAATCTTCTCTATTCTTTGCATATAGCGAACCAATACACTGATAAGCTTATTCAAATCCTTACACCAGTCCTTTGGCACCTCAAACACACCTAGTTTTAACATTTACATCTTCATACACATTATTGTACAAAGCACAACAAGTGAGAGAACTACATATGGCTTGACCCCTCTTTGGAGTATTGGTATGTAGGTAGTGTGCCCACACAAGGGGTGTGGATACATGTTTATTAAATCTTACACACACTAACCCCCCTCTCTTTTTCAAAATTGGTCAAAGTACAAAGGAGTCTAGGGTTTAAATATAAAATATGTTCTATAAGGAGTTCTGCAGACATCCAATAGTTGAGACTTCATAGGTAGTGTCACACAGACATAGTAAACAAAACCCAAAAAGCTTAGGTCTTTTTCACAACAACAACAAAGGTAGACTACAACACTAGTGCCACTAGTGTCTTATTTCGATGCTCCTATAAAATCATAAAATGAATCCCAGATCCTAAATTGTGATAGTGTCTCAATCCTACACAGTGAATTTCAAACTTTGTCTTAGTCATCTCAGTTAGTTTCCAACTAAGTCTTATTTTCTAGCCCTTATTACTATTTTTAGAAAGGTTAAAATCACAATCAAATTTATACAAATTAGTAGCTTAATTATTTCATATTTATTTACTAATTTTACTATGCATACCCTTTAACCAAATTAGGAATAATACTTCAATAGTCCCAAAATTGGTAAATCATTTGGTGAACTTAATTTACTTTGTTTGCACATAAAAACCCTACAAACCCTAGGGTAAATTTCTTACTGATTTTTCCTATATTTTTTTATTTTTTACCTGCATAATAAAATCAAAAATTAACATTAAATTTTAAAAAAAATTAGTAATTTTAAAAATAATTTTCTTTCAAACCTTAGTTATTCATACTAGATCCCAATATTTTCCCAATAATTTTCCAATAATTTTTTGATTTCTTATTAGCATATTAAAAGAAAAAATTCACCTCAAATTTCAAAAATCAATTGTAATTTTAAAAAATAATCATGTTTCAAAACCCTAGTGGCACATCCTAGGTCCCATTAAATCATAATTTTTCCAATAGATTTCTTATTTTTTCACTTGCATACCTAACTCAAATTTATTTTAAATTTCAAAATTTTATAGTAATTTTTAAATTAATCTTTCAAACCCTAGCTACATACACTAGGTCCCATTGCTTCTTGAGGTATCACCTTACACCTCAAATCAAATTTCAAATATGGATCTCACTTATTTTTAAATATTTATTAAATTTTTAGAAAATAATAAGGAGACCATACTTGGTCCTATCATGTACATGAATGATGAAGTATACCATATGTTAATGCAAAGCTTCAATCTTTCCCTTTCATGCTTAATTTTTATAATAAGAGATGATATTACAAAATCTATTGCTAAAATTGCACAAGATTCCAATATCTCTTTTGCATAATCTCTCTCTCTCTCTCTCTCTCTCTCTCTCTCTCTCTCTCTCTCTCTCTCTCTCTCTCTCTCTCTCTCATGCTCTCTCATGTAGGATAATTTCCAACTCTATTTTGTTAAACATATTAGACATATCATACCACATGTAAAAGTTTTTTTCCTTAGTGCACCATTCCATGTTCTCTACCTTTTGCTTTCTATCTCTTATATGGAAAAAATTTCAAGTTCATTTTGTTAAACATATTAGATATATCATAGCACATATATAAGCCTTTTATGCATTAGTGCACCATTCCATGCTCTCTATCCCTTGTTTGTTATCTCTCATTTGAAATGCTCTTTATAAATATATTACTATATAACTTATAACTCAAATTTCATGTATTTCATTTCACATTCATGAGTTTTACCTATATGAATATAACTTAGAAGCTAATTTTGAGTATTTCCCTATCATTACTAAGTGAACACTAGCAGTTATATCTATCCCTCCTCCCTTCAAACTTGGTACATCTAGCTCTTATCCTACACCTACTACCAGCTCTATGCTTATATTAGATCATGTAGTACATGCTATCACCCAAGTTTATTAAGATAGGTAGGTTGATTATACCCATGGCTATAGCTTTATAAATCATGTTAGCACCCCTTTCGATACAATTTCAGTTCTCAATCTCCTTTAGTGATCAGATGTTTACAAAGATGTATTTTTTGCAGCCCCTCACAATACTATAATTCTTATTTTTGTTGAACCAGCTTATGTTACCTTTATCCTCAGCACAATACAATGGACTGAAGAGCATATTTCCTTTGATAAAGAGGATTTACCCCCGCAACATATCATTAAACAACACCTACCTCTATATATTCAATTAAGAATTAATGATGTGGGGGTAAAAAGAGTGTTAGTTGATAATGGTTTAGGACTCAACATTTTTGACATTTCTTTTCTTAAATGTATTAATCTACAACCTCAAGATCTAGACCATTCTGACATGAACATCGGAAGCTTTGACAACATCCCATAGAAAGGCATGGATCAAATAACACTCAATCTTACCTTAGGGCCTAAGACATTGCCAACTACTTTCCAAGTCATGCCAAATGACCTTAATTATAATTTATTACTTGGTCAACCTTAGATTCATGATATGCATGCAGTTCCTTCTACACTTCATGCTTGTCTAAAATTTAGTCATAAAGGCTACATTTACATATGTCCAATATACAATGAACCTTTTAAATAATTCCAGGTTGATAAATCTCCACAAAATTATATTCCATTCTTTAATCTTGATAATATACCTACACAACCCACTACTTACAGTGCACCCTTAGACCTTGCAACACATTAGACAATTCCAACTTCTATAATAGCACCAACAACAAACGACTAGTTTATTTCCCCTTTTTCACTTAAATGTCTTAATAAGATGGGATATTAGGGCAAAGGTCTTGGAAATCATGAACAAGGAATCATCAATCATGCTGAGGCATTAACACAACATGGAAGGAAAAGACAAGGATATTAGCTTACCCTTCTTCATGATAAACCTTCTTCCACAGCTTCAAAGAATATAAAGTTTTGTCCACCTATTACATCAGTAGACCACACCATTAATCACACTTTAGCATTATCATTGATCTATCTTGATCTTATTGATGATATAATTTCACTAGATATGTACATATTAGATGAATTCTCTAACGATGAATCCCTCTTACAATTTCTCAAATCATATGAGGACCTCCCATCTTACTATCATGAGAACATATTTCCTCATCACACAAATACCCATGCATACTTCAGAAAACATCTAGATTCTACCCAAGACATACTAGTTGATTCCAATGATACTATTCCTACAACCCTATACACACTAGATTATTCCACATTACTTAATGAGGAAATAATTAATTTCAATTTTAGAAATGATCAAAATCTCCACATTGTCTTGTTAGCCACTACGTTATGAAAGGAAGAGGATATATATATTCATCAAATTTTAATAGATTTTCTAGAACTCTTTACTTGGTCTTACTCAAATATGGTAGGAATTGACACATCTATAGCAGTTCATCATATTCTTTTATACCTAGATGCTAAACCAGTTAAATAAAAAAATTGCAAAATGCATCCTAAGGTGTCTCTCTTAATCAAATATGAGATCCAATGCCTCTTAGATTCCAATTTATTTTGACCATTAGCACACCCTAAATGGGTTACCAATATAGTCCCCATGGTCAATCCCAATGAACAAATTTAGTGTTGTTTTGATTCCCAAGATTTAAATAAAGCATGCCTAAAAGATGACTTTCCTTTACCTAACATTAACATGATCATCGATTCCATAGTTGGATATGAAATGTTATCATTTATGGATGGGTTTACATGATATAACCAAATCAAAACTACTAAATAAGATCAAGAAAATAGAGCTTTTACAACACCTTAGGGTACCTTTTGTTACATTTTCATGGCTTTAGATTAAAAAAATGTCAGAGCCACATACCAGCATACCATGACACATATATTTCATGATTTGATTCACCATATTTTCAAGGGTTACGTCGATGATATATTAGCTAAATCCTAACAATGACAACATCATGCTACTGATTTACAAAATATCTTTCAAAGACTTAGACAATACAATGTCCAATTGAACCTAAAGAAGTGTGTGTTTGGAGTTACATCAGGAAAACTCTTAGGTTTCATTATTTCTTAGTGTGGCATAGAAGTTGACCCTAAGAAATTTAGAGCATTCATGATTTAATTCACCATATTTTCAAGGATTATGTCGATGATATATTAGCTAAATCCTAACAATGACAACATCATGCTATTAATTTACAAAATATTTTTCAAAGACTAAGACAATACAATGTCCAATTGAACCTAAAGAAGTGTGTGTTTGGAGTTACATCATAAAAACTCTTAGGTTTCATTATTTCTCAGTGTGGCATAGAGGTTGACCCTAAGAAAGTCAAAGCAATCTATACATGCCACCTCCTATGAACTTAAAATAACTTTGATCCCTATAGGGCAAGATCCAAGCAATCTACCATTTTGTAGTTTACCTTGCTGATAAAACTTATTCATTCACTTGATTACTAAAAAAGATATAAATTTTGTCTAGGACCAAGCCTATCAAGAAATCTTTGATACAATCAAGCAATATCTTCTTAATCAACCTATTTTAGTACCAACTATCCATGATAGGCCTTTCCTACTTTATATCTCAATAATAGACCATGAATTAGGATCACTCTTAGCATAACATGATGATCAACACACTAAATGAGTAGTTTTTTACATCAATCACACATTAGTTGATTACAAAAAAATTACTCCACAATAGAAAATTTATGTCTAGCATTAGTTTTTGCTACATAAAAAATTTGACACTACATGGTAAATAATGAGACTCAAGTTATCATAAAAGTAGATCCTTTGAATTTTTTAATGGAAAAACCACATCTCTCCAATTGAATTGCAAATTTGACTTAAAAATAGTTCTCTAAAAATCAATAAAGGGCTAAATCATTGCAGACCATTTGGTAGTCATACCACTCCTAAACACTAATCCTATTAGTGACACATCTAGAGATGATTAAACTATCTAATCCACTCATTCTAATACTTGTACCATGTTATTTGATGGTTCTCAATGCAAGTTTATTGTAGGGGCATGCGTTATCTTTATCAACCCTTTAGGTCACATAGTTCCTATTGTATATCGATTAAGTTTCTCCTACACCAACACTACAAAACAAGAAGCACTAATCTTAGGTCTATTTTCCACCCAATCCCTCCAAATTAGATCTATTCAAGTATTTGGTGGTTCTTAACTTATGGTCAACCAATTAAATGATGTCTATTAGATAAAATAAGAACATCTTATCCCATACTAAAACATGGTACAATTTTTATCATCACAGTTTGACTACTTTTCTATAGAAAGCATACTAAGCTAACTGACATGTAGATGCAATAGCAAGTATCACATCTTTGATTCCAATTGATATTAATGATGACCAATTTATTTTCATAATTAAATGATTACAATCACCATCAATATCTAACATAGATTTGATTGCACTATCTATTTTAGCCACTACATGCAATTCTACAACTCTAGAATGGTTCTCTAATATCTGTAACTTTCTAAACAAATTTATTATACTAGACACTTTTTCATGAAATGACAAATGCAATTTACACAAACAAGCACTCCATTATGTAATCATTGGTAAATACATTTTTAAACAATCCTTTGATGGACACTTAATTCAATGTTTAACTTTAGTAGAAGCCAAAGTTTGTCTTACACAGATACATGATAGTGAGTGTGGTGGTCACTTCAATGGAAAAGCCATGTCACGCAAATTGCTTCGATAGGGGTACTACTGGCCCACCATGGAAGATGAATGTTTAAAATATGCAAAACTATGAAAAAAATGTCAATGACATAGCAACTTACAACATGAACCATCACAATAATTACAACCTATTGTCTCTCCATGACCATTCATGTTATGGGGATTTGGTCTTATTAGAAAAATTAACCTTGAATCTATCGATGGGAATAAGTTCATAATCATAGTATGGGGATTTGATCTTATTTGAAAAAATAAACCTAAATATACCGATGGACATAAGTTCATAATCATAGCCACATAATACTTTACCAAATGGGTATAAGCCATTCCACTTCAATCTACTATAGGGGAGGACATTTACAGCTTTCTCATGACACATTATTTCACACTTCGGCTTACCCATAGCCATCATTTATAATAATGGAACATCATTCAAGATAAAAATTGTCAAGAAAATTTTCACAAAATATAAGATTAAACACACAGTCTCTACTCCATATTACCCACAAGGAAATAGTCAAGCAGAGGTACCAATAAAACTATTAACAACATTTTAAGCAAAACAGTAACCAAATTTAGAGATGATTGGCATAATCAAGTAGTCTTTGCATTATGAGCTATCACATAAGTATCTACATGCCCACAAGAGCCACTCCTCATTCACTTGTTTATGGCACAAAATTAGTTTTACCATTGGAATCAGAAATCCCATCTCTTTGTCTCTCTTAAAGGTATTCTCACTGATGACTAGTATCATGAAAAGTGTCTACACTAGCTCAAGAAATTATACCATACATGCATTCAAGTAGTAAAACATCTCAAAATCTACCAACAATGTATATAATGATCCTATAAAAAATGAGTTCACACTAGAGAATTTAAAGTATATGATCTCATTCTCAAAGAAAATCTTCACAATGTCAATCGCAAAGAAGAAATCAAAGGAAAATTCAAACCAAATTGGCTAGGTCAATACATTATTACTAAAAATCTGAGCCCTAAAGTGTATCATCTATCCTCACTTGAAGGAAAGAAACTCAAGAATCCAATGAATATTATGCATCTACATAGATTTCATGTCTAGAATTTCATTTCACACATTGTATTGTACATAATTCTTCAAAATTACTTGTACATAGTTTCTTTTTCTTAATTTTACATATTTATTTATCAAATATGTTTTACATAGTCTTCATTTGATTGATTTTATATATCTCTTATCAAAAATAACAAAAAAATTCAAATATTTCAAAATACAAAAACATGCAAATAATCTAGAAACACCAAAAATATTTTGATTGTATGTATCATCCATGCTTTACATTTATACTATCATGCTAGACTTACATTTATTTTTCTATGCTATTTTTTGTCGATTTATCTATATTACCATGCTTCACTTGATCTTCTTTGATTGTGTATAATAACATTCATATCCTTGATTACTTCAATCTACTCATTGAGGGGGCATCCTATTTCATACATTCAAAACACATATCGATATATCTACCCACTAGGGAAATATTATACATGACTACACCATCTAATTTATGTCATTCCTACACCATACACTCTATATTAACATGTTGACGTACATTAATTACTAGATTACACAAATTACTCTATCAACACTCACTAGTACCTAGTCTTGTACTACATGTCTTGTATACTTCCAAATTCTTGATTTGATTAGTTAGATGCGATTGTATTTCCAATTTTTACATGATTTCCTTTCTTTATTTGTGTATATAGATGTGATTTCCTTTCACAATTATAGTTTTGTCTCATGTATGTGCCTTAGGACATTTTCCAATGTCCTTTATTTCTATTCTCGTGTGTGCCTTAGGAAATTTTCCAATGTCTTTTGCCTGTACTCTTCCATGATTGTGGATTTC
Source organism: Torreya grandis (assembly GCA_037957365.1). Classification (NCBI taxonomy): domain Eukaryota; kingdom Viridiplantae; phylum Streptophyta; class Pinopsida; order Cupressales; family Taxaceae; genus Torreya; species Torreya grandis. The sequence continues at coordinate 440,325 of JARHVA010006389.1, read as the reverse complement.
ATGCCAACCTTGCTTCTTTTAATAGTGTGTATGTGGCATTTGAACATGCCTTGTATGTTTGCTTTCCAATTTGAGTGACATGTGCCCATGTCCCTTGTTTGTTTGGTCCCTTTGCCACTCTTGTATGCTTCTTACATCTTGCCTTGTATGCTTGTTACTTGATTATTTTTTGATTGTATGAAATTCTATGACCCAAATAATGCATTATTCTTGATTTCTTTGGTGACATGATGGACATCATGCTCCATCCCTCCATGACAACTAAAAACTAGCCAAACTTCTAGTTTTAGTTTAGTATATTACACATGCTATTACATTGTTATATCTATCTAGGCATACCCATGTTGATCTAATAATCTCTCATTACAAACCATGTTATATCTTGAGATATCTTATAGATTATCATTGCTATATCATGTATCTTTGCAGCATAACACACTTGTAAAGATATTTATTCTGAGGGTAGTCATTTCATGGTCTTCATTCCTACCCTCATAAGAGGGGAAAAAAATAGGGGTTTTGTCACAAAGGTCAGAGATCCTAATGATAAAAAAAGTAGCATTCATAACACCTAAAATAGCAACCAAACATAAAACTAGATAAAACAGACTAGGCAAATAGTGAAAATGTTATAATAGTTACCAGATTTAGCCTAAGAGAACAATGCCAGTATTGGACAATAATGTTGGTGCCACTAGTGTCCACTTTCGATGCTCTTGTCTAAATAGCATAAAAACTAGACTTTCTAGAAGTAATCAAAAAAGTAGGTTCAACTACAGTTTTGCATAGTCAGACTAGTTCAAAATCAATAGTTTTCAATACACTTTTGCTCAAAGAATCTAGATATAAGGGACATCATTTATAGCATGATGTCTCTCACTTCCATTTTTAGATACGGTAGTTGATATAACTTCTAGAATAAAATCAATGTTTTAGACACCAGTGATTGGTGGCAGTGTACATGGCATATTTGTTTTCTTTTATTTCTAAATTCAATATTACCCATACATTCTTAGTAGTTTCATGCATTGTTCCATCTACAGGTGGTAGGTTTGATTTTGGAGTGGATTTCATACAAGCCTAACTTCCACATTTTGGAGTGGTTTTCATATAAGCCTAGTACACCAGTTTTACAGTGGTTTTCATAGAAGCCTAATCTCCATCTTTATGAGTGGCCAAGAGTGGCCTAGTTTCCAAAATACATTCAACTATCCACACCAACATTTTCATATCATAATACATTCATAGGCTTCATGATCTATCTCATACAACATACATTTCATATCAATTTCAATTCATAGCTTTTCTTCATAAGGCAATGATGGAGCCAAAGGAATAGCTAGCCTTTGTGTTCTTGAGCCACCTATTTAGATGGATTGGACACATAATCCAAACATAGATAAACACACATTTTATAACATAGCTTTTGTTAGTGGTTGATGATGGAGCCAAAGGGCTAGCCTTTGCATTCTTGATCCACTTCTAGAGAATTGAGAATTCAGGTCCAATCATGATATTACTCTTGGTACAACACACATCCATCATCACTGAACATCACAATAGATTTTTTATTGGTCTGCATACTCGATGATGTGTATTTTTTCCTTTCTCTTCATCTCTCTCTTACCCAATTTTATATGTTCTTATTTTAGATATAACATATCTAGTAATAACTAATTTACTCTTTGTTTTCTATTTCATATTTGCACTTTACAGTATGTTCTCTCTATGCACACCTAACATCACACAAGTTTCATGGGCTTCACCCTTATAGGTAAGTTTAGGTACACTTTCTATTTTTCCTTTATCCTAGTATCTCACTTTTTTACATCACTAAAATTAAGGGGGGAAATATAGTCATATAAAATGTAAAAATTGGTAACTTGAGTCTAGCTAATGACACCCAACCCATAGGTCCTTCCTACTTGCCTTCATGACCCGCATAGGCTTCTTTTCACTAATTGCCAATCATTCTTAGCTTTTCAGACTTGATCTTAGCTTAACCAAACTACTCTTTCCATTAAAAATCCATCCCCCAGGCCCCATTAGATAAGGACAATAACACCCAACTTTGACTATAGCATTAGTGCCACTAGTGTTCATTTTCAGTGCTCCTATCCAAGTGTATTTTTAGCCCCAATGGTGAGTTTCTTATGGTTCCCCATCCTTCTCCATGTTGGCCTAATATGAGCACATTCAACCCATGACCAATATATCCCTATAAAATCCAATTCAAAGATCATTTGGAGAGGGTTGGTAATTATCACTAAGCAAGAAAGAATACTAGCAAGACTACTCAAGCAATCTTCCCTATTATCTACATAAAACCAGCCAACACATTTACAAGCTTATCAAAATACATGCATCAGTCCCTAACCACCTCAAACACACCTATTTTTAGCATTGGCATCTTCATACACACTATTACACAAAGCACATCAAGTGGGAGAACTACATATGGCTTGATCCCTCTTCAGAGTATTGGTATGTAGGTAACATACCCACACAAGGGTGTGGATACATGTTTAGTAAATACTACACACACTAACACCCCCTCTTTCTCAAAATTGGTCAAATTATAAAGGATTCTAGGGTTTGAAGACAAAATATTATTTATAAGGAATTCTATAAGCATCCAACAATTAAGAATTCACAAGCAATGTCACATAGATATAGTGAATAAAACTTAGAAAGCTCAAGTCTCTTGGATAACAATGGTAGAGGTGGAATACAATCCTAATGCCACTAGTTTTCTATTTTAGCACTCCTATCCAATCATAAAATGAAGGTCAAATCTTGAATTGTGATGTCCCAGTCTTGCACAGTGAATTCCAAACTTTGTCTTAGTCATCTCAATTAGTTTCCAACTAAGTCTTGTTTTATAACCCTTATTACTATTTTTTAAAAAGATTAAAATTGCAATCAAATTTTTAAAAATTAGTAGCTTAATTATTGCATATTTATTGATTTTACTATTCAGACCCTTTAACTAAATTAGGAATAATACTCTAATATTCTCAAAATTGATAAATCATTTGGTGAACCTAACTTACTTTATTTACTCATAAAAAACCTAGAAACCCTAGGGTAAATTTTCTACTAATTTTTTCTATATTTTTTTAATTTTTTACTTGCATAGTAAAATTAAAAATTAGCATTACATTTTAAAATTTCATAGTAATTTTAAACTAATTTTCTTCCAAACCCTAGTTGCCCATACTAGGTCCTGGTATTTTCCCAATATTTTTCCTATATTTTTCTAATTTTTTACCTCCATCAAAAAATTAGAAATTAGCATTACATTTTAAAATTTCATAGTAATTTTAAAAATAATTTTATTTCTAACCCAAGTTGCCCATACTAGGTCTCGGTATTTTTCTTGTAATTTTCCAGTACTTTTTTAATTTTTTATTAGCATATTAAAATCAGAAATTCACCTCAAATTTCAAAATTCAATAGTAATTTTCAATAACAATTATTTTTCAAAACCCTAGTGGCACATCATAAGTCCCATTAAATCAAAAAAAATCCAATAAATCTCTAAATTTTTACTTGGATACCTAACTCAGAAATTTACCTTAAATTTCAAAATTTCATAGTAATTTTCAAATTAATCATCTTTCAAACCCTAGCTGCATACACTAGGTCCCATTACTTCTTGAGGTATCACCTTACACTTGAAATCAAATTTCAAATGTGGATCTCACTTATTTTTAAATATTTATTACATTTTTAGTAAATAATAAGGAGACAATACTTGGTCCTATCATGTACATGAATGATGAAGTCTACCATACGTTAATACAAATCTTCATTCTTTGCATTTCATTCTTAATTTTCATAATATGGGATGATATTAAGAGGGTTATTGTTAAAAATATTAATATACCTATTGCCTTACCTCCCTTGGATCCTCTATCTCATGTTGAGTTATGTTACATGGTCCATTTTAATCTTCCCCAAGTCACTACCCATCGCCAAAGAGCCTAGTTGACACCCTTTATCCCTCTGCCACCTCGACCTATCAATTATCTTCACTCTCCTCTCATAGCTAATACTATTCCTATATGAATGGTAGATAATGTGGTTAGATTTGTTACTTGACGTACCACCATGCCTCTTCCACCTAGTCAGGAGACCCATCACCCTCTTATTCTTTCCCATCCCAGGCCCAACCCACCCACACAGGCAGATCTGCACAAGGCTTATGATATTGTTGATCAGTTGAGAAACACTCCAACTAAGATTTCCATGTTATAGCTACTTTAGAAAGCCAATGTGTTAAAAGGTATTCTTTATCAAGCACTCACTTAGACTTCTATGATTTAGAGCCTTATTATTTTGCATCAATGGTCAACACTTTAAAAACTATAGAAGATATAATTTCTTTTGATTGTGAGGAAATGCCATCTTAGACAATTATTGATTAAAATTTACTACTATTTATACAAGCTCAAGTCAAAACTATCATAGTTAAAAGTTTCTTAGTTGATTGTGGTTTTGAACTTAATATATGTAATATTACATTCTTATAGACTATGGGCATAGATATGGCATCCATGAAAAAATCATATAAGAATATTAGAAGGTTTGATGATATACCACAATAGACATTGTGCACCATTGCTTTGGATATAATGGGAGGGCCAAAATCCCTCTCTACATAGTTTTAGATCATGCCAGATCCTCTTCATTATAATCTTTTATTTTGATGACCTTAGATACATGCCATAGGGGTAGTTTCTTCTACTCTTTATCGATGTGTTAATTTTCTCCATGAAAGATACTATACACATGCTTAGAAGATAACTAGCCACTTAGATATTATCAAATTATAGAATCATCTTCAACTATCTCACTAGATGGGACACCTCATATCATAGTTTAGTCATAATCTCATTACATTTCTCTTGATAAGATACATACATATGAGGTAAGAGATACTAACACATCTCGCACTCCTCTACTTACAATTGTGTCCTTATCTCTAGATATTCAACCAGTCACAGTAAATTCTACCATTCCAGCTACTCCATCGGTCATGGTTCCTACACCTATTAAAGTATACATTCATTGATAGTAGTTCCAATAGTACTATTTGATTCTATAGATGAAGTTACTTTGATAGTTACATATACTCTCACATCATCACTATATTCTATTACTACAGTTGATGAGAATACCATATCACAACTACCCCTTGTCATAAACTCTAAGTTACAATATGTACATGATGTTGATACAAATTTATAAGCTACTTCAAATATTGATATGACACCCACACTCCTAGATGAATATTTGTTTGGATTGATATTTATACTAGTAGGTCTAGGAGAGTATTGATATGACTTTAGAGCTCTCATTACACATCCTACATCACTCTTACAATCTCACACTACACTCTCAAGATATAATCTACAATCATGGCCATAGACATATCACTTAGCACATATAATTCACATGGTTACCTATATAGATATAGAGCTAGTCATTCAGATTTAAGTAGGTATCACATAGCATCAACCACATATTATGCTATAGATGTTACTTAATTATGGATTAATCACATTCCCTATAGTGCAACATAGATCTATTAGCAAAGTATCATAACAAAATGGTTTCCCATTTTGCCTTTTTCATAAGATTATAGGTTATAATATAAACTCATGTACAACTTTACAATAGAGATTTGATAAAATACAAGTTTAGGGTATTATTTAGATTACAGCACCACCAACACCAACTTCATCACTTCCACTGAATAAATCTACCAGTAGATCAAAATGTCCCATAGGAGAATTAGCATTTCCACCATTAGATCAATCTTCAGTTTGCCTTCAATAGGATCACACTATGTACACAAAATTTGTAGCATATGATAATACTTATGATGATGATTGAGGCATTTGATGATGGCAGTGATCCCTTCCTCCATATCCATCCTCAATGAGCTCCATCCTTGGACCCTTTACCCCCTTTATCCTAGTCTTTTATGTCATTATGTACATATCGTTATTCTCAAATGCTTGTACATAATTTCCTTATGATTGATTGTATATAGCTTCATTTTATTTTCTTGTACATAGTTTATTTTTGCTTACTTGTAAATAGTCTTCTTGTGATTGATTGTACATATCTCAAATATCAAAAATTCAAAAAAAAATCAAACTATCAAAAATACCAAAAACATTTAAATATTTGAAAATACAAAAACATGCAAATAATTCAAAAACACTAAAAATATTTTGATTGTATGCATCATCCATTCCTTACATTTCTAATATCATGTTATACTTACATTTTCTATTCTATGCTATTGTTTGTCAATTTATCTACATTACTATGCTTCACTTGATCTTCATTGAGTGTGTGCAGTGACATCCAAATCCTTGATTGTTTCACTCTACCCATTGAGAGGACATCCTACTTCATACATTCAAGACACATATTGATATATCTACCCACTAGGGGCATATTTTATATGACTAGACCATCTAAGTTATGTCATTCCTACACCACACACTCTAGATTATTATGTTTATATACATTACTTAGTAGATTACATAGATTACTCTATCAACACCCACCAGTATATATCACTCATGTATTTTCTTAGTATATACCTAGTCTTGTACTATATGTCTTTCATACTTTCAAATTCTTATTTTTATTAGTTAGATGCAATTGTATTTCTAGTTTTTACATGATTTCCTTTCTTGCTTTGTATAGCTAGATGTGATTTCATTTCTCAGTTCTATTTTTTTCTCTTATATGTGCCTTAGCACATTTACCAATGTCCTTTGCTTCTATTATTGTGTATGCCTTAGGACATTTGCTAATATCCTTTTCTTGTAATCTTCCATATGATTGTGGCTTTTATGCCAACCTTGCTTCTTCTAATTATATGTGTATGTGGCATTTAAACATACTTTATATGCTTTCTTTATAGTTTGAGTGACATGTGCCCATGTCCCTTATTTGTTTGGCCCTTTGGACACTCTTGTATGCTTCTTACATCTTTCTTTGTATGTTTGTTACTTGATTTCTTCTTTATTGTGAACAATGCCATGATCCACATCATGCATTATTTTTTCTTTCTTGGATGCCATGATGGGAATCATGCTCCATCCCTCCATGACAACTAACAACTAACTACTAAATACTAACAAGTAGCCAGACTTCTAATTCCAATTTAGTAAGCTACACATGCTATTACATTTTTATATCTATCTAGGCATACCCCTATTGATCTAACAATCTCTCATTACAAACCATGTTATATCTTGAGATATCTTGTCGATTATCATTGTTAGATCATGTATCTTTGCAATGTAACACACTTGTAGGGATATTTATTCTGAGGGTAGTTATTTTAGGGTCTTAATTTCTACCCTAAAAAAAGGGGTAAATAAATAAGGTTTTTTTCATAGAGATAAGAGCTCCTAACAATCAAAAAGCAGTATTTAGAACACCCATAATAGAAACCAAACATCAACCTAGACATAATAGACCAAATAAATAGTGAAAATGTCAGAACAATTACCAAATTTAACCTAAGACAATAGTGTCCAGATTAGACTACAATGTTAGTGCCACTACTATTTATTTTTAGCACTCTTGTCCAAATAGCATAAAAACTAGACTTTCTAGAAATAGGTAAAAAAATAGGTTCAGCTACAGTTTTGCACAGTCATACCAATTCAAAATCAATAGTTTTAGTACACTTTTGCTTAGAGAGTCTAGATATAGGGGGCATCATATGCGGCACGATGGCTCTCACTTCCAATTTTAAATAAAATATTTGATATAACTTCTAAATCATAATCCATGTTTTAGACACCAGTGATTGGGGGTAATGTGTGCAGCACATTTATTTTCTTTTAATTTTGAGTTTAGTATTACCCAAAAATTCTTAGTAGTTGTGTGTCATATTCCATCTACAGGTGGTTGGCATCATTTTGGAGTGGCTTTCATATAATCCTAGTGTACCAATTTCAGAGTGGATTTCATACAAGCCTAATCTCCATCTTTTGGAGTGACCAAAAGTGTCTTAGTTTTCAACATACATTCAGCTATTCATGCCAACATTGTTAGATCATATTACATTCATGGACCTCAGGGGCCATCCCGTATGATACACATCCATACTAGTATCATTGCATAGCTTCACTTCATGGGGTAATGATGGAGCCAAAGGACTAGTTATCCTTTGTATTATTAAGCAACCTATTCAGAGGGATTGTAACATAGTCCAAACATCGATCAACACACGTATGACCACCTAGTTTCACTTAGTGTGTAATGATGGAGCCAAAAGTCTAGGCTTTACATTCTTGAGTCACTTATGGGGAGTTGAGCACTCAGCTTCATTCATGATATTAATCTTATTTCATCATACATCTAGTATCACTCAACATCACTCAGCATCACAATATATCTTATATTAGTCCACATACCTGGCGAGGTGTATTCATTCATTTCTCTTTCTCTCTCTCTTACCTAGATTTATATGTTTTTATTTTAGATATAGCATATCTAATAAAAATTGATCTACTCTCTATTTTATCTTGTAGATTCACACTTTATAGCATGTTGGATTTATGCATACCCAACATCACATAAATTTATGAGCTTCATCTTTACAAGTAAGTTTATGTATGATTTCTATTTTTCCTTTGTCCTAGTATTTCACTTTTTTGCATCATTTGAATAAAGTAGGGGTAAATGTAGTCATATAAAATGTGAAAATTAGTAATTTGAATGTGGTTAATGACACCCAACCCATAGGTAAATCTTGCTTGCTTCCATGACCCTCATAGGCTTCTTTTCATTGATTCCCAATCATCTGTAGCCTTCCAGACCTTATCCCAGCTCAACAAAACTACTCTTTCCATGACAAATCCATCCCCCCAGGCCCTGTTAACTAAGGACAATAGTGCCCAACTTGGACTAAAATGTCAATGCCACTAGTGTCCACTTTTAGCACTCCCATCTAAGTGCATTTTTAGCCTTAATAGTCAGTTCTTTCTAGTTCTCCATCCTTCTCCTTGTTGAACTAATGTGAGCACATTCAATCCATGACCAATATATCCCTATAAAATCCCATTCAAAGATCATTTGGAAAGGATTGACAATTATTACTAAGCAAGAAAGAATACAATTAAGACTACTTAGACAATATTTTGTATTATATGCATACAACTAGCCAATACTATTGCAATATTATCCAAATCCTTGTACCAGTCCCTAGCCACTTCAAGCACATCCAATTTTTCATTTTTAATCTTCATATACATTATTGCACAAAGCACATCAAGTGGGATAACTACATATGGCTTGATCCCTCTTGGGAGTATTGGTATGTAGGCAGCCTACCCACAGAGGAAGTGTGGATACACATTTAGTGAATATTACACACACTAACCCCCCCCTTCTCACAATTATTAAAAGTATAAAGGAATATAGAGTTTGAAGATAAAATATTCTCTATAGAGAGTTTCATAGACATCCAACAATTGAGACTTCACAGGCAGGGTCACACAAACATAACAAATAAAACCTAGAAAGCTCAGATCTCTTAAACAATAGGGAAGAGGTAGACTAAAACATCGGTGTCACTAGTGTCCTCTTTTAATGCTCCCATCCAATTATAATATGAAGTCTATATCTTGAATTGTGATAGTGTCCCAGTCCTACATAGTGAATTCCAGACTTTATCTCAGATATCTCAGTTAGTTTCTAGCTAAGTGTTGTTTTCTAACCCTTATTACTATTCTTAACAAGGTTAAAATCACAATAAAATTTATACAAGTTAGTAGCTTAATTATTACATATTTATTTACTGATTTTACTACTCAAACCCATTAACTAAATTAGGAATAATCCTCTAATATTCCCAAAAATTGTTAAATCATTTAGTGAACCTGACCTACTTTGTTTGTGCATAAAAACCCTAGAAACCTTGGGGTAAATTTCCTACTAATTTTTCCTATATTTTATGATTTTTAACCTAAACAATAAAATCAAAAATTAGCATTAAATTTTAAAATTTCATAGTAATTATAAAATAAATTTCTTTCACATCCTAGTTGTCCATATTAGGTCCCGGTATTTTCCCAGTAATTTTCCAATAATTTTCTAATTTTTTACTACCATATTAAAATCAAAAATTCATCTCAAATTTCAAAATTCAATAGTAATTTTTAAAAATATTTATTTTTCAAAACCCTAGTGACACATCCTAGGTCTCTTTAAATCACTATTTTTTAATAAAATCGTAATTTCTTACTTACATAAATCACTCAAAAATTCACTTTAAATTTCAAATTTTCATAGTAATTTTTAAAATAATCATCTTGCAAACCCTAGTTGTATATATTAGGTCCCATTGCTTCTTGAGGTATCACCTTACATGTTTGAGAGCTTTGCATCATTTTTACATAATGTCAAGTTCATTTTTTTTAGGACTTTATATTTCCTATATTCAGTACTTTCCTTCTCTATCACTTTGCCTATTACAAATTATTTCAAAAAAATCATTCAAATTTCAAATTGTTTTCCTACCTTAACAATGGCCCAATACATCAGTTTTGATTAAACTGCTAAAAGGGAACTTCAAAAACTCTTAACTAAACACCCTGACATGTAATATGACTGAAAGAGTGTGCCAAGATCTCTAAATATCATTCAAGCAACAATGTCGATTCCTATAGAGAGAGCTCCAAATTCCAAGAGAAGGAAAAATAATGCATTTGATTGATTAACCTTATAATAAGTAAAATTGGGGTATATATAAGGAAAATTAGGAAAACATGAGGAAGCCCCTAATTTTCCTAATTAACTAATTAAAAATTAAATATAATTAGCCTATGGGCCCTTTATAACTAACCTAAGGAAGTTTAAATAACATAAAATGGCCATACGACTATGTAGGCAAAACCCAATGGGAAAAAACACTACACTAACACCCCCCCCCTTTAAGTGTATCTTAGGTGAGATGAGAATTGGGTCCTGATATTGAAATCCTAATGAGGTACACAAGTACATAGTGATAAACCTTCATATGAGGAAGAAGACGGTGGGACAACCCTAACCCCAATGAGAGCTCATAGATGAAAAAATTTACTCTCTATGAAGGGCTTGGTTAGAATATCTACAATTTGCTTTGATGTTGGATAATATCAAAGATCAATGACTTACTCATTGATAAGCTCCCTGATGAAATGCATGTGAATCTCTATGTGCTTGGTCCTTTGATGGAGAACTGAATTCCTACAAATTTGGATAGTGCTTTGGTTTTTATAGTAGATGATTATTAACTTATGAAATTGGACACCAAACTCAATGAGAATCCCCTAAATCTAGGTTGCTTTAGTGGTGTCATTAAAAACCCCTCTATATTTTTCCTCTATGGATGATAAAGCAACTGCATGCTACTTTTTTCTTAACCAGCTTATTAGACTTGAATCAAATGAGAAACTATAGCCTGAAGCGGAATTTTGACTCTCAATATCTCCAGCCCAATCTAAATATATGTATCAAATCAAATCAACCTCTATTCTTACTCTATAGTGTATCCCATAGTTGTGTGAACCTTAAATATAGTGAAGAATCCACTTTGTTGCTTTCTAATGCAACTCATGTGGCTCCTTTATAAAATAGAAAACTAAACCAACTACATAAGATATGTCTGATCTAGTGTGTGTGGGATAAATAAGACTTCCCACAAGTTGTTGATACAGAGTTACATCAACAATTAGTGTAAGACAATCAACCTCAAGCTTCACACTAGATAAGAAGGGAGTAGGAGCTTGCGTACAATCAACCATGTAGAAAATCAAGAGAATACTTGGATTGTGATAAAGTTATCCCATAATATGATTGAATGATTTCAATCCTATGAAATTAGTGTAGCAATCCCATGTCTATCATTGAAAATTTATCTAAAAGTCATCCACATAGATAACTAAGATCAATAAAGTATCATCTTGCCACAAGATGTAGACATTCAGATCTGAGTGGCATATGGTGAACTTGACTATGAGGAGAAAGGATTACATCTTGGCATACGATGCCCTAGGGGCCTATTTGAGTCTGTAGATAGATTTCCTAAGTATATAGACTAAGGAGGTATCTTCCACAAAGCCTTTTTGTTTCTCAATATATATCTCTTCTTTGAGGTCACCATGTAAAAAATCACTCTTTACATCCATTTGGTGAACATCCCATCGATGTGTGGCTATGATGGCTAGAGTGAGTCTTATATATGTCATCTTGGCTATAGGAGAAAATGTCTTAGTGTAGTCTATGTCAGGAACCTAATAAAACCCCTTTGTAATTAGATGAGCTTTATACTTATCGACTGACCCATTTGAACCATACTTGGTCTGATAAACCCATTTACAATGGAATAATTTTCTTCCTTTCAAAAGAGGGACCAAGTCCCATACTTTATTCCTAATTAGGGAACTGTACTCTTCTTTCATAGCAAAATCCCATTCTAGAATGCTATATGCCTCATGAAAGGTTTGTAGATCTGAGGCAATGACCAAGTAGGCATGTGATGTCCCTTGAAACTATGATCATGTCTACCTTGTACTTTATGGATTTCTAACCCATCCTCCATCACTTTAAAGTGTCTATCTATCCCAAATAAGACTATAATTGTATGAAATTGGAGAATTAAGAGGTGATTCATCATCTGTAGTATGAGTTTGAGATGGAGGAGGAGAATCCTCATTACTGCTCTCATCGCTTGAATTTGAAGAAGAAGAAGAGTCATTCTTATCATCAAGTGGATCTTAAGGTGGATCTATATCACTATCTAAAGTGGAATCAATGTCTAATGAGACTTTTGAAGATTCTAGAGTGTTAAGACTATGTTCAAGTGGGCCCTCATGAAACTTGACACTCCTTTCAATGAACAACTCATGAGTTTTAGGATGGAGAATCCTATATCCCTTAACACCCTCTACATACCCCACAAAGATGCAATACTAACTCTAAGGGTCCATTGCCTTACATTTCTTCTTAGGAACATGTGCCATTGCTAGTGATCCAAACATTTGAAAGTGGTCTACTATGGGATTTTGACCATCCTAAGCTTCAAAATGAGAGATTCCCTTCAAGGCTTTATATGGAACTTGATTCTGAATGTAGCATGCACATTTGATTGATATAGCCCAATAATGAGGAGCAAGAGACTTTGATTGAAGCATGTAGTTTACCATTTCTTTTAAGGTATAGTTATTACATTTAGCCACACCATTCTACTAAGGACTATATGGAACTATGTGGTTCATCTGAATCCCCTCTAATGTGCAAAACTACTCAAATCTGTTGTTGACATACTCCTTTCCATTGTTAGTCTTTAATATTTTAATAGAACATTATGACTTCTTATCCACAAGTTTCTTGAAGTTCTTAAAGTGATCAAAGACCTCAGACTTCTTTTTGAGAAAAAACACCTAGGTGTACCTCAAAAATTCATGAATGAATGTGAGCATGTATCTTGTCCTATTGAATGAATGTTTTGGAAATTGACCTGTTAAATCACTATGGACTATCTCTATCTTCTATTTGGCTCTCCTTACTTTGCCCTTGTCATATTCGCTTCTAAATGCTTTCCAAGAATGCATCCATTGCATAGGCCATCTAAGAATTTGACTTTAGACAACCCTATAATCATGTCCTAATTTCTAAGTTGTTCAAGGTAATGGTAGTTTAAATGGCCAAATCATTCATGCCATAGTTTGCTTACTTCTTATGCATGAGTAAGTAGTACAACTGAGGGCTGATTTGGAGAAAAATATGAGAAGGTATACAACTTGGACTAATGATTGGCCTTACCATAAGACACTACGATATCACTATGTAGCTCCTTGATGACCACTGAATTAGGGGTGAACTCAACTCGCTTCCCTGCACCTATGTGAATGATTTTATATATTGAAAGAAGATTGATGGATAGTGAAGGAACACGTAGAACATCATTTAAGGTCCTATCACTTACTTCAACCAATCCTTTACCATTGAATTTTGTTAAAGTGTCATCACCCATGAGAATTGAAGGCACAGAACATGGCTTTATTTTTTTAAATAGATCCTCTGAGGAGGCCATGTGATAGGAAGCACCCGAGTCAATAACCTAAGTCAAAGGCTGAGAAGCTACTACAACAAGTGCCTTACCCTTATTTTTACCCTTTTTATATCTTTACCCTTTGCAAAATATTGTGCTGATGTGTTCTGAGATGAGGATTTAGGAACACTAATGTTTTTCTTCTCAAGCATCTTAGTCATGGTGTCAATCTTCTTTTTCATGCATTGAGATTCATCATCCCCAAGTTTCTTACAAAAGTTGCATGAGTTTATCTTTCTTAGGTTTCCCACTTGAAGAGGACTCATTTGATGATGCCTTTGGCTTGGCATTATATTTATGATTATTTTTGTGCTCATGATCAGGTTTAGATTGTTTCTTCTCCTATTTTCCATTACTAGAAGGCTTCTTCTTGCCCTGATTGATAATCAAGGCATGTGATTTTGAAGACTTTAGTACACCCATTTGAACCAACTTATCTTGATCCCAAGTCATATCGGCAAAAAATTCATCAAATGATGACATTTTCCATGTGGATCTAAGTGCACATTTGGTAGCATGAAATGTAGAGAGAAAAACTGAATAGTCATGACCCAATTTTACAAGCACAAATAAAATCAACTGGTCATCTATTTTCTTAATGCCACATTGTTTCAACTATAGTCTTAGTGATTTAAACTTTGTAAAGAATTATTTTAGGGTGTCATAATCACTTGGGATCAATGTGATGATCTCATTCTCCAAATCATGACCCCTCATGATGTCCTGCACTCCAAAAAGCTTGTCCAAGATTGTCCAAACTTCATTCAAAGTTTTTATAGATTGAACATGAAATAGAAGGTTGAGAGACATTGACAAGCATAAGAACCCATATGCCTTATCACATATATTTTACCACTTAACCTCTTTTTCATCTATAGCTGTCTCAGTATCCTCACCCATAATAATCTAATAGAGTCCTTTACCTCTCAAAATGAGTTGTATTTTAGACTTCCATTCTAGATAGTTAAATGGTGTGAGTGGTTTGATGTTTAAATCTATTATCACAAATTAGAATGAGAAAAATTATAGAATTAAAATGAAATAAAAAAATAGAAAACACACAGTTAAATAATCCCTTAAACTATCAAGAATACCCCCCATAAAGTTATAATGCACACACGCTCAGACTTGGATATTAAGCACAGTCGAGAATGCATCTATGAGCAACCAATGTGAGAAAGTATGAAATGGATTTAAGGGAAAATCAATAATTCATACAAGAGGAAAGGAACAAAGGTTTAGAGATATTTTTAAGCTATTACACCATGTGAAAATTTGATATTACAAAAGTCTTAAAATAATATCACCAATGTATAGAGCTCAAGAAACTATGTACTTTAAAAAAACAACACCCAAAAAGGAGATATGAATTTCAAGATATAGCACTTACTGGTTCTTACTCCCACATATTCTTAGACCCTTTACAAAAATTAATAAGTAATTACCCTTTGAAAACCTTATTACTTCTTAGCAATATATTTCAGGTTATTTGAATAACTTTACTTTAGGCATTTAATACAGTGAGACTGCCTCCAAAACCTAAATTGGTCTTGCCATGTTGATTGGGTTTATGAATAGCAACTACTTCAAGGTTTCAAAATTGATTTACTATTATCAAGGATCATTAATAACCCTACTAAACCTTGATTACTTTGAAGTAGTTGGGTTGGAGAAACCTGATTGCTTCTTCTAGTGTAGTTCAGGTTTTTCAAACTAGTTTACATAACTTCATGAATTTAAAGTAAAGTAATGCCGAAAGCCTAAATGGGTCTTGTAAGAAAGTTGTATCACTTTGAAAATTTGATTTGGTTTGGAATCAAGTAACAGCCCTCTGAGAACCTAATTTTTCTATGGAGAGTAAATCGGGGTTTGCAGGCTTGATTACTTCATCCATACAGACGTCTGACCAGATGGAAGAAATTGATTTCTAAGAAAATCTATGAACTTTATCAAAAATCTAAAATCAATCCATTTTAGATCTCATAAAACATATAAAATATATGCAAATATATATGTCATCAAAGGCCTTTTGACATGAGTTTTGAGGCAGATTAATAAAATTCCTCCAAGGTCAAAAATGGTGGCCAAGGCAGAAGAAAATATCATAGCAAGGTGAATGCATGGAGGATCTTACCAAGGATTTTTATGCATGAGGCTAGTAAGAAGGATCTGATACCATGAAAGAGTGTGCCAAGATCTTTGAATAGCATTCAAGCAACAATGTCAATTTTTGTAAAGAGAGCTTTAAAATTCTAAGAGAAGGAAAAATAATGCATTTGATTGATTAACCTTCCAAAAAGTAAAAGTGGGGTACATATAGGAGAAATTAGGGAAACATGAGGAATCCCCTGATTTTCCTAATTAACTAATTAAAAATTAAATATAATTAGCCTATGGACCCTTTATATATAACCTAAGGAAGCTTAAGTAACATAGAATGGTCATATGACCATGTAGGCAAAATCCAATGGGAAAAAGCACTACACTAATAATGACATGCTTAAAATACTACAAGAGGCACAATAGAAAGTGAACAATGGTCAATCTTCTCAAACCATAGAGAAACCAATTGTAAATGATATTACAAGGGCAAATATATCTCAATAATCCCCTATAGCAACCCAACCTACTTCTATGCCACCACCTACAACTAGTACATCTTTATCTCCTAATGTGGCAACCCTTGTGAAAGAGATAAGATCTCTTCAATCCAAGGTGATAAATTTTGAGTAAGGTGCCTCTATACCCACATGGGCTTTGGATTCTTTTACCCTATTGCATACACCATTGGCATGTCACATTACTTCTACACCCTTGCCACAAGGTTTTGTTCAACCCAAGCTTACTCTATATGGTGACAAGGGTGATCTAGAGACACATTTGAGAGATTTTCATGCAACATGCTTGGATTTTGTACCAAATGACTAGTTACTTACCAAGTTATTTCCATAGAGCCTAAAGGATTATGTTTTTTAATGGTTCTATAGTCTACCAAATCAGTGGGTCAATGAATTCAATCCTTTAGCCCATGTTCCTAGATCATTTCAGCATTAACATTTGGTGATAAGGTTTCATATGCCCAAAATGTACAATAGAAAC
This sequence comes from Torreya grandis, assembly GCA_037957365.1. Lineage (NCBI taxonomy): Eukaryota > Viridiplantae > Streptophyta > Pinopsida > Cupressales > Taxaceae > Torreya > Torreya grandis. The sequence goes on along the minus strand of JARHVA010006389.1, from coordinate 423,089 downwards.
AAAGGTCAAATGAACATTTCATAGATTATGTTCTTCTATATAAGACTATTTTGGTTAAGATAACTATCCCCATGGCCAATCAAGAGTTACAAGATCTCTTCAAATAGAGTCTTCTACCAACTTTTCATGAATCAATTATATTCAAAAGATTCTCTTCCTTCATTGAATTATGTCACACATTAAAGGAAAGAGAATTCAAATTAATTTCAATGGGAAAACTTAAGTACATAGTATCTCAAAAATAATAAACAAGAGTAATAACAAAGTACCATACAAATTCAAGGGTAATGATAGCAAGAGTCAGAATCAATCGACAGTTAATGTGGCTTTTGAGCTCCCTCAGTGTGTGGTTTTATTATCACTTCCTCAATGAACCTTTACCAATCTTCTAGTTTTGACAACCAGATTTTTATATTAGCTATTGGAATGTAACATCATATCTCTCCCTCCTATTTGGGAAGTTGACCCAACAAAGCATTTTTGATGGGGATACATCAAATAGATACATTAGTTTGAGACATAAGATACATAATTTAATAAATGATTGATCTTAGAACTTTAGTTGAGCCTCCTTAGACAAATCAAAAATGAGATAAATCTTTGAAAATCTTCTCATTTCCCTTTTCATAGCATTCTAAACAAGACATAGGGGACACATCAGGGGTTCACTATGTATGTCATGCACAGCTACCACCAGATACATACAAGTCACCTTCAATTGAGACACATCTTTTGAGCAACATGATTATGTATATAATTCTAGAGTTTCAGCTAGATCTTCCATCTCCTTCTCAAATCAAGAGATCATTGAGTATGATTTAGATTATCATGCACTCTTTATTAGAGTTTACATTCATAATCATCCTATTCAGTGTTCTCATAGATAATAGATCTAGTGTGAGCATGTGCACTATGACATTATTGTATCATTTGAAATATTTAGAGTAAGATATTACCCTAATAGACATAGATATTAGAAAATTTAGTGTTCACATACAGATTTCACTAGGTGAGATTCTACTTCCTCTATAGGTTGGTCTAACACACATGGACACACCATTTACTATAGTTCCCAGTGAAGGAGTTTTTGATACACTACTTGGTCGATTATGGATTCAAAAAATTCAAGCAGTAACTTTTATAGTTCACAAATGCATGAAATTCATTCATGCTAATTAGGTTGGTATAGTTGGTGGAGTTCCATATGAGTTACCACTCCCCACTTCAGATCCATCTACTATTGCATAGTCATCAATTTTAGTTTTGCCACTAGTTTCAATTTTGCCACTAGTTATAGTTCCTCCTCCAATTCTAATATAGACATAGTTGAGGCATCCATCACCAGCATAAAGATTTCATACACCTCTAGAGCTTCAGGATTCTAGACAGCTTCTAGTTATAGTGTTCACACCTAGGTTAGTATCATTGAGATCTCAGGAATCTACTCATAGAGCACATGCTCATAGAGCTTCTCATACTACCATATGGGTCCCTAAGATCCCTACAATTGCATGCACTTCTTAGAGTTACATGGGGAACTCAGTTGTTTTCTAATTTAGATATTTTAGATCATTTATAACATATAAAACTCTTAGAGCCATAGTCTCAGCACTTCCATCGTACTTCATGATCATGCACAATTCCTCTCCTTGATACAAAACACTATGATAGGGAGTCTCCCATGAGACTCATTAGTTAGTATCATTTCTTCTTATTTTTTCTTGTACATAGTCTCTTTTATGCTTGATTATACATAGCTTATATCAAAAATACCAAAAATACTTCAAATATTTCAAAATACAAAAATATATAAATAATTCAACAAACATCAAGAATATTTTGATTATATGCATCATCCATTCTATACATTTAGACTATCATGCTAGACTTACATTTGCTATTCTATGCTATTATTTTTTGATTTATCTATATTACCATGCTTCACTTAATCTTCTTTGAGTGTGTGTAGTGACATCTAGATCCTTGATTGCTTCACTCCACCCACTGAGGGGGCATCCTACTTATACATAGATATACATAACAACTAGGGGCATCTTATACATGACTACACCATCAAGGTTATGTCATTACTACACCACACACTCTAGTTATCATGTCGATGTACATTACTTACTAGTTTACATAGATTACTCTATCGACATTCTACTAGTATATAACACTTATATATTTCTTAGCATATACCTAGTCTTGTACTAACATGTCTTGCATACTTTCACTTCTTTCTTTGATTAGTTAGATGTGATTATATTTCTAGTATATTACTTGGTTTCTTTTTTTTCTTTACATATCTAGATGGATTACATTTCTCAGTTCTAGTTTTGTCTTATGTATGTGCCTTAAGACATTTACTAATGTCCTTTTCTTCTATTCTTGTATGTGCCTTAGGATATTTGTCAATGTCTTTCATTTGTACTTTTCCATGTGATTGTGGATTTCACAGCAACCTTGCTTCTTCCAATTGTATGTTTATATGGTATTTTAACATGTTTTATATGCTTGATTTGTAGTTTGAGTGACATGTGCCCATATGCCTTATTTTCTTGGCTCCTTTGCCACTCTTGTATGATTGTTGCTTGATTTCTTCTCAATTGTGTGCAATGCCATGATTCACATCATGCATTATTATTGCTTTCTTGGATGCCATGATGGCATCATGCTCCATACCTCCATGATAAATAATAACTAAAAAATAGCTAGACTTCTAGTTTTAGTTTAGTACATTACACATGTTATTACATTATTATATCTATCAGGGCATATCCACGTTGATCTAACAATCTCTTATTACAAACCATGTTATATCTTGAGATATCTTATCAATTATCATTGCTATATCATGTATTTTTGTATCATAACACACTTTTAGGGCTCTTTCTTCTGAGGAAAATCATTATAGGGTCTTCATTCCTACCCTCAAAAGAGGGGGAAATAAATAGGGGTTTTGTCACAGAGATTAGAGATCTTAACGGTTGAAAAAGCAACATTTAACACATTTAGAATAGCAACCAAAAATCAAACCAGATAGAACAAACTGGGTAGAGAGTGAAAATGTTAGAATATGCATCAAATTTAGTGCAAGATAATAGTGCTAAGATTGGATTATAGTGTTGGTGTCACTATTGTCTATTTTTTATGCTCCTATCCAAACAACAACAAAATAGACTTTCTAGAAGTAGGTATAAAAGTAGGTTCAACTATAATTTTTCATAATTAAACTAGCTCATAATCAATAGTTTTTAGTACACTTTTGCTTAGAGAATCTAGATATAGGGGGCATCATGCATGTCATGATGGCTCTCACTTCCAATTTTAGATATGGTAGTTGATATAACTTTTAGATCAAAATCCATGTTTCAACCATCAATGATTGGGGGCAATATGCATGGCACAATTATTTTTTTTATTTTGAGTTTAGTATTATATAAGAATTCTTAGCAGTTGTGTGTCTTATTCCATTTATAGGGGTTGGCATCATTTTGGAGTGGCTTTCATACATGCCTAACTTCCACATTTTGGAGTAGAATTCATATAATCCTAATGCACCAATTTTGAAGTGGCATTCATATAAGCCTAATATCCATCATTCAAAGTGTCCAAAAGTGGCCTACTTTCTAGCATAGATTTGGCCTATTTTCATAAGTTTATGTACTCCACATCACAATAGGTTTTGTATTAGTCCACATATCTAGTGAGGTGTATTCATTACTTTCTCTTCCTATCTCTCTAACCTAGCTTTATATGTTCTTATTTTAGATATAGTGTAACTGATTTATTCTCTATTTTCTCTTGCAGATTCATACTTCACAATGTACTCTATCTACACACACTCAACATCACATAGCTTCACCCTTATAGGTAAGTTCAGGTACTCTTTCTATTTTTCCTTTATCCTAGTATTTTTATTTGTTGTATCACTAGAATAAATGGGATGAAAATGTAGTCATATAAAATATAAAAATTGGTAACTTGAGTGTGGCTAATGACACCCAACCCATAGGTCCCTCTTGCTTACTTTCATGACCCTCATAAGAATTTTGCACTGATTCTCAATCATCTTTAGCCTTCCAGACTTGATCTTTAATCAACTAGACTGCTCTTTCCATGATAAATACATCCCATAGGAACTATCAACTAAGGATAATAGTGCCCAATCTGGACTACAACACCTATACTACTAGTGTCTACTTTTGATGCTCTTATCCAAGTGCATTTTTAGCCCTAATGGTTAGTTTCTTCTAGTTCCCCATCCTTCTCCTTGTTGGCCTAATGCAATCACATTCAATCCATGAATAATAGATCCATATAAAATTCCATTCAAATATCATTTGGAGAGGGTTGGCAATTATCATTAAGCAAGCAAAAATACAAGCAAGATTACTTAGGTAATCTTCCCTATTCTCTACATACATTCAACCAACACACTTACAAGTTTATATAAATATTTACACCAATCCCTAGATACCTAAATCACATCTAATTTATCTTTTTACATCTTCATACACACTTTTACATAAAACACATCAAGTGGGAGAACTACATATGGCTTGATCCCTCATCAAAGTATTGATATGTAGGCAGTGTGACCACACAAGGGGTCTGTATACACATTCAGTGAATCTTACACACACTAACCCCCACAGTTTCTCAAAATTGGTCAAATTATAAAGGATTCTAGGGTTTTAAGATAAAATCTACTCTATATGGAGTTCCATGGACCACTGGAAGTCAAAACTTCATAAGCAGGGTCACACAAACATAGTGAACAAACCTCAAAAATCTTTAGTCTCCTGGATAATAGTGGTAGAGGTGGGCTATAGTGGTAGTGCCACTAGTGTCTTATTTTGGAGCTCCTATCCAATCATAAAATGAAGTTCAGATCCTGAATTGTGACAATGTCTCAATCTTGTACAGTGAATTCTAGACTTTGTCTCAGTCATCTGGATCAGTTTCTAGCTAAGTCTTATTTTATAGCCCTTATTACTATTCTTAGAAATGTTAAAATCATAATAAAATTTATATAAATTAGTAGCTTAATTATTGTATATTTATTTACTAATTTTAATACTTAGACCCTTTAATTAAATTAGGAATAATACTCCAATATTCCCAAAAATTGTTAACTCCTATTTAGTAGATAGAGAATACGTAAATAATTTAACAGTTTTAGAAATATTAGAGTATTATTCATAATTTAGTTAAAATATATGAGTAGTAAAATCAGTAAATAAAAATGAAATAATTAAGCTACTGATTTATATAAATTTGATTATGATTTTAACCTTTCTAAGAATAGTAATAAGGGCTAGAAAACAAGACTTAGCTATAAACTGACTAAGATGACTAAGATAAAGTATGGAATTCATTGTGTAGGACTGGCACACTATCATTATTCAAGATCTAGCCTTGATTTTATGATTAGATAGGAACATTGAAATAAGACACTAGTGGCATTGACACTATAGTCTACTATTATCATCATTGTCTAGGAGACCTAAGTTTTTTGGGTTTTGTTTTCTATGTCTATGTGACCTTGCCTATGAAGTTTTGACTGTTGGATTTCTATGTAACTCCCTATAGAACATATTTTGCCTTCAAACCCTATACTCCTTTGTAATTTGACCAATTTTGAGAAAGAGGGGGGTTAGTGTGTATAATATTCACTGAATGTGTATCCACACCCCTTGTGTAGGTACGTTACCTACATACTAATACTCCAAAGAGAGATCAATCCATATGTAGTTATCCCACTTGATGTGTTTTATGTAATAGTGTGTATAAAGATGAAAATGCTAAAATGAGGTATGATTAAGGTGGTTAGGGACTAGTGTAAGGATTTGAATAATGTTTTAATAGTATTTGCTGGCTATATGCAGAGAATAAGGAGGATTTCTTGAGTAGTCTTGTTTATATTCTTAATTACTTAATGATAATTACCAACCCTTTCCAAATTATCTTTGAATGGGATTTTATATGGATCTATTGGTCATGGGTTGAATGTACTCATATTAGGTCAATAAGGATAAGGATGGGGAACTAGAAAGAACTGACCATTGGGGCTAAAAATACACTTGGATAGGGTACCAAAAGTAGACACTAGTAGCACCAGTGTTGTAGTCCAAGTTGGGTGATATTATCCTTAGCTAATGGGGCCTAGGGGGATGGATTTGTCATGGAAAGAGCCATCTAGTTAAGCTAGGATCAAGTCTAAAAGGTTATGAATGCTTGGGAATCAGTGAAAAGAAGCCTATGAGGATCATAAAAGCAAGCAAGAGGGACCTATAGGTTGGGTGTCATTAGCTACACTCAAGTTACCAATTTTCACATTTTATATTGTAAAATCCCCCCCCTACTTTATTATAATAATGTAGCAAAGTGAAATACTAGGATAAAGGGAAAATAGAAAGCGTACCTAAACTTACCTGTAAGGGTAAAGCTTGTGAAGCTGTGTGATGTTGGGTGTGCATAAAGATAACATATTGTGAAGTGTGAATCTGCAAGATAAAATAGAAAATAGATCAGTTCTTATTATATAAACTATATCTAAAATGAGAACATACAAATCTAGGGGTGTGTGTGTGTGTGTGTGTGTGTGTGTGTGTGTGTGTGTGTGTGTGTGTGTGTGTGAGAGAGAGAGAGAGAGAGAGAGAGAGAGAGAGATGATGCTGAGTGATGCTGAGTGATGATAAGTAATGTTGGATGTGGGCTAAACTAAGAGTAATATCATGAATGGAGTTGAGTGCTTAATTCCTTAGAAGTGGCTCAAGAATGCAAAGGCTCCATCATCCCCCACTAAGTGAATTTAGGTGGTCATACATGTGTTGATCAATGTTTGGACTGTGTGTCCAATTTTTTTGAATAGGTGGGTCAAGAATATAAAGGCTAGCTAGTCCTTTGGCTCCATCATTACCCCGTGAAGTAAAGCTATGAACTAATATTGATATGAAGTGTATGTTGTATGAGATGGATCCTGAAGCCCATGAATCTACTTTGATCTAAACATGTTGGCATGGATAGTTGAATATATGCTAGAAACTACGCCACTCTTAACCACTTCAAAAGATAGAGATTAGGCTTGTATCAAAGCCACTCTAAAATTGGTTCACTAAGCTTATATGAAAACTACTTTGAAATGATTCCAACTACCTAAAGATGGAATAAGATATGCAAATGTTGAGAATGCCTATGTAGTACTGAACTCAGAATGAAAAGAAAACAAATGCGTCATGCACATTGCCCCAATCACTAGTGTCTGAAACATGGATTTTGATCTAGAAGTTATATCAACTACAATATCTAAAAATAGAAGTGAGAGGCATAATTTCATGTATGATTCCCCATATATCTAGATTCTCTGAGTAAAAATGTACTAAAAATTGCTAATTTTGAATGGGTCTAACTGTGCAAAACTATAGTTGAACCTACTTTTTTGCCTGCTTCTAGAAGTCTAGTTTTTTTGTTGTTTGGACAAGAGCACCAAAAATGAATAGTAGTGGCACCAAAGTTATAGTCCAATCTTGGTGTTGTTGTCTTGGGATAAATCTGATGTATGTTCTAACATTTTCACTATTTTTTTGGTTTGTTCTACCTGGTTTGATGTCTAGATGTTATTCTAAGTGTTTTGAAAGATAAATTTTTTATCATTAGGAATTTTTATCTCTATGAAAAAACCTATATTTATTGTCCCCTCTTTTAAGGGTAAGAATAAAGACCTTATAATGACTACTTTTAGAATAAATATCCCTACAAGTGTCTTATGTTGTAAAGATACATGATATAGCAATGATAATCGACAAGATATCTCAAGATATATCATGGTTTGTAGTGAGATATTGTTAGATCAATAGGGGTATGCTTAGATAGATATAAAAATGTAATGACATGTGTAATGTATTGAATTGGAACTAAAAATTTGGTTAGTTTTTAGTTTTTATTTGTTAGTTATTAGTTATTAGTTGTTATGAAGGGATGGAGCATGATGTCCATCTTGGCATCCAAAAAAGAAAGACAATGCATGATGTGGATCATGGAATTATAAACAATCAAAAATAAATCAAGTAACAAGCACACAAGGCAAGAAGCAAGTAACAAAAACACAAGAGTGGCCAAGGGGCCAAGTAAACAAGGGACATGAGCACATATCACTCAAATTGGAAGCATGCATACAAGGCATGTTCAAATTTCACATACACATATAATTGAAAGAATCAAGGTTGAAGTGAAATCCACAATCACATGGAAGAGTACAAGTGAAGGACATTGGAAAATGTCCTCAGGCACACACAAGAATAGAATCAAAGGACATTGGTAAACTTCCTAAGGAACATACAGGAGACAAAACTGAAATTGAGAAATACAATCACATCAAGCTATGAAAGTCAATAAAAAAAAGCATGTAATATACTAGAAATACAATTGCATCTAAATAATCAAAGAAAGAAGTGAAAGTATGCAATACATGTTAGTAAAATACTAGGTATATTCTAAGAAATACATAAGTGTTATATACTAGTGGAATGTCAATAGAGTAAACTATATAAACTAGTAAGTAATGTACATCAACATGATAACAAGAGTGTGTGGTGTAGAAATGGCATAACTTGGATGGTGTAGTCATGTATAAGATACCCCCAGTGGGTATGTATATCGATGTATGTCTCAATATAGAATTAGGATGCCCTCTTGGTAGATGGAGTGAAGCAATCAAGGATATAAATGTCACTGCATAGACTCAAAGAAGATCAAGTGAAACATGGTAATGTAGATAAATCAACAAACAATATCATAGAATATAAAATGTAATTCTAGCATTATAATATAAATATTAATCATGGATGATGCATACAATTGACATATTTTTGGTGTTTTTGAACTATTTACATATTTTTGTATTTTGAAATATTTTAATTATTTTTTGTATGTTTGATATAATATATGTAAAATCAAGCATAAAGGATATTATGTACAAGAAAAATTGAGAAGAAATTATACTAACTGATGAGTCTCATGGGAGATTCCCTATCATGGTGTCTTGTATCAAAAATAAGAATCATGCATGGTCGTGAAGCATGATGGAAGTGTTAAAACTATGACTCTAAAAGATATATATGTTATAAATGCTCTAAAATATCTAAAGTAGAAACTAATTGTGGGGTCCCCATATAACTTTTAGAAGTGGATGAAACTATAGGGCTCTTAGGAATCCATATGGTAGTATGAGAAGCTATTTGAACATGTGCTCTGTGAGTAGATGTATGAGATCTCAATGATAGTACCTTGGGTATGAACACTATAGCTATAAACTATCTAGAATATTAAAGCTATGGAGGTGTATGAACTCTCTATAATGGTGATTGATGCCTCAAATATGTCTGAATTAGAACTGGAGGAGGAACTATAACTGGTGGTAAACTTAAACTAGTGGCAAAATTGAAAATGGTGATTGTGAAATAGTATATGGATCTGAAGTGGGGAGTGATAACTCATATGAAACTCCACCAACTTGATTAGCATGAATGAATTTCATGCATTTGTGAACTATAGAAGGTACTTCTCAAAGTTTCTAAATTTATGGTCGACCAAGTAGCATAACAAAAACTCCTACACTAGGAACTATAGTGAATGTTGTGGCCACATGTGTTAGACCAACTTGTAGAAGAAGTATAGTCTCACCTAATAAACTCTATATGTGCCCACTGAATCTATTGATAACTATGTCTATTATGGTAATATCCTACTCTAAATATCTCAAATGCTACAATAATGTCATAGTGCACATGTTCACACTTAATCCATTATCTATGAGAACACTGTGAATAGGATGATTATGAATATAAGCTTTGATAAAGAGTTAATGATAATCCAAATCATCCTTGATGATCTCATACTCTGAGAAAGAGATGGAAGGTCTAGCTATAACTCTAGAATTGTATACACTAATCATGTTACTCAAAGGATGTGTCTCAAATGAAGGTACCCTATATGTCTCTAGTAGCGAATGTGAATGATATGCATGGTGAACCCCTGATGTATCCCCTGTCTCCTATTTAGAATGTTTCAAAAAGGGATCTAAGAAGATATTCAAATATTTATCTTTTATTTACTTTGCCTAAGGAGGCTCAATTGAGGTTTCAAGATCAATATGATTACCATCTATCAAATCCTATATCTTGTGTCTCAAATTGATGCATTTATTTGTTATATGGCTTGGTACCCTATGAAACTCATAAAATGCATGATGGTCATATCCCCATGGAAGAGGATTTATTGGGTCAAATTTATGAATAGATAGGATAAAGATGATGTTACATTCTAATAACTGCTATAAAACTCTAGCTAGAGAAACTCGTAGATTGGTAAAGGTTTATCAAGGAGGTGCTGATAAAACCACACACTAAGGGAGATCGGAAGCCACATTAACTGTCAATTGATTATAAATCCTGATATCATTGACCTTGGATTTGTATAGGAATTGGTTGTTACTCTTGTTTTTTATTTTTAACATACTTGTGTACTTGAGTTTGCCCATTGAAATTAGTTTGACTTCTCTTTCCTTTAATGTGTGGCACAATTCAATGAAGGAAGAGAATCTTTTGAACATATTCGATTCATGAAAAGTTGGTAGAAGACTCTAATTGAAGATATCTTTTAACTCTTGATCATCTTTGGGGCTAGTCATCTTGGAAAAATAGTCTTATATCAAAGAACATAATCTATGAGATGCTCATTTGACCTAAAACCCTAGATCTTGAATATTTTCGTTAAAGGGATTAATATGATTTTACTTTCCCTCTAACCAAGTCCATTATAACACACCTCCAAAAGGTGAGGCAACCTATACTATTGTTCCAAATGCATACATTTAGCCTATGGCTTCTTCAAAACCTCTTCAACATATGTGCTTACATTTTTAATCAGAATCAACTAGGGTTTGCACTTATGAGACTCTAAGGGATCAAGTCACTAGTATGAGTAATTTATTTTAAAATTTACAAATACATAATCAACTATTACATGAAAAGATCACAACATTGAAAAATTAGATTATAATACAAAAACCTCAAAGGCACTCTAGTGTCAATCATGTATATGCACCTTCACCTAATCAATTGGTTGCAAGCAATGTTACATATCAAAATAAGAAATCACAACAAAGCAACTCTATAACTAGTGATTCAGAAAGCATTCAAAGATCAAATAGTATTTCAAAGAGGTACTAAGGGAAGTGATTAAATCAAAATTTATCAAACTACATCCTCTACATCCAGTGAGAAGATCCAGATATTATTCTGCATATAATAGAATGTAAGGGCATCACACAGATTCATGTTTGACATTGAACCAACATATACAATATATAATTGCTAATGAGGACCCTATACAAGGTAAATCAATCAAACAATCCATAGTGACATAAGAACTCATTCACAAAGGGTCAAATTCAAAAATAGTATAAAAATGGATACCAAAGCATATGTCATAATAAAAAAAGAATCAAAAATAAAAATTAGAGCAATAAATAGTACCACAAGCATAGGTAATAGCAAATCTACCTCTCCAATGAGGCTCAATTTTTAAATTAGTATGGGTTTGGTCCAAAATATCTACAATAGTTTGATTATCAACATCAGGGGTTGGGCAAATAGCCTCAATGAATCACTACTCCTATTCTAGTAGTTGATAATATTTGTCACCAAGGTTTGGGATTTATTAACATCCTAAGGTAAATCATTCACAAATATAAATTATCAAAGGAAAAAATCCAGATACAACAAAAGTAAACACCATCATTCTACTGGTTTAAAATCAAGATGATAATGATAAGTGGAAAAATACAAGTTATTATGATTTTCAAAATACCTACAATGAATCTGAATAGGGTTGAAGTATAACACTGTGTCCCACTTTTTGGTACTAAGGGGACAACAAAAAAGGAAAATATGAACATTTCTCAATTTGTATAGATAATAGTGACTTAACCGTATAAAATATGAAAACAATGTAAATTAATGAAATATTTCATTTAAAGTGTAAATTACATTTATTATTTTTTTGAAAAAATAAAAAAATTAAAATTAAATTTTTAAATATCTAAATACATAGTGTGTATGTTTTGTGAACAAAAAGTTTTATTGAGTACTTGATTTCTCCTCATAATTTTCTCTAAACAAAATATTTTCTCAAGATTTTTTGCAAAGAGGTCTTAGAAAAATAGACATAGTGAAAGATTATTTTTTTATAATTTTTTGATTAAAAAATAATTTTTTATTAGTTTTTTAATGATCAAGGCAAGGAATATCCATGCTTATGTCTTCTCCTTGCAATATTTTTTATATATATGTCAAAATAGACTAATTTTTTCAGCATTATAACAAGGACATTAAAGTCGAGTGCATTGATATTTTTCAAAAAAAATTGGCCATAGTCTTCTATTTTTTATAGTGCCTTAAATGTATGGTACTTTATTTTATAAATAAGTATATTTTACTAAATAAATCAAAATAAATATTAAATACTTATACTTCATAGGCATTCCCTCATACTTAATAAATAAGTATATTTCATAGGCATTCCCTCATACTTTACAATCATGCATGATTCCTTTGTTCGATACAGGCCACCATGATAAGGAGTCTCCCATGAGACTCATTAGTTAGTATCATTTCTTCTCAGTCTTGCTTATACATATCTTCTTTTTACTTACTTGTACATAGTTTCTTAGTGTTTCTTGTATATAATCTTCTTATGATTACTTAAAACAAAACAGCTCATTCACTAAGTTTCATTAATATTTATGATTATTGAAATTTAAAAAAATTAATGAAACTTAGTATCTTTCTTAGGGTCAACATCGAGTTCACCAAATGTTTTATTATTTTTAGGAAACTAGGGTTTAATTCCTAAATAATAAAGGGTCGGGAATATTGGGGAAAATCTAATCAAATATAGTAAAATATAGTTTTTAGATAATTTAATCAAATTAAATTACACAAGGAGAGAGAAAAGCTTATCTAGAAAAATGGACTAAAATGAATGATTCAAAAGCTACAATTATGGTGCAAGATTGGAACACTATCACAAATCAGGATCTAGTCTTCATTTTTTTTATTAGACAAGAGTATCAAAAAATGACACTAGTGGCACCAATGTTTTAGTCTACTCCTACAGTTGTTATCTAGGAGACTTGAGATTTCTGGGTTTTATTTGTGGTATTTTTATGATAGTCCCTATGAATTTTTAGAGGCTAAAAATCAATAGATCTCATTTTATATCTATTTTAATCTCAAAACCCTATATTTACCTAAACACATGCATACAACAAATGCATCAAAAGTATAAGGGAGAAAAACTAGGTTAGGGGAAGAATGATCACATGATCTAGAACCCCTATTATCTTGATAACTGTCTATATTAACCTTTAAGCTAGGGTCTTAGATAAAATGTAGTTCTCTCTTAGGGAATGTGCATAATCAATGTGTATGGTAGATGCAAGAATGACTTTTTCCTAGGCCCTTCCTTGATCAAGAATGCAAGTTTATGTGTGATGTGGAATGTTGATTTATATTATTGACTAATTTTTTATTGTCTAATATTCCAAAGTAGTAAGTGATAGATATAAAATGCCTTGTGTAGTCCCTTATATGGGAGACTTTTTTTTAAAAATTTGAGAGCTTTAATTGCATTTGATCAATATTGATAAACTTAAAGATAAAACTAAGAAAGGATTTTGGACTTATTAAGTGAAGGAAACTGACTATTGAAGCTCAAAACAACCTTGGATAGGATCACTGAAAGTAGCCACTAGTGGCACCAGTGCTATAGTCCAAGTTTAGCGTTCCTGTCCTATAGGCCACAGACTTGGGGGATGGAAAGAGCATAGAAAATCTGACCTAGCTGAGGTGGAATGTCTATTTAAAAGATTAGGATGGTTGGGAATAGGCAAAAAGTTGATTCTATCATGAAATAAGATGAATATGACTAAAACATAAGAAATGACTAAATGTGACCAAAGCCCATATTCTCTAGTTAGAGTCTCCTATGAAAGGGTTGGCAAAAGTCATGATACGTGTTGTTGCTTGAGAAATTTAGGGTGTATACGTTTACTTCCTTTTAATCTAGTTATGTAATGAAATGAAGTGATAGAGTAAAAGAGATAAAATAAAATTCATACATGAACCTACCTGCATAGAAATGAATGTGTTGTAAAAGGGTCCAACTCACTTCCTAGCTAGGGAAGTGGATGGAGAGCCAAATAGTGCCTAAAGAAAGAAGGAATCCTTGAAGTGGATACCACTTTATACTAAATCTGGAAGTGAAATCTGTGTAATCATAGAGAAGGAGGGTAGTGCTTGGCCCCTATGTTGAATCATGACTAGAATGAGAAATTCCTAGAGGATTAAAATGAATGTTTTGCCTCTGTCCCACATAAACTCATGTAATCTGGAATATGTGTATAAATTGTGTATGCTATGAAGATAAAAATATCTCATGACCCTAATCTGAATATCTGAACTAAAATTGAGAAATGTTCAAAGGCCCAAAACTAATGTCTATCCTGTGTCCCACACAAAATCATGTAGTCTGGGTCTGGGTAATGCTATGGACCAACCATTATATATGACCATATGGTTCAACCTTGTGACAACCTAGGTATAGCTGGGTGTAATCTAAAATTTTGATAAATGTGTGAGAAGAGAGTGACATGTCTTACCATTCTAATTTGTATAATCTTGGATGATGAAAAACATGAACATTTGTGCACCCCAAAATATGGCATGTGAGTGATGTATATGTATAATTTGGTAATCTGTATAACCACATGTGATATACCTATCATGACATGCCCCATGTTGAAAACTAGAGACCCAAACACTATGTTCTACACTATGCCTCTAATTTGCTATATGGTCTTGTGACTATGTCATGTTGTATTAAGATGTATGTGTGAGATGTGTAGTAATGTACATGCCCCCAAATATGGTATTTGAGTCTAAATCTGTATCAAAGTCACTATGAATCCATATAATCTAAACCATTATATCTAAATAGTCTGTGTATCTATAAACTAAAATCATTATGGATCCATATGATCTGAACCACTATATCTATAAATTGAAGGTGTATCCCCTTAAATGTCTTGAGTAATACTAAGTGACCCATGTAATCTGAATCGCTATTTTTTTTTACCATTATAAGTTGAATCTAATAATCTAAATATTGGAGGTGTAAAAACCATGATGAGTGACCCATATAGTTTGAATCACTGTATATTTCAACTGATCTAAGCTGAATCTAATAATATAAATACTAGAGTTGTAAAAACATAGTGCATCCACCTATAAGAATGGATAGGCATATTGGGTAAGTGTAGGAATAAGAATAATAGGAATGATGCCTCCCTTTTAGGGAGAGAGATGAGATTTGTGATAGAAGAGGATGAGCCAAAAGTGATGACTAGTGGTGTAGAAATAGATGCAAGGTTGGTATCGCTTGAACTATTTTGAGCATTTGTTTGATTGATTAGATTGATTTATTAGAAACTTAATGATCTTTTGATTGGTTAATACCAAGTTGTATTCCTAGATATAAAATAGGTATAGATATGTGTGTGCCATAGTAGGTGGATGTTGTGGTAAGAGAACAAGGCTAACATGATGTTGAAGGTATCATTGCCATGATTCTATGGAACAAACAGTTTACAAAATGGCGTTGTGGGGTTCTAGTTATGGGCAAAATATAATTTTGATTTGTATGAGAAAGTTTATATAATAAATTAGATTGATTCTTGATTCATTTGTGCATTGAATAGGTTGAGATTTTGAGCTCTAGAGTGAGGGATATACCAAGGAGATGAGCACCTGCCACGATCCATTTTGAGAAGTTGACAGCCCTGGTGGAGGCTGGTGGTGATTTTACCTTTGTAAGTAACCTTAATGCTTGATTTTTACCTATTTGGAAGCCTCTTTTTGACATTTTTGAGCTATTTTAAGTAGCCTAGGAAATTGTTTGACTAGTTGTAGTGCTCCTATCTAGTGTTCAGTGTTGTTGTCCAAGTTTTGGTGTTGTTATCTAGTGCTAGTGTCCTTTTTGTAACACTATTGTTCACTACAGCTAAATTTTTGAGTTTTTAAATTGTTTCCTATTGTTGTGTAGCTTGGTTATTTTATTTGGCATGGTTGACTAACATATATACTATTTTTTAGTGGCTTTTTAGGGAAAGGTATAGATTAGGGAGTTCTATAAAGGCCAGATGATGGAGACATTGATATTGTTACCTTTGTTAGTTGATGAGAGAGTTATGATGGATAGTGAAAGATTGGGTCATGTGTGTGACCTAAGAATTGTGTAGTGGGATAGGTATCTGATTCTTTCCTTATATGAGAGGTGGAAAGTAGACACATGTACTTTCTATTTTTCTACTAGAGGTATTATGATTATTCTAGAGGATGTGTACCATATTTTGAATTTACTAATTAAAGGATGGCATGTGACTTTGCAAGATGACATGGGTGTTGATGTTATTGATCATGCATCATTATATTTTGTTGGTGTGCCCTTAGGCATACATCAAAGAGGAAGTGATAATGATATACTACTATCAGTTATAGTATAGTTTAGTGTTCTACATCTACAAAAGTGGTTGGCCATATTGTTGGCTTCATTTATTGATATGGATGGAAGTGGGGTTTTGGTTACATTTACGATGCATAGGATCATTATTATTGTAGATGTATATTTCCATTGTTTTCTCATGGGGTAGGACTATGCTTGCCCACTTATACAAGGATCTTTACAAGTTTACTCAAGAGGCATTTAGTGGTGGTGTGAGTGTAGATACCTTATTACATTATTGGTTTTATGAGCACATAGTAGCTGTGTGATTGATAAGATTACCGAGAGAGAGGTGGGCACCTCCATATCCATTTGGAAAGTGGTGGATGAGTACATTGGCTATCTGATCTCTTGGGATAGATCACTATAGATGAGCTTTAGATAGATTGGTTATTTGAGATATCATATAGAGGCCCTATAGAGGATTCCCTAGGTGGCCCAAGGATTGATTGGAGTTATGGTATATGAGGGTCAATTGTTGGTTACATGACCATTGAGTTGGATTGTATGAGCACTTTCAATATGAGCGCATTGCTAGATAGTTTGGGGTACCACAAGATGTGCCCCCAACAACATGGGTGTGGCTGAGGAGTGAATGGGTACTAGTGAGGGTAGGAGTTCATGGAAGGCCTACTAAGGTTGAGTTAGCACCATTACCTTTGGATAAATGGGATGTGGATATAGATATTCCTAATGTAGATGATGTTAGATGTATAGAGGCATATACCACATAGTGGGATAGGTATCAAAGGGATCCATTATATCTTATTGATGGAAGGGATGCTCTCAAGTATGAGGATCCTACATCAATCCAGATGATGGGAGGTAATCAACAATTATATTTGAATTGTGTATAATTTTTTTCTTTAGTTTAATTTGAAAGTATATATCTAATGTAGTGTTTTACTTTGTTTTAATCTAGTAAGGTCCAAGTTACCATTACTCCCAAAGTTCTAGTGAACACACCACCTCTTTATGATCCAATCTCTAAATGTAGCATTCCCATGGCTAAAATTAACAATCAAATTCAATGATTAAATGAACCACTTCAAGATACTAATGTACCATCTCAGGGGATTATCTCTTTTATGTATGTAGTTGGTGAATTACAACACCAAGTACATATCCTTACCTTAGAAAACAAGGCTTATAAGTCTTAGATGGATACCAATGATTTACATGGTAATCCCATTTTGAAGACATTCATAAAATCTTCATTGCCTAAGCATTTATAGATACCATCATTGCCTCACTTTGATGGAACTAGAGATCCATTCATAAAGCTTCAAGCCTTTTCAAAGGCTTTAGCATCTCATATGAGTCCTTTGATTCTACTAAAGTTATTCCAATAGACATTAATGTGAGGATCACATAATCGGTTCTTTCATCTACTCCCCATTGGCTCTTTACACACATATGATGACTCAGAGGAGGAATTTATAAGATATTACATAGCAAACATGGGTTCTTGTGTTACATATGAGAAACTTACCACATTACATCAGAATACTTCAGAGCTAGTTAGTGAGTATATCTTATGATTTAAGACTGACATGCTAAGATTGATATACAAACTAACAAATTTAGATATTTAGCATATCTTTATTAAGGGGATTTGTCAACCTCTCCTCGAGCATCTACTATATCAGACATAGTCCTCTTTCAGGCACTTATGCTATACAATTCTAGCCATGGAAAAGAAATTGGGATCAATTGAGGTAGATTCAATTAAGTGGATCAATCTATATTTCATAGTAATACCTACATCTCCTAGCATCTAGCATCCACCATGTCCTAAACAAGATAGAATATCACAACCAAAAAAGCAACTAGTTAAGAATAAAGAGCTAGTTTCCAGATCACAACCCATAGTATGCAATACAAAAAATAATAGCAAGGTACCTCTATAGTTTGATTCAGAGCATGATAGTCTATGTGTCATATTATCAGCACTATTAGATAAGAGGTTAATCACATTGCCTTATACTCATCGACAAGATCCACATCTCCAACATGAGCAACCACATCAACACTTTTGTAAATATCATTGTCACCATAGACACAGAGATAATGATTCTTGTGGACTCAAAGATTGCATTAATAGATGTGTTGATAATGGCATCACAGCATTTACATAGGGGGCACTGAGATATCCTCCATCATGGAACCTTAGACTTCATTCTTCCATGATTGAGTCATCCTAGGACATTACTTTATAAGAATCATTGGTCACTCATTATGAGAGTAATGTAGGTTCTAGGACAGAGCCTCATAGGATATCTTTTATTCTACCTATTCCAAATATTTAGAAACCAATCCAAAAAAAGTATCCTCCATATAACACTATAGTTCGAGGTGTACATAGTTCAATTTCATATACATATCTAGCAGAGTCACAGGCACCATAGCACAGTACCACTCAAGATAAATATTCACTATAACCAAATTTTGTGGGTCTTATCTCACATCACAATCCACTATAGTTAAGATTAAATGAACCCACATCATAGATTACTATTCTAGAGAGATATTCACTTTGTCCATATTTTTAGGGACCTATTTCATGTAGCAACATGTACTATTGAGATTAAATGAACCCCCATCACATGTTTTATCTTCATCTCAATCTATTGATCAGTCATACACATCATAGCAAAAGCCACAAAGTATATAATTATGGATAGATGAGCTTTCTTCATAGCACAGTTTCCATGGCACATCTAATAAAGTTACATTTTATAGAATCTCCATGTACATCTACAATTAGTACACAAAAAATAATATCAGATATAAAGCATATTCATACACAACATGAGTAGTATGTGAACTTGTTTAGTTGGCCATTAGGGTTTATATAGTGATACAACATAGAGTGAAATGACACATATTCATACCAACACTAGTTTATGGCTTCACTTAGTAGGCCAATGATGGATCCAAAGGTCTAGCTAGCCTTTCTATTCTTGCACCACTCTCAAAGAAGTAATATGCACAACATGCTATCTTAAATCCCCATATACTAACGCGTAACATTCCTAATTCTAAATAACTATCTATAGCTAAAACCAGCCTATCAAAATCTAGATCTTACCAAATCACATTTTTACCAACATTAAACCAAATCACTTTATCCAAATATTTACAATTACAAAACCAACAAATTTTTTTGCTCACATATGATTACAAATCAAACCTACCATTACACTTATCAAAAAATCATGAATAATCAAATCACATCCCAAACAACATTTTGTCAAAACATATGCAACCTTGAAATCAATTACTTCTAACTCAATCACTTACAATAAACATAACAATATATTTCAAATCTCATAACACAATATACATGATATCAAGATACATTCAATCATGAATGGGCATCATGCCATCACTCTCAGTCTCACTCTCTCATCTCTTACTAGTCCCATAATCTAACCTAGCACTAGATGGCCCCATACCTCCTTAAGCTCCCAAATGCCTCTTACGTCAACTCTTTCTCTCTAGTAGCTAACCATGCTCCTCATACAAGTCTACATACCACCATTTAAGCTCTATCTACTCATCTATAATCAGGTGGAGGCATCTTATGCCTATCTAGCTTAGCCCTCAACTCATCTCTCTCCCTACCCTAATTATGACACCATAGCTATAACAATCCTATTAAACAAATGAGCATAAATAGAAATTGTAAATATCACTCATTCTATCAAACCCTCCTCTATAGCATCATCAAGAACATGTTGTGTGAGCTCTCAAAGTGTAAACTCAATGATAGTCTCCCAAAACCCATCATCTCTACCTCCTCCCCCAATAAGTGCTTCATCTTGAGCACCTCCCACTCCACCTGCACACCAAAGTACAAAACTATGTTAAATATATATTTTCAAAACAAGCTAAAATAAGCATAAACTTGTACATAATTCAAATATAAGCAATTATTACCTCCCATCATCTATATCAGTCTAGGATCCTCGTACTCAAGAGTATCCCCTCCATCAAAAGGATACAATGGAGCCCACTGATGCCTAGCCCACTATGTGGTATATGCCTATGTGCATCCAACATAATCTACATCAATAATATCTATAGTCACATCTCATGCATCCAAAGGTAATGGTGTTAACTCAGCCTTAGTAGGCCTCCCACAAGCTCCTACCCTCACAGGTGCTTGTGCACTCCTCACCCACACCCAAGATGCTGGAGGTACATCCTATGGTACCCTAAACTATCTAGTCGCATGATCATATTGAAAGACCTCTTACACTCCAACCCAATGTTCATGTAACCAATAACTGACCCTCATATACTGCAATTTCACTCCATCCTCAAGCCACTTAGGGAATCTTGTATAAGGCCTCCATATGATATCTTGAGCCACCAATCTATCTAAAACTCATCTATAGTGATCTATCCCAAGAGATCAGATAGACAATGTACTCATCCATCACTTTCCAAATGGCTATGGAGGTGCCCACCTCTCCATTAATAATCTTATCAGTTACATAACTTCTATGTGCTCATAAGCCTATCAATGTAATAAGGTAGTTGCACTCACACCACCACTGAATACCTCCTAAGTAAACCTATAAAGATACTTATATAATTGGTAAAGCATAGTCCTACCCCATGAGAACACAATGCCATATAACTATACACTATGAACAATCCTATACATCCTATATGCAATCAAAACCCCACTCCCATCCATAGCAACACATAAATCTAATAACATGGCCAACCACTTCTACAAATGTAAAACACTAGACTGTACTATAACTGATAGCAGTACTTCACTATCACTACCTCTTTGATGTATGCCTGAGGGCACATCAGCAAAATATAAAGATGCATGATCAATAACATTAGCACCTATGTCATCTTGTAGAGTCACATGATGTCCACTAATCAGTAAATATAAAATATGGTACACATACTCCATAGTAATTGTAATCTCTCTAGTAAGAAGCCAAAAAGTACACATGTTTGCATTCCACCTCTCACATAAAGATCACCTAGGCTCTACAAAACTCCCTCATCATACCTCACCCTAGAAAACACCAATAAATATCATATATGTTAGTAAATCATGCCAAGGAAAATAGCCAAGCTACATAATAGGCAACAACCTAAATACTCAAAAATCTAGCCCCAGTAGATAATAGCATTACAAAAAAGACACAAGTGTTAGATAACAATGTCAAAACCTAGACAATAGTGTTAAACACTAGATAGGAGCACTAACTCTTAGACAAGAGCACTGTAACTAGTCAAAAAAATTCCTAGGCTACTTAAAACAACTTAAAAACATCAAAAACAAGCTTCCAAATAGGGAAAAATCAAGCATTAAAATTACTTACTAGGGTAACATCACCACCAGTCTCCACCTGGGATACCAACTACTTAAAATGGGTCATGGTAGGTGCTCATCTCCTCAGTATATCTCTCAATCTAGAGCTCCAAATCTGAACCTAGTCAATGTGCAAATGAATCAAGAATCAACCTAATTTCTTATATCAAACAAATTTTCCATATAAAGTTAAATACTATTTTTCCCATAACTAGAACTCCATAGCTTTGTTTTGCAAACTATTTCATTCCATGAAATCAAGAAAATGATACCTTCAACATCACGTAAGCCTTACTTTTTTACCATATCATCCACCTAATATATCACACACATCTCTATACCTATTTTATATCCATACATACAACTTGGTCCTAACCAATCAAAAGCTCATTAAAATTTCTAACAACTCAATCTAATCAATCAAATAAATGCTTAAAACAATTCAAACTATACCAACCTTGCTTTCATTCTTATGCCACTAGTCATCACTTTTGGCTCAACTTCTATCATAGATCTTGTCCTTCTCCCCAAAAGGGGGCATCATTCTTATTATTTCTATTCTTAAACTTACCTAGTATGCCTATCCACTCCTATAGGTGAATGTACATGGCTTATATACCTCCAGTATTCATATTATTAGATTCAACTCAAATTAATCAAAATATACAATGATTCAAACTACATGGGTCACTCAGCATGGTTTTTACACCTCTAATATTCTTACTATCAAATTCAGCTCAGAATAATCAAAATAAATAGTGATTCAGATTACATGGGCCACATAGTATTACTCAAGACATTTAGGGGGATATACCTTTAGTTTATAGATATAGTGGTTTAGATCATATGGATCCACAGTGATTTTAGTTTATAGAGATAAACTATTTAGATACAATGGTTCGGATTATATGGATTCATAGTGACTTTGATACACATTTAGACTTAGATATCATATTTGGGGACATGTACATTACTACACATCTCACACATACAACTTTATACAATATGACATAATTATAGGACTAGATAGTAGATTATAGGTGTAGTACAGAACACAGTGTTTGGATCTCTAGTTTTGCACATGAGATATGGCATGATAGGTCATATCACATGTGGTTATATAGATTACCAGATTATATATATGTGTCACTCACATACCATATTTTAGGGCATGGAATAGATGTTCATGTTCTTCATCATCCAAGATTACAAATATTATAATGGAAAGACATGTCATTCCCTTCTCACACATTTACCAGTGTTTTAGATTACACCTAGTTTTACCCAGGTTATCACCAAGTTGGACCATATGGACAAGTTTATGTAGGACATAGGACATACATTGGTTTTGATCCTTAGAGCATATCTCAATTCTAGTTTAGATATTCAGAGTGGGGGCGTAATATATTTTTCTCTTCACAACATACAAATTCTATACACACATTCTAGATTACATGAATTTATGTGGGATAGTGGGTAGACATTATCTTTGGGCCTACAAGAATTTCTCATTCAAGTCATGATTCAACATAGGGGGCATGACTTACCCTCCTTCTTCATGATTACATGGATTCCATTTCCAAATTTAGTACAAGGGGCATACATTTCAAGGATTCTTTGTTTCTCCAGGCACTATTTGGCTCTCCATTCACTTCCCTAGCCAAGAAGTTAGTCAACCCCTTTTAAAACATATTCATTTATATGCTTGTAGGTTTAGGTATGCATTTTATTTTATCTCTTTTACTCTAGCACTTCATTTTATTACATAACTAGATTAAAAGGGGGAAAATGTATACACCCTAAATTGGTCAAGAATCCACATATATCATGTCTTTTCACATGAGACTTCAACTAAAGAATATAATCTTTGTTCACATTTAGCCATGTCTTTTGTTTTAGTCATATTGGTCTTATTTCATGATATAATCACTTTTTTACCTATTCCCATCCATCTGGAGCCTTTTAAATAGACATACCACCTTAGTCAAGTTAGGTTTTCTAGGCTCTTTCTATCCCCCCCAGATCTCTACCCTATAGGATATGAGTGCTAGACTTGGATTACAATATCGATACCACTAATGTTCGCTTTCAATTCTCCTATCTAAGTTCACTTTGAGCTCCAACGATCAATTATTTTGCTTAATAAGTTCCAACCCCTTTCTTATCTTTGTCTTTAAGTTTCCCAATGTTGTCCAAATGCAAATAAAGCTCCCAAATTTGAACTAAAGAGTCTCCTATATAAATAATTACACAAGGAATTTTATATCTAGCACTTAATACTTTGGCACATTAGATAATAAAAAATTAGTCAATAGTATAGCTCAACATTTTGCATCACTGCATGCTTGATCAAGGAAGGGCCTAGGTGAAAGTCAGTTTTACATCTACCATGCACGTTAAGTATGCATGTTCCCTAAGGTATAACTACATTTGATCTCAGACCCTAGCTTGAGGGTTAATGTAGGAAATGATCAATACAATAGGGTTTTAGATGATGCAATCATTCTTCTCCTAACCCAAGTTTTATCCATTTTATTTTTGATGCATTTTTTGTTTACATGTGTGTAGATAAATATAGGGTTTGGAGATTAAAATGGATATATAGTGAGTTCTATTGACTTCCAACCTATGAAAATTCATAATCATAATCACACAAACACCATAAATAAAACCCAAAAATCTCAGGTCTCTTGGACAATAGTGGTAGGAATGGACTATAGTGCCAAACCACTAGTGTCCTATTTTGATGCTCTTGTCCAATCAAAAAATGAAGACTAGATCCTAATTTATGATAATGTTCTAGTCTTGCACCATAATTTATAGTTTCTAAATCATTTGTTTCAATCTATTTTTTTAGATAATTTTAGCACTCTCCCTATGCAATTTAATTTGACTAAATTGTCCAAAACCTGTATTTTACTATATTTGATTAGATTTTCTCCCTTATTCATTTTATGATTACACAAGAGCACTAAAAATGGACACTAGTGGTATCAACATTATAGTCAAGGAGACCTGATCTTTCTAGGTTTTGCTTGATGTATTTATGTGACCCTACCTATGAATTTTCATAGGATGGAAGTCAACAAAGCTCACTATAAATCCATTTCAATCTTGAAACCTTGTATCTATCTACACACTTGCAAACAACAAATGCATCAAAATCATAAGGGGGGAGAACTGGGTTAGGGGAAGTATGATCACATGATCTAGAACCCCTACTATCTTGATCACTACCTACATTAACCCTCAAGCTAGGGTCTTAGATCTAATGTAGTTCTCCCTTAGGAAATGCGCATAATCAACATGCATAGTAGATGCAAGAATGATTTTTTTCCAAAGCCCTTCCTTGATTAAGTATGCAAGTCTATGTGTGATGTAGAATGTTGAGATATACTATTGACTGATTTTTTATTATGTAATGTGCCTAGGTAGTAAGTGCTAGATATAAAATGCCTTATGTAGTCCTTTATATAAGAGACTCTTTATTTCAAATTTGGAAGCTTTATTTACATTTAGATAACATTTGGAAACTTAAGGACGAAGCTAAGGAAGGGGTTAGGACTTATTAAGTGAAGGAAACTGATTGTTAAAACTTAAAATGACATTAGATAGGAGCGTTAAAAGTGGGCACTAGTGGCAACAGTGATGTAGTCCAATTCTAACACTCCTATCCTACAAGCTAGGGACCTAGGGTGATGGAAAGAGCATAGAAAACCTGACTTGGCTAAGGTAGAATGACTATTTGAAAGGCTCAAGATGACTAGGAATAAGAAAAGGGTGATTTGAGCATGAAATAAGACCAAGATGATTAAAAATGAAAGACATGGCTAAATGTGAACAAAGCTCATACTCTCCAGTCGGAGTCTCCTATGAAATGACTATGAAAAGACATGATATCTGTGGTTGCTTGACCATTTTAGGGTGGATACATTTGCCACCCTTTAAATATATTGATGCAATGAAATGAAGTACTAGAGTACAAGAAAGAAAGAAAATGTGTACCTAAACCTACCTACGTGGAGATGAATGTGTTGCAAAAGGGTCCAACTCACTTCCTTGCCAGGGAAGTAGATGGAGATTCGACTAGTGCCTAGAGAAAGAAAGAATCCATGAAATGGATGCCCCCTGCACTGAAGCTAGAAGTTAAATATTTATAACATGGAAAAGGAGGGTAATACTTACCCCCTGTGTTGAATCTGACTAGAATGAGAAATGTTTAGAGGCCCAAAACCAATGTCTACCCTCTGTCCCACTTAGACTCATGTAATTTGGAATGTGTTTATAAAATATATATGTTGTGAAGAGTACAATTTTTCATGCCCCCACTCTGAATATCTAATCTAGAACTAAGAAATACTTGGAAGTCCAAAACTAATGTTTATCCTCTATCTTGCACAAATTCGTGTAGTCTAGGTTTGGGTAATATAATAGACCAATTGCTACAGATGGTTGTGCAATCCAATATAGTGACAACCTAGGTACAACTGGTTATAGTCTAAAACTCTGGTAAATGTGTGATAAGAGAATGGCATATCTTTCCATTCTAATCTGTATAATCCTAGATGATTAAAAACATGAATATTTGTGCCATGCCCCCAAATCTGGTATGTGAGTGATGCATGTGTATAATATAAAAATTTGTATAACCACATGTGATATGACCTATCATGATATATCCCATATGAAAAATTGGATATTAAAAAAATGTGCTCTGCACTATGCCTATAATTTTCTATCTAGCTGTGTCATGTTGTATGAAGCTGAATGTGTGAGATGTGTAGTATATACATGCCCCTAAATCTGGTATCTAGTATAAATATATATTAAAGTCACTTTGAATCCTTATATTATAAACCACTATATCTAAATAGTATGTGTACCTATAAAATCAAATCATTGTGGATCCATATGATCTAAACCATTATATCCAAATAGTCTATGTATATGTAAATTGAAGGTGTATCCCTCTAAATGTCCTCAGTAATGTTGAGTGACCCATGTAATCTGAATCACTATATATTTTCACCAATCTAAGCTGAATATGATAATATAAATACTAGAGGTGTAAAAACCATGCTAAGTGACCAATGTAGTCTGAATCATTGTATATTTTGACTAATCTAAGCTGAATATAATAATCTGATTGTTGGAAGTATAAGAATCATGGTGTATCTACCTATAAGAGTGGATAGGCATATTGGGTAAGTGTAGGAATAAGAATAGTAGGAATTATGCACCCTTTTAGGGAGATAGATGAGATCTATGATAGAGGAGGTTGAGCCAAAAGTGATGAATAGTTGTATCATTATAACCAAGGTTGGCATGTTGTGAGAAGATTGAAAGTTTGTTTGATTGATTGAGTTGTTTGAAAGTTGAATGAGATTTTGATTGGTTAGGACCAAGTTGTAGGTCTGGATATAAAAGATGTAAAAAGATTTGTGTGCCATAGTAGGTAGATGATGTAGTAAGATATCAAGGCTTACATGATGTCAAAGGTATCATTGTCATGATTTTGTGGAACAAAATGGTTTGCAAAATAGAGTTACAGGGTTCTAGTTATAGGGAAAATAGTATTTTGATTTGTATGAGAAAGTTATTTGATATAGGAAATTGGATTGATTTCCGATCCATTTGCGTATTGACTAAGTTGAGATTTGGAGCTCTGGAGTGAGAGCTAGGCCAAGGAGATGAGCACCTACCATAACCCATTTTGAATAATTGGCAACTCAGGTGGAGGTTGGTGGTGATGTTACCCTAGTAAGTAACCTTACTAATTTATTTTTGCTTGTTTGGAAGAATGTTTTTGAACTATTTTAATTAGCATAGGAAATTTTTAACTAGTTTCAGCACTCCTGTCTAGGAATCAATGCTCATGGCCATTATTTAGCACTTTTATCCAAGTTTTGATGTTATTTTCTAGCGTTTGTGTCCTTTTTGTAGCATTGTTATCCACTAGGGCTAGATTTTTGAGTTTTTGAATTGTTACCTATTGTTGTGTAGCTTGGCAGTTTTCTTTGGTATGGTTAATTAACATATATGCTATTTGTTGGTGTTTTTTCAAGGCAAGGTATGAATGAGGGAGTTCCATATAGGCCAAGTGATGGAGACACTAAGATTGTTACCTTTGTCAATTGATGAGAGAGTTATGATGGATAGTGTGGGGTTGGGTTATGTGTGTGACTTAGGCACTATATAGTGGGATAGGTATCTGATTACCACCTTATGTGAGAGGTGAAATGTACACACATGTACTTTATAGCTTCTTACTAGAGATATTACAATTAATATAGAGGATGTGTACCATATTTTGTATTTGTCAGTTAGTGAATGGTGTGTGACTTTATAAGATGGCATCGGTAATGATTCTATTGATTATGCATCCTTATATTTTGTTGGTGCCTCAGGCATACATTAGAGAAGTAGTGATAGTGATGTACTACTATCACTTATAATATAATCTAGTGTTCCATGTCTATGGAAGTGTTTGGACATGTTATTGGTTTCATTTATTTCTATGGATGGGAAAGGGGTTTTGATTGCATATAGGATGCATAGGATCATTTGTACTATAGAGGTATATGGCATTGTGTTCTCATGGGGTAGGACTATGCTTTCCCACTTATATAGGGATCATTATAGGTTTACTTAGGTGGTATTCTTTGGTGGTGTGAGTGTAGCTACCTTAATGCATTATTGGGCTTATGAGAACATATTAGTTGTTTGGCTGATAAGATTATCGAGGGAGAGCTGGGAACCTCCACAACCATTTGGAAAGTGGTGGAAGAGTACATTATCTATATAGTCTCCTAGGATAGATCACTATAGTTGAGTTTTAGATAGATTGGTAGCTCAAGATATCATATGGAGGCCTTATATAAGATTCCTTAGGTGGCTCGAGGATGGAGTGTAATTATAGTTTATAAGGGTCAGTTATTGGTTACATGACCATTGGGTTAGAGTGTATGAGCATTTTCAATATGAGTGTGTGACTAGATAGTTTGGGGTACCACAAGATGTGCCCCCAATAGCATGGGTGTGGGTGAAGAGTGCACGGGTACCAACAAGGGTAGGAGCTCGTGGGAGGCCTATTGAGGCTGAGTTAGCACCATTACCTTTGGATCCATGAGATGTGGCTATAGATATTCCTGATGTATATGATGTTGGATGCATAGAGGCATATACCACATGGTGGACTAGGCATTATTAGGCTACATTGTATCTTATCGATGGAGGGGATGCTCTCAAGTATGAAGATCCTAGGCTAACCTAGATGATGGGAGGTAAGCATTGATTATATTTGAATTGTGTACAAGTTTGTGCTTATTTTACCTTATTTTTAAAATATATGTCTAACATATTTTTGTACTTTGGTGTGCAAGTGGAGTGGGAGGTGCTCAAGATGGAGCACTTGTTGGGGGAGGAGGTAGAGATGATGGATTCTAGGAGACTATCATTGAGTCTACACTCTAAGAGCTCACATGACATGTTATTGATGATGATATGGAGAAGGGTTTGATAGATTGAGTGATAGATACAATTGATTTTTATGCTCATTTGTTTGATAAGGTTTTTATAGCTATGATTTCATATGCTAGGTTAATGGGAGAGAGAGATGAACTGAGGGTTGATCTAAATAGGCATAAGATGCCTTCACCTGATTATGGATCAATGAGTACACAGATTATGGATGAGTACATGAAGCTTTAGAAGTGGTGTGAGGACTTACATGAGGAGCATGGTCGAATGATAGAGTGAGAGCGCTGATGTAAGAGGTATTCAAGAACTTGAGGATGTATAGGGCCATCTAGTGCTAGGTTAGACTATGGGACTAACATTGAAGGATAATATGTGTCGTATCACTTTATGTTGTATCACTATCTAAATCTTGATGGGCAACTAAATAAGTGCCCCTATTACTCATGTTGTGTAGGAATATGCTTTGTATCTGGTACTATCTATTGTGTGCTAATTATAGTTATACATAGGGATTCTACAAAATGTAACTTTATTGGATGTACCATGAAAATTGTGTGTTGTGAATAGGGATCATATATATAATCTTATACCATATGGCCTATGTTATGATGTGTATGACTGAGCAATATGGAGCTAAAACCTATGATGGGGGTTCATTTAATCTCAATTGTAGCAAGTTGATACATGAAATAGGTCCTTGAAAATCCAAGATGAAGTGATTATCTCTCTCGAATAGTACTCTATGATGTGGGTTCATTTAATCTTAAATGTAGCAGATAGCGACATGAGATAGGACCTAAAAAATCTTACCATAGTGAATATTTATCTTGAGTGGTATTGTGTTGTGATGTTTTTGAATCTATTGGATATGTATATGGAACTGCACTATGTACTCCTTGGACTACAATTCTATATGTAGATTTTTTTCTTTGGACTAGTTTCTAAACCTTCTAAATAGGTGGAATAGGAGATCTCTTATGAGGCTCTGTCCTAGAACCTGCATTACTCTCATGATGAGTGAATGATGATTCATATAAAATAATGTCTTGGGATGACTCAGTCGTAGAAGAATGAGGTCTAAGGTTCCATGATGGAAGATATCTCAGTGCCCCCTATGTAAATGCTATGATTCCATTATCAACACATCTATTAATGTAATATCTGAGTCCATAAAAATCATTATCTCTATGTCCATAGATATGATGATAGTTGCAAAAGGGCTGATGTAGTTGTTTCTGTAGGAGATATGGATCTCATAGATGAGTAGAAGGTAATGTGATTAACCTCTTATCTAATAGTGTTGATAATATGACACATGTTTTATCCTACTTTGAATCAAATTGTAGTGGTGCCTTGCTATTATTTTATGTCTTACATACTATGGGTTGTGCTCTGGAGACTAGCTCTTTGTTCTTAACTGGTTATTTCTTTGGTTGTGCTCTCCTATCTTTTTTAGTATATGGTGTATATTGTGTGCTAGGAGTTGTGGATGTAGGTACTACTATGAAATCTAGACTAATGTGATCAACTAAATATGCCTTAATCAAACCCAATTTCTTTTCCAAGGCTAGAACTGTATAACATAAGTGCCTAACAGTGGAATCTATCTTATATAGTAGATGCTTGAGGAGAGGTTGGTGAATTCCCTTAATAAAGATATGTTGAATCTCTAATTCTTCTAGTTTATATATCAATCTTAGCATGTTAGTCTTTAATCATAAGATATACTCACTAACTGGCTCTAAAATACTTTGATGTAATGTGGCAAGTTTCTCATATGTAAGATGAGAACCCATGTTTTCTAAGTAATACCTAAGAAATGCCTCCTCTAAGTCATCATATGTGTGCAAGGAGCCAACAAGGAGTAGATGAAAGAACCAATTATGTGCTTCCCCCACTAATGTCTGCTAGAATAACTTCAGTAGAGTCAAAAGACTCACATGAGATGGTAAAGCCTTCTAAAAGGCTTGAAGGTGTATGAATGGATCTCCAATTCCATCAAAGTGAGACAATGATGGTATTTGGAAATGCTTAGGAAATGAATCTTTTATGAATATCTTTAGAAGGGGATTACCATGTAAAATCATTGGCATCCATCCAAGACTTCTAAGCCTTGTTTTCCAGGGTAAGGAGATGTGTTTGGTGTTGTAATTCACCAACTGCATGCATCAAAGAGATAATTTCCTAGGATGGCACATTAGTATCTTGAAACATAAATAAATTAGCATTACTTAGACCCTTTATCTTCAAATATAATTTCAAGTTTTTATGTAATTTTTAATATTTATTTATTAAGTAAAATTGGTAAACTATATATATAATTAAATTGCATATGGAGAGAGATAAAATTATCTATAAAAATGGACTGAAATGAATGATTCAAGAGCTAGAAATTATGGTATAGGATTGGAGCACTGTCACAAATAAGGGATCTAGTCTTCATTTTTTAATTGGATAGGAGGACCAAAAAAAGATACTAGTAGCACTAGTGTTGTAGTCCACTCCTACCATGATTGTGTAGGAGACCTAAGCTTTCTAGGTTTTATTTGTAGTGTTTGTTTAACCCTACCTATGAAGTTTCAGAGGTTAGAAGTCAATAGAGATCATTATCAATCCATTTCAATATCCAAAATTTGTACCTATTTAGACATGTAAACAACAAATGCATCAAAAGCAAAAGGGATAAAAATTGGGTTAGGGGAAGAATGATCACACGATATAAAACCCCTATTGTCCTGATCACTACCTACATTAACCCCCAAGCTAGGTTCTTAGATAAAATCTAGTTCTCCCTTAGGGAATGTCCATAATCAATGCACACGATACATACAACAATGACTTTTGCCTAGGTCCTTATTTGATCAAGCATGCAAGTCTATGTGTGATGTAAAATACCGAGCTATAATATTGACTAATTTTTATATTATTTAATGTGCCAACGTAGTAAGTGATAGATATAAAATTCCTTATGTAGTCCTTTATATAGGATACTTTTTATTTTAAATTTGGGAGCTTTATTTGCATCTAGCTGACATTGGGAATCTTAAAGATGAAGCTAAGAAAGGGGTTAGGACTTATTATGTGAAGGAAACCAACCATTGGAGATCAAAATGACCTTGGATAGGAGCACTGAAAGTGGACACTAATGGCACTAATGTTGTAGTCCCAGTCCAATGTTCCTATCATACAGGCCAAAGACTTGGGGGAATGGAAAGAGCATAGAAAACCTGACCTGGCTAAGTTGGAATATCTATTTAAAAGGATCAAGATGGCTAAGAATAGGCAAAAAGGTGATTCTAGAATGAAACATGACCAAGATGACTAAAACATAAAACATGGCTAAATGTGAATAAAGCTCATATTCTCCAATCGAAGTCTCCTATAAAAGGGTTGTCAAAATAAATGATATGTGTGGTTGCTTGACCAATTTAGGGTGTATATATTTGCACCCCTTTTAATATAGTTATGCAATGAAATGAAGAGCTAGAGTTAAAAATATAAAATAAAATGTGTATCTGAACATACCTGCATAGAAATGAATGTGTTACAAAAAGCTCTAACTCACTTCCTAGCTAAGGAAGTGGATGGAAAGGTGAATAGTGCCTAGAGAAAGAAGGAATCACTGAAATGGATGCCCCCTTGTATTGAATATATAAGTAGAATTCATGTAATCATGAAGGAGGGCAATGCTTGCCCCTTGTGCTAAATCATGACTAAAATGAAAAATTCTCAAAGGCTCAAAACCAATGTTTGCCCTCTAGCCCACATAAACTCATGTAATATTGAATGTGTGTATATAATATATATGTTGTGAAGAGAAAAATCTATCATGCCCCCACTCTGAATATCTAAACTAGAACTAAGAAATGCTTGAAGGCCCAAAACCAATATTTATCCTCTGTCCAACATAAACTTATGTAGTTTGGGTCTGGGTGATGCTATGGACCAACCATTATAGATGGCCATATGGTCCAGCCTAGTGACAAATTAGGTATAGATGGGTGTAATATGAAACTCTAGTAAATGTGTGAGAAGAGAATGGCATGTCTTGTCATTCCAATCTTTATAATCTTGGATGATGAAGAACATGAACATCTATGCCATGCCCCCAAATCTAATATGTGAGTATTGCATATGTATAATCTAGTGATTTATATAAACACATGTGATATGACCTATCATGTCATGTCCCATGTGCAAAAATGGAGATCCAAACATTGTGCTCATCACTATGCCTATAATCTACTATCTAGTCATGTGACTATATCATGTTGTATGAAGATGTATGTGTGAGATATGTAGCAATGTACATGCCCCCAAATCTATTATCTAAGTCTAAATCTATATCAAAGTCACTATGAATCCATATAATCTAAACCACTATATCTGAATAGTCTATGTATCTATAAACTAAAATCAATGTGGATCCATATGATTTAAACCCTTGTATCTATAAACTAAAGGTATATCCTACTGAATGTAATTAGTAATGTTGAGTGACCCATGTAATCTAAATCACTATTTATTTCAACAGTTTTGAGCTAAATCTGATAATCTAAACTAAATATGATAATATGAATAATAGAGGTGTAAGAACCATGTAATGTTGAGTGACCCATGAAGTTTAAATCATTGTATATTTTGATTGATCTGAACTAAATATGATAATATGAATAATTGAGGTGTAAGAACCATGTGCATCTACCTATATGAGTGGATAGGCATATTAGTTAAGTGTAAGAATAGGAATAGTAGGAATGATGCCCAACTTTTAGGGAGAGAGATGAGAACTATGATAGAGGAGGTTAAGCCAAAAGTGATGACTAGTGGCGTAAGAATAGTTGTATAGTTTGAACTATATTGAGCATTTGTTTTATTGATTAGACTAAGTAGTTGGAAAGCTAAATGATTTTTTGATTGGCTAGGACCAAGTTGTATGTGTGTGCCATATTAGGTAGATGATGTGGTAAGGGAGCAAGGCTTTCATAATGTTGAAGGTATAATTTTCATGATTACTGAATCAAAATAGTTTACAAAACTGAGCTATGGGGTTCTAGTTATGGGAAAAATAGTATTTTACTTTATATGAGAAATCTGTTTGATGTAAAAAATTGGATTGATTCTTGATTCATTTGTGCATTGACTAGGTTAAGATTTGGAGCTCTAGATTGAGAGATATACTAAAGAGATGATCACCTATCATGACCCATTTTGAGTATTTGGTAGTCCAAGTGGAGGCTGGTGGTGATGCTACCCTGATAAGTAACCTTAATGCTTGATTTTTGCCTATTTATAAGCCTATTTTTAATATTTTTGAGCTATTTTGAGTAGCTTAGGATTTTTTTGACTAGTTCCAATGCTTCTATCTGGGATTCAACACTCATGTCTAGTGTTCAGTGTTGCTATCCAAGTTTCGGTGCTATTGTCCAATTTTGATGTCCTTTCTTCAATGTTGTTGCTCATTATGGCTAGATTTCTAAGTTTTTAAGTTGTTTCCTATTGTTGTATAGCTTGGTTATTTTCCTTGACATGGTTGACTGACATATATGTTGTTTTTTGGTGTTTTTACAAAGTGAGGTATGGATGAGGGAGTTCCATAGAGGCCAAGTGATGGAGACAATAAGATTGTTACCTTTGTGAGTTGATCAAAGAGATGTGATGGATAGTGCAGGATTGGGTCATGTGTGTGACCTAGGTACTATGCACTAAGATAGGTATTTGATTACCACCTTATGTGAGAGGTAGAATGTAGACATGTGTACTTTTTGGCTTCTTACTAAATAGAAAATGATTACTCTAGAGGATGTGTACCATATTTTACATTTGCTAGTTAGTGGACAGTGTGTGACTTTATAGGATGACATGGGTGTTGATGCTATTAATCATGCATCCTTATATTTTAATGGTGTGCCCTTAGGCATACATCATAGAGGAAGTGATAGTGATGGACTTCTATCATTTATAGTACAATATAGTGTTTTGCATCTACAAAAGTGGTTGGTCATGTTGTTGGCTTCATTTGTTGTTATGGATGGGAGGGGGTTTCAATATGATGCATAGGATCATTCACAGTGTAGAGGTATATAGCACTATGTTTTCATGGGGTAGGAATATGCTTTCCCACTTATACAAAGATATTTACAAGTTTACACATGAGGCATTTAGTGATGGTGTGAGTATAGTTACCTTATTGCATTATTAAGCTTATAAGCACATAGCAGTTGTCTGATTGATTAGATTACCTAGGTTAGAGTGGGAACCTCCATGTCCATTTGGGGAGCAATGGATGAGTGTATTAGCTATTTGGTCTCCTAGAATAGATCATTATAGATAAGTTTTAGATAGATTGGTCGCTTTTGAAATCATATGGAGGCCCTAGAGAGGATTCCCTAGGTGGCCTCAAGATGGAGTGTAGTTTTGATATATGAGGGGAAATTATTGGTTATATGACCATTGGGTTAAATTTTACAAGTTATTTTAGTATGAGCACATGACTAGATAGTTTGGGGTACCACAGGATGTGCCCCCAATAGCATGGGTGTGGGTGAGAAGTGCATAGGCACCAACAAGGGTAGGAACTCATGAGAGGCCTACTAAGGTTGAGTTAGCACCGTTACCTTTGGATGCACAAGATGAGGCTATAAATATTCTTAGTGTATATGATGTTAGATGCATAGAGGCATATACCACATGGTGGGCTCCATTATATCTTGTTGATGGAAGGTATGTTCTTGAGTATGAGGATCTTAGACCATTCTAGATGATGGGAGGTAAGTAGAAATTATAATTGAATTGTGTATAAGTTTGTACTTTAATTTGATTTTAAAGTATATATCTAATGTAGTGTTGTACTTTGTGTGTACATGGAGTGGTAAGTGTGTAAGATGAGGCACAAGCTAGGGTAAGAAGTAGAGATGATGGGTTCTAGGAGACCATCATTGAATCAACGCTCTAAGAGATCACATGGCATGTTCCTAATGATGTGATGGAGGAGGTTTTGATAGAGTGTGATAATTATTGCTATTTTTTGTGCTCATTTTTTTATAGGGATGTTATAGCTACAACTGCATATGTTAAGAAAATAGAATAGAGAGATGAGCTGAGGGTTGAGCTAGATAGGCATAAGATGCCTCCACTTGATTATGGATAGGAAAGTTAGTGGATTATGTATGAGTACATGGAGATTTAGAGATGGTATGTGGACTTATGTGAGGATCATGGTTGGTTACTAGAGTGAGAGAGCTAGCGTAAGAGGCATTCAGGAGCTCAAGGAGGTGCATGGCCATATAGTGCTAGGTTGGATTACGGGACTAGCACTGGAGGAGAGAATGAGACTGAAAGTTAGGGCATGATGCCCATTCCTAATTGATTGTATCTTTATATGATGTATATATTTTGAAAACATTGATACACACACACACACACACATATACATACATGTGTGTGTGTGTGTGTGTGTGTGTGTGTGTGTGTGTGGGGTTGGATTACAGGACTAGCACTAGAGGAGAGAATGAGACTGAAAGTTAGGGCATGATTCCCATTCCTAATTGATTGTATCTTTATATGATGTATATATTTTGAAAACATTGATACACACACACACACACATATACATACATATATATGTGTGTGTGTGTGTGTGTGTGTGTGTGTGTGTGTGTGTGTGTGTGTGTGTGTGTGTGTGTGTGTGTGTGTGTGTGTGTGTGTGTGTGTGTGTGTGTGTGTGTGTGTGTGTGTGTGTGTGTGTGTGTGTGTGTGTGTATGTATATATGTATATATGGATATTGTTTTTGGTTTTGATTCATGCATATTATGTTATGGGATTTGAAATATATTGTTATGTTTATTGCAAGTGGTTGAGTTAGAAGTAGTTGATTTCAAGGTTGTGTATGTTTTGGCAAAATGTTTTTTGGGACGTGATTTAATTGTTCATGATATGTTGATAAGTGTGATGGTAGGTTTGATTTGTAATCATATGTGAGAAAAAAAATTATTGGTTTTGTAATTGGTAAATTATTTGGATAAACTGAGTTGGTTTAATGTTGGTAAATATATGATTTGGTAATATCTATATTTTTATAGGCTAGTTTTAGCTATAGATAGTTATTGGGAGTTAGGGATGTTATTTTTTAGTATATGGGGATGTAAGATAGCATGTTATGCATATTAATTACCTGAAAGTGGCTCAAGAATACAAAGATTGGCTAGACCTTTGGCTCCATCATTGCCCTACTAAGTGAAGCTATGAATTGATGCTAGTATGAATATGTATCATTTCACTCTATGTTGTATCACTATCTGAACCCCAATGGCCAACTGAACAAGTGCCCATACTGCTAATGCTATGTAAGAATATGCTATGTATCTAATACTATCTGCTATGTAATAATAGTAGTTGTACATGGAGATTCTATAAAATGTAATATTAATAGATGTGTCATGAAAATTGTGTTTTATGAAGAAGGCTCATCTATCCATAATCATATACCCAATGGCCTCTTTTTTGATGTGTGTTACTAAGCAATAGATTGAGATGTAGCTAAAACCTGTGATGGGGGTTCATTTAATCTTGATCATAGTAGATTTCTACATGAAATAGGTCCCTAAAAATATGACCAAAGTGACTATCTCTCTAAAGTAGTGCTCTGTGATGTGGGTTCATTTAATATTAACCGTAGTGGATTATGACATGAGATAAGACCCAAAAAATCTAGCCATAGTGAATAGTTCTATTAAGCAGTAGTGTGTTGTGGTGCCTGTGACTCTACTAGATATGTATATGGAATTGCACTATGTACACCTTAGAATATAGTTATATATGTAGGCATTTTTTATTAGACTGCTTTCTAAACCTCTTAAATAGGTGGAATAGAATATCTCCTATGAGGCTCTTTCTTAGAACCTGCATTACTCTCATGATGAGTGACCAATGATTCCTGTAAAGGAATGTCCTAGGATGACTTAGTCATGGAAGAATGAGGTCTAAGGTTCCATGATGGAGGAGATCTTGGTGCCCCCTATGTAAATACTATGATGTCATTATCAACACATCTATTAATGCAATCTCTAAGTCCATAACAATCATTATCTTTGTGTCCATGGATACGATGATAGGTGTATAAGGGCTGATGTGGCTATTTATTTAGGAGATGTGGATCTCATCAATGAGTAGAAGGCAATATGACTAACCTCATATCTGATAGTGTTGATAATATGATAGATTGGCTATCTCGCTCTTAATCAAACTGTAGTGGTACCTTGCTATTGTTTCTTGTATTACATAGTATGGGTTGTGCTTTGGAAATTAGCTCTTTGTTTTTAACTAGTTGTTTTTCTAGTTGTGGCCTCCTACCTTGTTTAGGACATGGTGGATGCTGGATGCTAGGAACTATAGGTATTGCTATGAAATCTAGAGTGAACCATCAATTGAATCTACCTCAATCAATCCTAATTTATTTTCCAAAGCTAGAACTATATGCATAAGTGCCTAAAAGAAGACTTTTTTTGATATAGTAGATGCTTGAGGAGAGGTTGGTGAAGCCCCTTAATAAAGATATGTTGAATCTCTAAATCTACTAGTTTGTATATCAATCTTAGTGTGTGAGTCTTGAATCATAATATATACTCACTAAGTGGATCTAAAGTATTATGATGTAATGTGGAAAGTTTCTCAAATATAACATGAGGACCTATAGTTGGCGAGTAGATGAAAGAACTAATTTTGTGCTTCCACCACTAATGTCTACGAGAATAACTTTAGTAGAATCAAAGGACTCGAATAAGATTGAAAAGCCTTCTAAAAGGATTGAAGGAATATGAATAGATCTCCAATTCCATCAAAGTGAGTCAATGATGGTATCTGGAAATGCTTAGGCAATGAAGCTTTTGTGAATGTCTTCAGAAGGGAATTCCCATGTAAATAATTGGCATCCATCCAAGACTTACAAGCCTTGTTTTCCAAGGTAAGGAGATGTACTTGGTGTTGTAATTCCCCAACTGTATGCATCAAAGAGATGATATCTTGGGATGGCACATTAGTATCTTTAAGTGGTTCATTTAATCATTGAATTTGATTTTTAATTTTATCCATGGGAATGATACAGTTAGCAATTAGATCATAAAGATGGGGTATGCTCATTGGAACCCTTAGAGTAATGGTAACTTGGACCTTACTAGAGGGATGTGGGATACCATTCTCTTTAGGTGAAGAGTGAGAATTGGATTCTACTATAGTGATGGGTGGCTTAGGAGGTTCATTGGTATCTTTATGTTTTAGTGAATCACCTTCTAATTGAGTAGAACATGTGATATTAGCATTAACATGTGCATTATTTGAAATAGAATCATTAATAGAAGTAACAAAAACATTTGGTAGTGCATTATCTTTGAGAGGAGAAATGAGAGAAGAGTTAGAGGCATGAGATGCATTTTATTCTTCATTATATACATAATAATCATCATTGTTCCATGCATTATCAAAATTGTAATATTATTCATAATCACTCTCATTTTCATATTCATTTGCATGTTCACTATCATACTCATTATCACTTCCATAATTGCTAGGCAGAGGTATAAGAGAAGAATTTAATTCCTTTCTAATATGCAATAAATTATCATGTGAATGTGGAAGATTATGTTCATCTATGTTATCCATGGATGGAGTATATGCATTATTTTCATTTGTAATATGACAAGTAAGAGAAGAAGAGTTTTCATTTAGACATTTTTTTGATAACATAGAGTTAGAAACATGAGATTGATCTTTTGAAATATGCATTGGCAATTTGATTCTATTGATTTTATATTGTTGTATTTTGAACATAGAAGTAGCAAAGGAGAGAGAAAGATTAGGTTGACATAGAAGAAAATTATCACTAATAAGAGGTTCACTTGGAAGTGCATGACTAATTTATACATTTTGTGAATTGTGCATAGGAGAATGAGGTGAAAATTACTTTTCCCATTTATAAAAATTATTTTCTTTATAAGAAGGAATAAAAGAGATAGGTTTGAGAGAACAAATGCATCTACTTTTTCTTCACTATCACTTTCACATGTATCATCATATTCCTCATTACAACAATAGTAATTATCTTCATTGTAAATGAAATTGTTTTCCACATTTTTAGCTAATGTGAAATTTTGCAAATTTGTCCATTCATTGTCATAATTATGATAAAAATTTAAAAATTGGTCTATGGAATGAGAGGGAAGAAGTGCCTTAGTGGCCATTTTATTTCTTTCACCAAAGAGAATATGTAAAAGTAATATTAAGAAAATAAATGAAAAAATAACTACTAACATAGAGATTTTGAAAATGCTTTTAGCACTCTAAAAAATTTACAAAAATTACAGAATATTTTTCTAAAAATTGCAAGGAAGGCTTGAGGTCTTAGGACCTAGTTTAGGAATCTAGGGTTTTGGGTTAAGTTTTTAGAATTTTTGAAAATTGTAACAATAGTTTAAATTATAAAAATAATATTGAATAGGATAAATGCACAAAAAATTATAAAAAAATCATAAATTTGAAATTTAATTTTTGAAGAAAAGTAACTACTAATATTGAGATTTTGAAAATATTTTAGACACTAAAAATTACAAAAATTCTAGAATAATTTTCTAGAAATTGTAAGGGCGGTAGGCTTAGGTTTTGAGGATAGTTTGAAAATATAAGGTTTTTGGTTAGGGTTTCATAATTTTTAAAATTATGATAATAGTTTAAATTCTAAAAATAATATTGAATAGGATAATTGCACAAAAAATTATACAAAAATAAAAAACTAGAAATTTAATTTTTGCACAAAATTTGAAGGAAAAGCCTAAGGGTACCTAGGGTTTTAGATTTGTTCAAAGTAAGTCGGGTTCACCAAATGTTTTATTATTTTTGAAAAATTAGGGTCTAGTTCTTAAACATTAAAGGGTCTAGAATAAGATGAAAAATCCAATCAAATATAGTAAAATACAGGTTTTGGATAATTTAATCAAATTAAATTGCATATACAGATAGATAAACTTATCTAGAGAAATGGATTGAAACAAATGATTTAGGAGCTAAAAATTATGGTGTAAGATCAAGACAATATCATAAATCAAGATCTAGTCTTCATTTTTTTGACTGGATAGGAGCACTAAAATAGGGCACTAGTGGCATCAATGTTGTATTCCACTCCTATAATTTTATCCAGGAGACCTGATATTATTGGGTTTTGTTTGTGGTGTCTATGTGACATTGCCTATGAAGTTTCAAAGGTTGGAAGTCAATAGAGCTCACCGTAGATCCATTTCAATCTCCAAACCCTATATCTATCTACACACATGTAAACAAAAAATGCATCAAAATCAAAAGGGAGAAAAAATGGGTTAAACCCTCAAGCTAGGGTCTTATATCAAATGTAGTTTTCCCTTAGGGAACATGCATAATCAACACACACAGTAGATACAAAAATGACTTTTGCCTAGGCCCTTCCTTGATCAAGCATGCAAGTCTATGTGTGATGCAGTATGTTGAGCTATACTATTAACTAATTTTTTTATTATCTAATGTGCCAAAATAGTAAGTCCTAGATTAAAATGCCTTGTGTATTCCTTTATATAGGAGACTCTTTATTTCAAATTTGAGAGATTTATTTGCATTTGGTTGACATTATAAAACTTAAAGATGAAGCTAAGAAAGGGGCTAGGAATTATTAAGAAAAAGAAACTAACTGTTGGAGCTCAAAATGACCTTGGATAGGAATGTCAAAAGTAGACACTAGTGGCATCATAATTGTAGTCCAAGTCTAGCACTCCTATCCTATAGGCCAGAGACTTGGGGGGATGGAAAGAGCATAGAAAACTTGACCTAACTCAAGTGGAATGTCTATTTAAAAGGCTTGAAATGGATAGGAATAGGCAAAAAGATGATTCTAACATGAAACAAAACCAAGATGACTAAAACAAAATACATGGTTAAATGTGAACAAAGCTCCTATTCTCTA
Organism: Torreya grandis; assembly: GCA_037957365.1. NCBI lineage: Eukaryota > Viridiplantae > Streptophyta > Pinopsida > Cupressales > Taxaceae > Torreya > Torreya grandis. Next base: position 380,654 of record JARHVA010006389.1, on the reverse strand, counting down.
GTTAGAGTCTCCTATGAAAGAACTATGAAAAGACATGATATGTGTGGTCGCTTGAATAAATTAGGGTGTATACATTTGTCCACTTTTTAATCTAGTGATGCAATGAAATGAAGTGCTAGAGTAAAAGAGAAAAGAAAATGCGTACCTAAACCTACCTATATAGAAATGAATGTGTTACAAAATGGTCCAACTCACTTCTAATCAAAGAAGTGGATGGAGAGCCAAATAGTGCCTAGAGAAAGAAGGAATCCCTAAAATGGATGCCCCATTGTACTAAATCTAGAATTGGAATCCATGTAATCATGAATACAGAGGGCAATGCTTGCCCCCTATGTTGAATAATGACTAGAATGACAAATGATCGAAGGCTCAAAACCAATGTCTGGCCTTTGTCCCACAAAAACTCATGTAATCTAGAATGTGTGTATAGAATATGTATGTTATGAAGAGAAAAATCTATCATTCCCCCACTCTAAATATCTAAATTAGAACTAAAAAATGCTCAGAGGCCCAAAACCAATGTCTTTCCTCTATCCTGCACAAATTCATATAGTCTAGGTTTGGGTAATGTTGTGGACCAATCGCTAAAGATGACCATATGGTCTAACCTGGTGACAACCTAGGTACAACTTGTAATCTAAAACTATGGTAAATGTTTGAGAAGAGAATGGCATGTCTTTCCATTCCAATCTACATAATCTTGGATGATGAATATGAACATATGTGCCATGTCCCCCAAATATGGTATGCAAGTGATGCATATGTATAGTCTAGTAATCTATATAACAACATGTGATATGACCTATCATTCCATGCCCCATGTGTAAAATTAGAGATCTAAACACTATGCCTATAATATACTATCTGGTCATGTGACTATGTCATGATGTATGAAGTTGTATGTGTGAGACATGTAGTAATGTACATGGCCCCAAATCTAGTATCTGATTTTAAATCTATATCAAAGTCACTATGAATCCATATAATTTGAACCACTATATCTAAATAGTTTATGTATTTGTAAACTAAAATCACTATGGATCTATATGATCTGAACCACTATATCTATAAATTGAAGGTATATCCCTCTAAATGTCCCGAGTAATGTTGAGTGACCCATGTAATATGAATCACTATTTATTTTAACTATTCTAAGTTGAATTTGATAATCTGAATATTAGAGGTGTAAGAACCATGTTGAATGACCCATGTAGTTTGAATCACTATATATTTTGATTGATCTATGTTGAATCTGATAATCTAAATACTAGAGGTTTAAGAACCATGTGCATCCATCTATAGGAGTGGATAGGTATATTGGGTAAGTGTAAGAATAGGAATAGTAGGAATGATGCCCCCCTTTTGGGGAGAGGTATGAGATATATGATAGAGAAGATTGAGCCAAAAGTGATGACTAGTGGCATAGGAATAGATGCAAGGATGGTATAGTTTGAACTATTTTGAGAATTTATTTTATTGATTAGATTAATTTGTTGGAAAGTTGAATGAGCTTTTGATTGGTTAGGACCAAGTTGTATGTTTGGATATAAAATAGGTATAGAGATGTGTATTCAATAGTAGGTGGATGATGTGGTGATATATCAATGCTTGCGTGGTTTTGAAGGTATCATTGTCATGATTTTGTGAAACAAAATAGTTTGAAAAATGGAGCTATGGGGTTCTAGTTATGGGCAAAATAGTATTTTTCTTTGTATGAGAAAGTTGTTTGATATAAGAAATTAGATTGATTCTTGATTCATTTGCACATTGACAAGGTTGAGATTTGGAGCTCTGGAGTGAGAGATATGCTAAGGAGATGAACACCTACCATAAACTATTTTGAGCAGTTGGCAACCTAGGTGGAGGCTATTGGTAATGTTACCCTGGTAAGTAACCTTAATGCTTGATTTTTTCCTATTTGAAAGCCTATTTTTGACATTTTTGATTTGTTTTAAGTAGCCTAATTTTTTTTGACTAGTTCCAACACTCCTATCTAGTATTCAACACTATTTTCTAGGTTTCGATGTTGTTGTCTAGTGATGGTGTCCTTTCTACAGTGTTGTTATCCACTTGGGTTAGATTTCTGAGTTTCTAAGTTATTGCATATTGTTGTGTAGCTTGGTTATTTTCCTTGGCATGGTTGACTAACATATATGTTATTTTTTGGTGTTTTTATAGGGTGAGGTATTAATGAGATAGTTTCATAGAGGCCAGGTGATAGAGATACTGAGATTGTTACCTTTGTCAACTGGTGAGAGAACTATGATGGATAGTGCAAGATTGGGTCATGTCTATGACCTAGGCATTGTGTAGTGGGATAGGTATCTAATTACTACCTTATGTGAGAGGTGGAATGTAGACACATGTACTTTTGGGATTCCTACTAGAGAGATTATGATTACTCTAAAGGATGTGTATCATATTTTACATTTGTTAGTTAGTGAATGGCGTGTGACTTTGCAAGATGACATGGGTGTTGATGTTATTGATCATGCATCCTTATATTTTGTTAGTATGCCTTCAAACATAAATTATAGAGGTAGTGATAATGGTGTAATACTATAAATTATAGTACATTTTAGTGTTAGACATCTATGGAAGTGGTTGGCCATGATGTTGGCTTAATTTGTTGTTGTAGATGGGAGTGGGGTTTCAATTGTATATAGGATGCATAGGATTGTTTGTAGTGTACAAGGATATGGCACTATATTATCATGGGTTAGGACTATGCTTACCAATTTATATAGGGATCTTTACATGGTTTACTTAAGAGGTATTTAGTGGTGATGTGAGTGTAGTTACCTTATTACATTGTTAGGCTTATGACCACATAACGGTTGTGCAATCGAAAGTATTGTCAAGGGAGAAGTGAGCACCTCCACATCTATTTATAGAGCAATGGATGAGTACATTGGCTATCTGGTCTCTTGGGATAGATCACTATAGATGAGTTTTAAATAGATTGGTGGCTTAGGATATCATATGGAGGCCCTATATAGGATTCCCTAGGTCACTTGACAATGGAGTGTAGTCATGGTATATGAGGGTCAATTGTTGGTTGCATGACTATTGAGTTGGAGTGTATGAGTGATTTTAGTATGAGCACATGATTAGATAGTTTTTGGTACCATAGGATGTGCCCCTAGTAGCATAGGTGTAGGTGAGGAGTGCACAGGTACTAATGAAGGTAGGAGTTCATGGGAGGCCTATTGAGGTTAAGTTAGCACCATTAAATTAAGATGCAGATGATGCAACTATAGCTATTATTGATGTAGATAATGTTAGATTCATAGAGGCATATACCATAGGGATAGGCATTAATGGGATTCATTATATCCTGTTGATGGAGGGGATGCTCCTGCGTATGAGGATCCTGCACTGATCTAGATGTTGGGAGGTAAGCGTTGATTATATTTGAATTATTTACAAGTTTGTGCTTGTTTTAGATTATTTTGAAAATATATGTCTAGCATAATTTTGTAATTTAGCATGTAGGTGGAGTGGGAGGTGCTCAGGATGACTCACCTACTAGGGGAGGAGGTGAAGATGATGGGTTCTAGAAGACTATCATTGATAATACACTCTAAGAGCTCACACGACATGTTCCTAATGATGTTTTGGAGGAGGGCTTGAAATTGAGTGATAGTTATAGCCTATGTTTATGCTTATTTTTTTTATATGGATACTATAGCTATGAATGCATATGTTATGGTAGTGGGAGAGAGATATGAGATGAGCGCTGAGCTAGATAGGCATAAAATGCCTCCACTTGATTATGGATCGGTGAGTACATAGATTATGGATGAGTACATGGAGCTTTAGAGGTGGTATGAAGACTTGTGTGAGGAGCATGTTTGGCTACTAGAGCTAGAGAGCTGATGTAAGAGGCATTTGAGAGCTCAAGGAGGCACAGTGCCATTTAGGGCTAGGTTAGACTATAGGACTAGCACTGAAGGAGAGAGTGAGATTGAGAGTGAGGGTAGATGCCCATTCATGATTGACTATATCTTGATATGATGTATATGTTTTGAAAACTTTGTTATATATATATATATATACTGGGTTTTGGTTTTGACTCATGCTTACTATGTTATGGGATTTGAAATATATTGTTATGTTTATTGCATGTGGTTGAGTTAGAAGTAGTTGATTTCAAGGTTGTGTATGTTTTGGAAAAATTTTGTTTGGGATGTGATTTGATTGTTTATGATATGTTGATAAGTGTGATGGTAGGTTTGATTTTTAATCATGTGTGAGAAAAAAATTTATTGGTTTTGTAATTGGAAAATTATTTGGATAAACTAAGTTGGTTTAATTTTGGTAAAAATATGATTTTGTAAGATCTAGATTTTGATAGGTTGGTTTTAGCTATAGATAGTTATTGGGAATTAAGAATGTTAGTTGTTAGTATATGGGGATGTAAGATAACACGTTGTGCATATTACTTCCTTGAGAGTTGCTCAAGAATACAAAGGATAGATAGACCTTTGGCTCCATCATTTCCCTACTAAGTGAAGCTATGAACTAATTTTGGTATGAATATGTGTCATTTCACTCTATGTTACATCACTATCTGAACCCTGGTGGCTAGCTGAACAAGTGCCCATATTACTCATGTTATGTAAGAATATGCTTTATATCTAATATTGTTTGTTGTGTACTAACTATAGATATATGTGGAGATTCTAAAAAATTTAACTTTGTTGGACATGCCATAGAAACTATGTGCAATGAGAAAGGCTCATCTATTTATAATCATATACCCTATGGCCTCTACTGTGATGTGTATGACTGCGCAATAGATCAAGATGGAGCTAAATCATATGATGGGGGTTCATTTAATCTTAATTATAGTGGGTTGTTATGTGAAATAGGTCCCTAAAAATCCATCTAAAGTGAATATCTCTCTAGAGTAGTACTCTGTGATGTGGGTTCATTTAATCTTAATCATAGTGGATTGTGATGTGAGATAGGACCTAGAAAATCTGGCTGTAGTGAATATTTCTCTTGAGAAGTAATGTGTTATGGTACATGTGATTCTACTAGATATGTATATGAAATTGTACTATGTACACCTTGGACTATAGTGCTATATGTAGACTATTTTCATTGGTCTAGTTTCCAAACCTTCTGAACAGATGGAATAGAAGATCTCCTATGCATCTCTATCCTATAACCCACATTACTCTCATGATGAGTGACCAATGATTCCTGTAAAGGAATGCCATAAGATGATAAATTCATGGAATAATGAAGTTTAAGGTTATATGATGGAGGATATCTCAGTCCCCCTATGTAAATGTTGTGATGTCATTATCAACATATCTATTAATGTGATCTTTGAGGCCATAACAATCATTATCTCTATGTCCATAGATATGATGATAGTTACAAAAGGGTCAATGTAGTTGTTTCTATAGGAGATGTGGATCTTGTTGATGAGTAGAAGGCAATGTGATTAACCTCCTATCTAATAGTGATGATAATATTACACATGGGCTATCCTGCTTTGAATCAAATTATAGTGGTGCCTTGTTATTTTTTGTATTTCATAATATGGGTTGTGCTTTGGAAACTCACTCTCTATTCTTAATTAGTTACTTTTCTGGTTGTGTTCTATTATCCTATTCAGGACATGGTGGATGCTAGATGCTAGGATCTATAGATACTATTGATCCGAGCAATAATTTAGGTGACAATTTGGGTGACAATTCCACCCCAATTGATGATGGAACTTGTAAGAGCCATAACTTTTGCACCATAGCTCCAATTGACTCACCATTTGAACCGTTGGAAAGCTAATAATGAGGATAACATCGTGAGATGGCATTGAGCTCTTCTCAATGAAGTTTGACCCCCTAAAACCCAATGGAAGTGACCCAAAATTCAATTTTAGTAGTGCAGTCTAAAAATAGTAAGTTTTTGACAAATGCATCTGAATATGCTATGGGAGCTATCATCATGCAACATGGCCATCCTGTTGCATATCATAGTGAAATTTTCATTGATATAATTAGTAAAATACAACAAATAAGAATCAAGGATTATACACGCTATTGCCAGAACCAACCAGGCCTTGGGAATCTATCTCAATGGATTTTCTCTTAGGTTTGCCCACTTCAAAACATGGTAAGGACTGTATTTTTGTGGTAATTGATCATTTTAAAAAAATGGCTATCATGATTGCTTGTGAGAAAAATATATCTACTAAGGAAATTGATCAACTATAATTTAGTCATGTATGGCTCCATTTTGGTCTCCCCAAGTCCATTGTCTTAGATCGAGATAGCAGGTTCCTGAGCATCTTCTGGTCCACTCTATGGAAGATGATGGATATGAAGCTGATGAAGTCCACAACCTTCCATCCACAGATTGATGATCAAACAAAGGTGGTAAACTACTTGATTATTCACATGATTTAGATGTATCAATCCAAACATCCATGCACATGGGATGAGGGACTTATGTTCATACAACATGGATGCAGTTGGGCGCTTCATAGCTCGATCAAGCACAGTCCATTCCAAGTATGTTTTGGGTTCCAACCCATGGCACCAATTGATATAGATGTTCCATTTTCCACCATGGAATAAACACCTCATGGAAGATCTAAGGCATCAAAAGCAACAAATTTTATTGAACAAATGCAACACATCCAATAATAAGTTCATGACATCTTGGAGAAGATGAATCAGAAGTATAAGCAATGCCATGACAAACATAGGATTGCACACCATTTTGTTGTGGGTGACAAGGTTTGGTTGTGGCTTTAGAGGGAATGACTTGTAGGCCCACACAAAAATATTTGGCCTTTGTGATATGGTCCCTACACCATAACCAAAAGAGTTGGAGAAAATGCTTTTGAGTTGAACCTACCAGCCTACCTTGGTCTACATTCAATATTTAATGTGGAGCTCCTCAAACCATATTACCCACCTCTATTGGACACTTTAATTGTAGTAGAATAACTAGACATTGATGAGCTTGATCTATAGAGTTTTGCTCCAGTGGAAGAGGATCAAATTGTGGATACCTAGATGAAGACAACAAGAGGATGCTCTATTATGCTTTATCAAGTGGTCAAAAGGGGCCAACTTAGCCATCAAGGTGAGTGGCTCACAGAGAATCAAATCAAGAAACAACTACCACACCTAATGGGTAACATTGATGCAATGGGTACCATTGCTTTTCAAGGAGGGAGGAATGATCCGGGCAATAATTTAGGTGACAATTCGGGTGACAGTTCCACCCCAATTGATGACAGAACTTTCGGGAGCCATAACTTTTGCACTGTAGCTCCAATTGACTCGCTGTTTGAACCATTGGAAAGCTAAGAATGAGGAGAGCATCTTGAAATGGAATTGATTTTTTATCAATGAAGTTTGACCCCATAAAACCAAATGGAAGTGCCCTAAATTTTAATTTTAGTAGTACAGTCTAAAAATAGTGAGTTTCTAAAAATAGTAATTCCTTGAATTTTGTATTGTTTTAAATCTTAGAAGTCAAACCACTTAATCTCCCTCGATATTGGTGACCTTCCACATCCTCCCCATGCATTCAAAATTTGTATAAATGAAGAGGTAACCTAAAATGTGAAGATAGACATCTCTTCCTAAAGATAAGCATATATTTGTATTGCGATCTTGAGTAATACTACATCTCTTCTTAGAGAATTCATTATTACTATGTTATTTCTATGCTATTCAAATATTTATCAACTAGAACTTCTGAGTTTTGGATCAACTATTATGAAATCTAGAGTGATCCAATCGACTGAATTTGCCTCAAACAATCCTAATTTATTTTCCAAAGCTAGAACTGTATATCATAAGTGCCTGAAAGAAGACTATGTCTAATATAGTATATGTTCGAGGAGAGGTTAGAAAATCCCCTTAATAAAGATATGTTGAATCTCTAAATTTACTGGTTTGTATATCAATCTTAGCATGTGAGTCTTGAATCATAAGATATACTCACTAATTGGCTTTGAAGTATTCTGATGTAATGTGTCAAATTTCTCATATGTAACACGAGGATCCGTGTTTACTATATAATATTTGACAAATTCCTCTTCTAATTCATCATATGTATGTAAGGATCTAATGGGGAGTAGATGAAAGAACCAATTCTTTACTTTCCCCACTAATATCTGTTGGAATAACTTAAGTAGAATCAGAGGACTCGTATGAGATGGTAAAGCCTTTCAAAAGATTGAAGGTGTATAAATGGATCTCCAATTCCATCAAAGTAAGGCAATGATGGTATCTGTAAATGCTTAAGCAATGAATATTTTATGAATGACTTCGAAAGGGCCTTACCATGTAAATCATTGGCATCCATCCAAGACTTATAAGCCTTGTTTTCCAAGGTAAGGAGATGTACTTGGTATTGTAATTCACTAACTATGTGCATCAAAGAGATAATCTCCCAGGATGGTACATTATTATTTTGAAGTGGTTCATTTAATCATTGAATTTGATTGTTAATTTTAGCCATAGGAATGCTACAATTAATGATTGGATCATAAAGAGGGGGTGTACTCACTGGAACCTTGAGAGTAATGGTAACTTGGACCTTAGTGGAGGGATGTAGGCTACCATTATCCTTAGGTGAAGAGTGAGAATTGGGTTCTACTATAGTGAGGGGTAGCTTGGGAGGTTCATTGGTATCTTTATGTTTTAGTGAATCACCTTCTAATTGAGTAGAAGATGTGATATTAGCATTAAAATGTGCATTATTTGAAATAGAATCATTCATAAAAGTAGAAACAACATTTGGTAGTGCATTATGTTTGAGAGGAGAAATGAGAGAAGAGTTAGAGGCATGAGATGCATTTTATTATTCATTATGTGCATAATAGTCATCACTATTCCATGCATTATTAGAATTGAAATATTGTTCATAATTAATCTCATTTTCATATTCATTTGCATGTTCACTATCAGACTCATTATCACTTCCATCATTGCTAGCAAGAGGTGTAAGACAATAATTTAATTCCTCTCTAATATGAAATAAATTATGATGTGATTGTGGAAGATTATTTGCATTTATGTTATCCATGGATGGAGTGTATGCATTATTTTCATTTGTAACATGAGAAGTAAGAGAAGAAGAGTTTTCATTTAGACATTTTTTTGATAAATTAGAGTTAGAATCATGAGATTGATCTTTTGAACTATGCATGGGAAATTTGATTCTATTGATTTTATATTATTGTATTTTGAACATAGAAGTAGCAAAGGAGAGAAAAAGATTAGGTTCACATGGAAGAAAATTATCACCAATAAGAGATTCACTTAGAAGTGCATGACTAATTTGTTCATTTTGTGCATTGTACGTAGGAGAATGAGGTGAAATTACTTTTTCCATTTATCAAAATTATTTTCTTTAGAAGGAATAAAAGTGATAGGTTTGAGAGAAGAAGATGCATCTACTTTTTCTTCACTATCACTTTCACATGTATCATCATATTCCTCATTACAAAAATAGTAATTATCTTCATTGTAAATAAAATTATTTTCAACATATTTAGCTAATGTATAATTTTACAAATTTGTCCATTCATTATCATAATTATGCAAAAATTTTAGAAATTGATCTATGGGATGAGAGGGAAGAAGTGCCTTAGTGGCCATTTTATTTCTTTCACCAAAGAGAATATGTAAAAGTAATACTAAACAAATAAATGCAAAAAAAACTAATAACATAGAGATTTTGAAAATATTTTTGGCACTCTAAATAATTTACAAAAAATTCAAAATATTTTTCTAAAAATTTTAAGGAAGGCTTGAGGTTTTAAGACCTAGTTTTGGAATCTAGGGTTTTGGGTTAGGTTTTTAGAATTTTTGAAAATTATGGCAATAATTTAAATTATAAAAATAATTTTGAATAGGATAAATTTACAAAAATTTATACAAAAATTAGAAATTAGAAATTTATTTTTTGCACAAAAGTAACTACTAATAGTGAGATTTTGAAAATATTTTAGACACTCTAAACAATTTGCAAAAATTCTATAATAGTTTTCTAAAAATTGTAATGGTGGTAGGCTTAGGGTTTGAGGACCTAGTTTGGAAATCTAGGGTTTTTGGTTAGGGTTTTCAAAATTTTGAAACTTTTAACAATAGTTTAAATTGTAAAAATTAAATGCATAAAAATTTGTATAAAAATAAAAAATTTGAAATTTAGTTTTTTCACAAAATCTGAAGGAAAAACCCTAAGGGTACCTAGGGTTTTAGATTTGTTCAAATTATGTCAGGTTCACCAAGTGTTTTACTATTTTTGGGAAACTACGGTCTAGTTAATAAACAATAAAGGGTCTAGAGTAAGGGGAAAAATCCAATCAAATATAGTAAAATATAAGTTTTGGACAATTTAATCAAATTAAATTGCATAGGAAGAGAGATAAAGTTATTTGTAAAAATGCACTGAAACAAATGATTTAGGAGCTATAAATTATGATGTAGGACTAGGACACTATCAAAAATCAGGGTCTAGTCTTCATTTTTTATTGGATAGGAGTGTTTAAATATGACACTAGTGGCACCGATGTTGTAGTCCACTCCTGCCACTATTGTTTAAGAGACCTCAACTTTTTAGGTTTTGTTCATGGTGTCTTTGTGACCTTATCTATGAATTTTTGAAGGTTGGAAGTAAATAAAGATCACTATTTATCCATTTTAATATCTAAACCTTATACCTATCTACACACATGTAAAAAATAGATGCATCAAAAGCAAAAGGGAGAAAAATGGGTTAGGGGAAGAATGATCACATGATCTAGAAACCCTACTATCCTAATCATTACCTACATTAACCCTCAAGCTAGGATCTCATATCAAATGTAGTTCTCCCTTAGGTAACATGCATAATCAATGTACACAAAAGATGTAAGAATGACTTTTGCCGAGGCCCTTCCTTGATCAATCATGCAAATCTATGTGTGATGCAGAATGTTGAGCTATATTATTAACTAATTTTTTTTATTATCTAATGTGCCAAAGTAGTAAGTGCTAGATATAAAATGTTTTTTGTAATCCTTTATATAGGAGACTCTTTATTTTAAATTTGGGAGATTTATTTACATTTGGCTGACATTAGGAAACTTAAAGATGAAGCTAAGGGGTTAGGACTTATTATGTGAAGGAAACTGATCAGTGGAGCTCAAAATAACCTTGGATAGGAGCACTAAAAGCATACACTAGTGGCACCAACACTGTAGTCCAAGTCCAATGCTCTTGTCCTATCGGCCAAAGACCTAGGGGATGCAAAGAGGATAGAAAACTTGACATGGTTGAGGTGGAATGTCTATTTAAAAGGCTTGGAATGGCTGGAATAGGCAAAAAGGTGATTCTAGTATGAAATAAGACCGAGATGAATAAAATAAAAGATATGGCTAAATGTGAACAAAGATCCTATTCTCCAGTCGAAGTCTCTTATGAAATGATTGTGAAAAGACATGATATGTGTGGTTTCTTGACCAATTTAGGGTGTATACATTTAGCAATGATTTTAATGACTATTCTACTCATTCTAATACTTAGACAATGTTTTTCAATGATTCTCGATGCACATCTGATGTGAGGATAGGCATTCTCTTTATCGACCCTTTAGGTCACATAGTTCCTATTATATATCGATTAAGTTTCTCCTGCACCAACTACATCGCAAACTATGAAGCACTTATCTTAGGTCTATTTGCCACCTAGTCCCTCCAAATTAGATTTATTCAAACCTTTGGGGATTCTCAACTTGTGTTTAACCAAGTTAATGATGTCTATCAAAAAAAATAAGAACATCTTATCCCATACCAAAACATGGTATAATGTTTATCATCACAGTTTGACTACTTTTCTATAAAAAGTATACCAAGAAAAGACAACTGACACATAGATGCAATGACAAGTGTTGTATCTTTGATTATAATCAATATTAATGATGATCAATTTATTTTCAAAATTAAATGATTATAATCACCATTAATATCTAACATGGATTTGATTACACTATCTATTTTAGCCACTACACGTAGTTCTACAACTCTAGAATGGTTCTTTGATATCTATAACTTTCTAAACAAATATATTACACTATACACTTTTTCATAGAATGAAAAACATACGTTACAAAAATAATCACTCTATTATGTAATCATTGGTGGAGACCTTTTTAAATGATCCTTTGATGGATAATTGCTTCGATGTTTAACTTTAGTAGAAGCCAAAGTTTCTCTTACATAGATACACAATAGTGAGTGTGGTGGTTACTTCAGTAGAAAATTCATGTCACACAAATTGCTTCCATAGGGGTACTACTGGCCCACCATAGAATATGAATGTTTAAAATATGCAAAACAATGTGATAAATGTCAATGACATAGTAACTTATAGCATGTACCATCACAACAATTACAATGTATTATCTCTTCATGGCCATTCATGTTATGGGGATTTGATCTTATTATAAAAATTAACCTAAATTTATCGATGGACATAAGGTCATAATCACAGCCATATAATACTTTACCAAATGGGCAGAAGACTTTCCACTTCAATTTACCAGGTGAGGACATTTGTAGCTTTCTCATGACTCACATTATTTCATGCTTAGGTTTACCCACAACCATCATTTTTGATATGGAACATCATTCAATAACAAAATTGTCAAGAATTTTTTCACAAAATATAATATTAAACACACATTCTCTACTCCATATTACCTACAAGGAAATGGTCAAGAAAAGGCTACCAATAAAACTATCAACAACATTTTGAGCAAAACAATGACCAAATTTGGAGATGATTGGCACAATCAACTAGTCTTTGCATTATGGGCCTATCACACAAGTATCCATAGACCCACATGAGTCACTCCTTATTCACTTGTTTATGGCATAGAATTAGTTCTATAAATATAATTAAAAATCCCATATCTTCATGTCTTTCTTAAAGGTAATCTCAATGATGACTAGTATCATGAAACGTGTCTACATTAGCTCAAGTAGTTAAACCATACACACATTCAAGTAGTATAATATCTTAGAATCTACCAATAATGTATACAATGATCCTACAAAAAATGAGTTCACACTAGAGAATTCAAAATTAATGATCTCATTCTCAAAGAAAATATTTGCAATGTCAATGCCAAAAAAGATATCAAAGGAAAATTCAAACCAAATTGGCTAGGTCCATACATTATTACTAAAAATATGAGCCCTAAATTGTATCATCTAGCCTCATTTGAAAAAAATAAACTCAAAAATCTAATGAATATTATGCATCTACGTAGATTCCATGTCTAGCATTTCATTTCACACATTGTATTATACATAATTTTTCAAAAATTACTTGTACATAGTATCTTTTGTTTACTTATACATAGTTCTTTCTCAAATATCTTGTACATAGCTTATATCAAAAATACCAAAAACATTCAAATATTTCAAAATATAAAAACATGCAAATAATCTAAAAACACCAAAAATATCGATTGTATGCATCATCCATGCTTTACATTTATGCTATCATGCTAGACTTACATTTATTATTTTATGCTATTGTTTGTCGATTTATCTACATTATGCTTCACTTGATCTTCTTTGAGTGTGTGTAGTGACATCCAAATCCTTGATTGCTTCATTCTACCCATTGAGGGATCATCTTAATTCATACATTCGAGACAAATATCGATATATCTACCCACTAGGGGCATCTTCTACATGACTACACTATCTAGGTTATGTCATTCCTACACCACAAACTCTAGTTATCATGTTGATGTATATTATCTACTAGTTTATAGAAATTACTCTATCGACACTTACTAGTATATTTATTAGCACATACCTAGTCTTGTAGTAACATGCCTTACATACTTTCACTTCTTTCTTTGATTAGTTAGATGTGATTGTATTTCCAATATATTGCATGCTTTCTTTTCTTGCTTTACGTGGCTAGATGTGATTCCATTTCTTAGTTCTACTTTTGTCTCTTGTATGTGCCTTAGGACATTTGCCAATGTCCTTTTCTTATATTCTTGTGTGCCCCTTAGGACATTTACCAATATTTTTTGCGTGTACTCTTTTATGTGATTATGGATTTCACAGCAACCTTGTTTATTTCACTTATATGTGTATGTGGTATTTAAACATGTCTTGTATGATTACTTTTAGTTTTAGTGACATGTGTCTATGTCCTTTATTTGCTTGGCCCCTTCACCACTCTTTTATGTTCCTTGCTTCTTACCTTGTGTGCTTGTTTCTTGATTGCTTTTTGATTGTTTACTTTCTTAGATGATTTGATGGACATCATGCTCCATCCTTCCATAAAAACTAATAACTAACAACTAACCAAACTTATAATTCTAATTCAGTACATTATGCATGTTATTACATTATTATATCTATCTAGGCATACCTTTGTTGATCTAAAAATCTCTCATTACAAACCATGTTATATCTTGAGATATCTTGTCAATTATCATTGCTATATCATGTATCTTTATAGTATAACACACTTGTAGGGATCTTTATTTTGAGGGAAATATTTTTAGGGTCTTCTTTCCGACCCTTAGAAGAGGGGGTAACAAACAAAGGTTTTATCATAGAGAACATAACTCCTAATAGTCAAAAAAGTAATTTTCAAAATACCTAGAACAACAACTAGACATCAAACTAAATAAAATAGACTAGGCAGATAGTAAAAATATTAGAACAATGATTAGATTTAGCCTAGGACAATAGTGCTAAGATTGGATTATAACATCAAGCCCACTAGTGTCCATTTTCAATGCTCTTTTCCAAACAAAAAAAAACATCAGAGTTTCTAGAAGCAGTCAAAAAAGTAGGTTCAGCTATAGTTTTACACAATCAGACCAGTTCATAATCATTATTTTTTAATACACTAAGAGTGGCTTCCATATAAGCTTAAATGTCCATATTTTAGAGTGGCTAAGAGTGGCCCAGTTTCTAGTAGACATTCAGCTATCCATGCCAACATTGTTAGATAATAGTACATTCATGGGCTTTAGAGCTATCCATGCCAACATTGTTAGATCATAGTACATACAT
Organism: Torreya grandis; assembly: GCA_037957365.1. Lineage (NCBI taxonomy): Eukaryota > Viridiplantae > Streptophyta > Pinopsida > Cupressales > Taxaceae > Torreya > Torreya grandis. Next base: position 365,581 of record JARHVA010006389.1, on the reverse strand, counting down.
GGGATTTAGGAGCCATCCCATAAAACATACATTTCATATTGATATTAGTTCATAGATTCACTTCATAGGGCAATGATGAAGCCAAAATACTAGCTAGCCTTTATATTCTTGAGCCACCTATTCAGAGGGATAAGACACATAGTCCAAACATCAATCAACACATGTATGATTACCTAGCTTCACTTAGTAGGTGATGATGGAGCCAAAGGTCTAGCCTTTGCATTCTTAAGCCACTTTTAGGGAATTGAGAACTCAGATCCATTCTTGATATTACTCTTAGTACAACATACATCCCCCATCACTTAACATCACTCAACATCACAACAGGTTTTGTATTGGTCTGTGTACCTAGTGAGGTGTATTATTTCCTTTCTCTTCCTATTTCTCTTACACAATTTTATACATTCTTATTTTATATATAATATATTTAGTAAGAAATAATCTAATCTTTATTTTCTATTACAGACTTGCACTTCACAGCATGCTCTCTCTATGCATACCTATCATCACACAAGTTTCATGGGATTGACCCTTACAAGTAAGTTTAGGTACGCTTTCTATTTTTCCTTTATCCTAGTATTTCACTTTGTTGCATCACTAGAATAAAGGGAGGAAATATAGTGATATAAAATTTGAAAATTGGTAACTTGAGTGTGGATAATGACACCCAATCCATAGATCTCTTCTGCTTGCTTTCATGATCCTCATAAGCTTCTTCTCACTGATTCCCAGCCATCTATAGCCTTTCAAACTTGATCCCAGCTTAGCCAAACTGATCTTTTCATGAAAAATTCGTCCCTTAGGCCCCATCATCTAAGGATAATAGTGCCCAACTTGGATTACAACACTAGTACCACTAGTGTTTGCTTTTAACACTCTTATCTAAGTGCATTTTTAGCCCCAATGATCAATTCCTTTTATTTCCCCATCCTTCTCCTTGTTGGCCTAATGAGAGCACATTTAACCCATGATCACTGGATCCCTAAAATCCTGTTCAAATATCATTTGGAGAGGGTTGGAAATTATCACTAAGAAAGTAAGAATACAAGCAAGCCTACTCAGATAATCTTCCATATTCTTTGCATACAGTTAGCCAACACACTTACAAGCTTATCAAAATATTTACACCAGTCCTTAGCCACCTTAGGAACACCCAATTTTAGCATTTGCATCTTCATACACACTATTTCATAAATCACATCAAGTGGGAGAACTACATATGGCTTGATCCCTCTTCAGAGTATTGGTATGTAGGAAGCTTGCCCACATAAAGGGTGTGGATACATGTTTAGTGAATATTACACAAACTAACCCCCCCTCTTTCTCAAAATTGGTCAAATTAAAAATGAGTCTAGGGTTTGAATAAAAATATGTTTTATAAGGAGTTCCATAGGTAATCGGTAGTCAAAACTTCATAGATAGGGTCATACAAACATAGCAATCAAAACCCATAAAGCATAGGTCTCCTAGACAACAATGGCATAGGTGGAATACAACACTGGTGCCAGTAGTGTCATGTTTTATCACTCCTATCCAATCATAAAATTAAGGCCAAATCTTGAATTGTGATAGTGTACTATTCCTATACAATGAATTCTATACTTTCTCTCAGTCATCTCAGTTAATTTCTAGCTAAGTCTCATTTTCTAACCCTTATTACTATTTTTAGAAAAAGTTTAAAATCACAATCAAATTTATACAAATTAGTAGCTTAATTATTACATATTTATTTAGTGATTTTACTATTCAAACCCTTTAACTAAATTAGGAATAATACTTCAATATTCCTAAAATTGTTAAATCATTTGGTAAACCTGACTTGCTTTGTTTTTGCATAAAAACCATAGAAACCCTAGGGTAAATTTACTTCTAGTTTTTCCTCTATTTTTTTTATTTTTTACTTACATAATAAAATAAAAAATTAGCATTAAATTTTAAAATTTTGTAGTAATTTTAAAATAATTTTCTTTCAAACCCTAGTTGCCCATACTAAGTCTCAATATTTCCCCAGTATTTTTCCTATATTTTTTTGACTTTTTACCTACAAATTTCAATCAAAAATCCACATTAAATTTTAAAATTCCTTAGTTATTTTAAAATAAATCATTTTTTAAACCCTAGTTGCATATACTAGGTCCCTTTATTTGTTTGAGGTATCACCTTACATCTAAAATTAATTCACATAATAAGCAACAATGGATCTCACGTATGGCTCTTGTTGCTCCTGTTGCATCTCCCGCGTGTGCACGAATTCAAAATTTGAAGTCGGAGGTCATGGCTCCTGCTTCAGTGTCTCCCTATCCTCCTTCCTCTGCCAGTTTTCTTTTGGGGGTGACTGGTGTGGCTCCCACTGTGGGCGGGGCTTCCTCTACGTGTGGGGGTCTTGGTTTTAGGGGAAAGACTTTTGCTGATGTGGCTACATTTGAAGCCAAATTACATGACACTCTTCCTCATGCCTCATCTGGGCCTTCTCACGTTTTGCCTGTAAGTGCTTTAAAGCCTATTAGGGTAACTCTAGATCTTGAATCAGTTGAAGACATCTTCCATACGACATAAGAGCTTTCCTCTCTTGCTGCTATTTTTTGCTTCCATGGCTTTTGGCCCTCTCTTGTAGATATACATGGCTGGATCTCCAAGAATTGGATGCCACTTATTGAAGATAATGTCCATATCTTCCTGTGTGCTAAAGGTTTTTTTATAGCAAAGTTCCTTTACTCCAATGACAGGAAGATTATTTTGTGTCACAATAATTTTTCTTGGCAGGGCAGATATCCACTTATGGCCAAACCATGGCATATGGATTTTGATCCTCTCTTGGAATCCTTTAATAATTTCCCTATCTGGGTCCAGCTCCCTAATCTTCCAATACATCTTTGGCATGATTCAATTTTTGAATCTATTGGAAATGCTATTGGGGATTTCTTATATGTGGATGTAAACACTTTGGATATTCTCCATTCAACCTATGCACACTTTCTAGTAGATTTGGATGTTTCTAAGGGCCTTCCTGAGGCAATTTTCTTGGATTCCCCGAGGGGTACTTGGACACAAATGTTCGATTTTGAGGGTATCCCTTTTCGTTGCAAGAAGTGCCACATGACGGGTCATATTGCTACTCGTTGTGCTACTGTGAAATCCAAATCTAGGCGACCACCTTCTTGGTGGTCTAAGGCCTCCTTTGACCATTACATGGTTAAACAACCCTTGGAAGCTTCGGTTGTTTCTGAGACTAAGGATAGTGTTCACTCTGAGCCGGTGATTGTGGAGGATTCTTTGGTGAAACATTCCTTTGAAGCTCCTGCAGAGGCTATGGTTAGTGATCTTTTTGAGCCAGTGGTTGAGGTGGCATTGGTCTCTTTCCCTATTTTGGATGATCCTCCTAGGAGCTAGACATCGTCTGATTCTCATAGGGAGTTTGTTGCGACATCTATGTCCCCTGGGTTCCATGGGTCTTTGTCTTCTGAGGCATGGGTTGTTGAGGCATGAAAGTTAGAGGATGGATGGACAATAGTTAAGAGGAACAATTCTAAGCCTTCGTTTCCCCCTCTAGATAAGAACCTTCGGTCGCGTAAGGAAAACCTCAATGCAAAAGGAAAATCTAATGTTCCCTTATGTTGACTGGTTTTTTGTGTTGGTAAACTGGTTGCTTCACTGGTTTGCTGGTTACTGGTTTGGGAGGTTTTTCAGGTTGCTATTCCAGCCTGTTAACTTTCCAAGTTTCAGTGTTTTGACGGTTGTTTTTTTTGGTCACATCTGTTGGTCACAGGTCCCTATAAAACCTGGTTTAGTTGTTTTACTAGTTTCAGGTTCTTTTAAAACCTGGTTGTGCTTATTGGTTTATCTTTCATTTTGATGTATAGGGTTTCGGGGCCCCTTCAAAACTTGCTTTTACCTTAATCTAAAATAATGGATCTCACTTATTTACACATATTTCTTGCATTTCTTGCAAGTAATAGGGAGACTATACTCAGTCTTATCATGTACATGAATGATGAAGTTTACCATATATTAGTACAAAACTTCATTCTTTGCATTTCATGCTTATTTTTCATAATATGGGATGATATTAAGAAAATTATTTCCACATATAATATGATCCCTCTCCTTCAAAGCAATGTTTACTTGTATTTAATACAAGGTTTCATTACTTGCACTCTATCTCTCATATGGAAAAAAATTCAAGTTTTTCATGATAAACACATTAGAAATGTCATATCACATGCCAAAGTTTCTTATGCATTCATGCAAAAATTTATGCTTTCTATCCCTTGATTTCTATCTCTCATATGGAAAATTTTTCAAGTTTATCATGCTAAACACATTAGATATATCATAGCACATGCCAAAATTTCTTATGCATTTATGTACAAATTCATGTGTTATATCCCAAAATTGCTCTCTCTCATGTGGAATGCTCTTTATAAACATATGTTTATACAACTTATAACTCCAATTACATGAATTTTATACCACATACATGGTTTTTACCTAGAGGATCCATTGCATAAGCTAACAACCACCTGTCAAGTTTTAATATCATATCTTATGCATAGGTAACAACTTATTTCTCCTCCTCTCCCCCAAAAGGGTGATAAATACTTTCCCTCTAACCAATTCCATGATATCACCCATCTAAAAGCTGAGGTATCCTATACTATTATTCCTAATTCATATATTCATCCTATAGCTTCTTCAAAACCTCTTCAACATATGTGTTTGCATGTTCAATTGGAAGTAACTATGGTTTGCACTTATGAGATTCTAAGGGATCAAGTCACCAGTATGAGTAAGTTATTTTTATATTTACAAACATAGAATCAACTATTACATGAAAATATCACAACATTGGAAAATCATATTATAATACAAAAGCCTCAAAGACACCCTAGTGTCAATCATGTATATGCACCTTCACCTAGTCAATTAGTTACAAGTAATGTTACATATCAAAATTAGAAATCACAACTAAGTAACTCTACAACTAGTGATTCAAAAAACATTCAAATATCAAATAAGATTTCAAGTGAGGTACTAAGGGAAATTATTAAATATAAGTTGATCAAACTACCTCCTCTACATCCAGTGAGAATATCCAAATATTATTGTGCATATCATAGACTGCATGGGCATCACATAGATTCATGGTTGGCATTGAACCAACATATACATAAATAATTCCTAATGAGGACCCTATACAAGGTAAATCATTCTAGCAATCCATAGTGATATATGAACACATTCATAAAGGGTCAAATTTAGAAACAGTACAAAAATGGCTACCAAAGCATAACTCAGAACAAAAAAAGGATCAAAAAGCAAAATCATAACAACAAACAGTACCACAAGCATAGGTAAAGCACAAAAAATATGGAAATATAACTCTCTTCAATGAGGCTCAATTTTCAAAGCAGTATGAGTTTGGTCAAAATATCTACAATAGTTTGATTATCAATATTATTGGTTAGACAAGCAAGCTCAAGGAATCACTGCTCCTATTTTAGAAGTTGATAATGTTTGTCACCTAGGTTTGGGATCTATTGAAAATCCTAATTCAAATCATTCACAAACATAATTTATCTAAGGAAAAGTTCAAAATACAACAAAATTAATCACCAACATTCCATTTTTTTGAAATAAATATGATAATGATGAGTGGAATAATATAGGTTATTATGATTTCCAAGATACCTACAATGCATCCAAATATTCAGAGTCATATTCACATTCATTCCCTCATAATTCACAATCATGCATGATTCCTTTGTTCAATATAGGACACCATGATATGGAGTCTCCCATGAGACTCATCAATTAGTATCATTTTTTCTTAGTCTTGCTTGTACATAACTTCTTTTTGCTTACTTGTACATAGTTTCTTAGTATTTATTGTACATAATCTTCTTATGATTGATTGTACATAGCTTACTTAAAAATACAAAAACATTCATATAATTTAAAAATAAAAAAAATATTTCAATTGTATGCATCATCCATGATTTACATTTATACTATCATGTTAGACTTACATTTGTTGTTATATGCTATTGTTTGTCAATTTATTGATATTAACATGCTTTACTTGATCTTATTTGAGTGTGTGTGGTTCCATATAGATACTTGATTGTTTCAATCTACCCATTGAGGGGGTATCCTACTTCTACATCTAGAAATACATCGATATACATACCCAATGGGGGCATATTCTACATGACTACACCATTCAGGTTATGTTATTCCTACACCACACACTCTAGTTATCATGTTGATATACATTATTTGCTAGCTTACATAGATTACTCTATCAACAATCACTAGTTTATAACACTTATGTATTTTTTATCATATACCTAGTCTTCTACTAACATGTCTTACATACTTTCACTTCTTGCTTTGATTAGCTAAATGTGATTGTATTTTTAGTATATTACATGTTTTATTTTCTTGCTTTGTATAGCTAGATTGAATACATTTATTAGTTCCATTTTTATCTCATGTATGTGCCTTAGGACATTTGCCAATGTCCTTTGTTTCTATTCTTGTGTGTGCCCTAGGAAATTTTCCAATGTCCTTTACTTGTACTCTTCTATGTGATTACGGCTTTCACACCAACTTTGCTTATTTCAATTACATGTGCATGTGGCATTTGAACATGCCTTGTATGTTTGATTTCTAGTTTGAGTGACATGCACCCATGTCCCTTGTTTTCTTATCCCATTAGCCACCCTTGTATGCTTCTTGTTTCTTACCTTGTGTGATTATTATTTGATTATTTACAATGCCATGATCTACATCATGCATTATTCTTATTTTCTTGGATGCCATGATGGACATCATGCTCCATCCCTCATTACTAACTAAAAATTAAAAAATAACTAGACTTATAGTTCTAATTCATTACATTTCACATGTTATTACATTGTTATATCTATCTAGACATACCCTTGTTGATCTAACAATCTCTCATTTCAAACCATGTTACATCTTGAGATATCTTGTCGATTATCATTACTATATCATGTATCTTTATAGCATAACACATTTGTAGGGATATTTATTTTGAGGGTATTCATTAGAGGTTCTTCATTCCTACCTTTAAAAGAGGGGGCAATAAATAGGAGTTTTTTCATAGAGATTAGAGCTCTTAATGATCAAAAATGTAGTTTTTAGAACACCCAAAACATCAATCAAACATTAAATTAGATAGAACAGACCAAGTAGATAGTGAAAATGTTAGAATAGTTATCAAATATATCCCAAGACAATAATGCCAATATTGGACTACATCATCGATCCCATTAGTGTCCATTTTTGGTGGTCCTATCCAAATAGCAAAAAACAAGACTTTCTAGAAGTAGGTAGAAAAGTAGTTCAACTATAGTTTTGCATAGTCAAACTAGTTTAGAATCAATAGTTTTTAGTACACTTTTGCTCAAAAAATCTAGATATAGGGTGCATCATGTGCGACATGATGTCTCTCTCTTCCAGTTTCAGATACGAAAGTTGATATAACTTCCATATCAAATTCCATGTTTTAGATACTAGTGATTGGAGGCAATGTACATGGAACTTTTATTTTATTTTCTTTTTGAGTTTAGTATTATCCAAAAATTCTTAGTAGTTGTATGCCTTATTACATATATAGGTGGTTGGCATCATTTTAGAGTGGCTTTCATACAAGCCTAAATCTCCATCTTTCGAAATGGCCAAGAGTGGCCTAGTTTCCAGCATACATTCAGGTATCCATGCCAACATTGTCATATCATAGTACATTCATGGGCTTCAAGAGCCATCCCATATGACATACATTTCATACTAGTATCATTTCATAGCTTCACTTCACAAGGCAACGATGGAGCCAAAGGACTAGCTAGCCTTTCTGTTCTTAAGCTACCTATTCAGAGGGATTGGACACATAGTCCAAACATCGATCAACATGTATATGACCACCTATGTTCACTTAGTGGGTGATGATGGATCCAAAGGGATATCCTTTGCATTCTTGAGGCACTTTTATGGAATTGAGCACTTAGCTCCATTTTTGATAGTAGTCTTAGTACAACACACATCCAACATCACTCAATATCACAAGTTTTGTATTAGTCTGTGTACTTGATGAGGTATATTTATTGCATTCTCTTCCTCTCTCTCTTACCTAGTTATTTACATTCTTATTTTAGATATAGTGTATCTAATAATAACTAATCTACTCTTTGTTTTCTATTACATATTTGTACTTCACATCATGCTCTTTCTATGCAAACCCAGCATCACACAAGCTTCATTGGCTTCACCCTTACATGTAAGTTCAGGTACACCTTTCTATTTTTATTTTATCCTAGTATTTAGCTTTATGGAATCACTAGAATAAAGGGTGGAAAATGTAATCATATAAAATGTAAAAATTAGTAACTTGAGTGTGGCTAATGACACCCAACTCATAGGTCCCTCTTATTTGCTTTCATGAGCCTCATAGGCTTTTTTTCACTAATTCCCAGTCATCTCTAGCGCTTTAAACTTGATCCCAGCTCAGCTAGACTACTCTTTCCATGATAAATCCATCCCCTAGGCCACATTATCTAAGTAAAATAGTTCCCAACTTAGACTACAACACCAATACCACTAGTGTTTATTTTTGGTTCTCCTATCCAAGTGTATTTTTAAACCTAACAGTTAGTTCATTGCAGTTCCCCATCTTTTTCCTTATTAGCCTAATGTGATCACATTCAACCTATGACCAATAGATCCCTATAAAATTCCATTCAAATATCATTTGGAGAGGGTTGGCAATTATCACTAAGTAAGCAAGAATACAAGCAAGACTACTCAAGTAATCTTCCTTATTATCTACATATAGCTAGCCAACACACTTACAAGCTTATCAAAATATTTACACTAGTCCCTAGCCACCTCAAACATAGCCAATTTTAGAATTTACATCTTCATACACACTATTTCATAAATCACATCAAGTGGGAGAACTATATATGGCTTGATCCCTCTTTGGAGTATTGGTATGTAGGCAACATGCTGACATAATAGGTGTAGATACACGTTCAGGGAATCTTACACACAGTAAACCTCCCCCTATCTTTCTCAAAATTGGTTAAAGTAAAAAATATTCTAGGGTTTAAAGATCAAATCTATTCTATAGGGAGTTATACATACATCGAGTAGTCAAACCTTCACAACAGGGTCATATAGACATAGTGAACAAAACCCAGAAAGCTCAGGTCTCCTAGACAATAGCGACAAAGGTGGACTACAATGCCAATGCCACTAGTGTCTTATTTTGGTGCTCCTATCCTATCATAAAATGAAGGCCAAATCCTAAATTATGACAGTGTCCAAGTCCTGAATAGTGAACTCTAGAATTTGTCTTAGTTGTCTTAGTTTCTAGCTAAGTCTTATTTTCTAACCCTTATTAGTATTTTTAGAAAAGGTTAAAATCACAATAAAATTTATACAAATCAATAGATTAATTATTACATATTTATTTATTGATTTGACTATTCAAACCCTATAATTAAATTAGGAATAATACTCTAATATTCCCAAAACTGTTAAATCATCTGGTGAACTTGACTTCATTTGCACATAAAAACCCTATAAACCCTAGGATAAATTTCTCACTAATTTTTTTAATATTGTTTTGATTTTTTACCTGCATAATAAAATAAAAAATTAGCATTAAATTTTAAAATTTTGTAGTAATTTTAAAATATTTTTCTGTCAAACCCTAGTTGCCCATATTAGGTCACGTTATTTTTCTAATATTTTTTTCCTATATTTTTCTAATTTTTTACCTACATATTTCATTCAGAAATCCACATTAAATTTTAAAATTCTTTAGTAATTTTAAAATAAATCATTTTTTCAAACCCCTAGTTGCATATACTAGGTACCTTTATTTGCTTGAGGTATCATCTTATATCTAAAATCAGATTTCACATAATAAGCAACAATGGATCTAACTTATCTACACATATTTGTTGTATTTCTTGCAAATAATAAGGAGATCATACTCGGTCTTATCATATACATGAATGATGAAGTTTACCATATGTTAGTACAAAACTTCATTCTTTGCATTTTATGCTTATTTTTCATAATATGGTATGATATTAGGAAAATTATTGTTACACATAATATGATCCCTCTCCTTCAAAGCAATGTTTACTTATCTTTAATACAAGGTTTTATTACTTGCTTTTTCTCTCATATGGAAAAAAATTTAAGTTTATCATGTTAAACACATTATGAATGTCATAGCACATGCCAAAGTTTCTTATGCATTCATGCAAAAATTCACACTTTTTATCCCTTGCTTTTTATCTTTCATATGGAAAAGATTTCAAGTTTATCATGTTAAACACATTAGAAATGCCATAGCACATGCCAAAGTTTCTTATGCATTTATACACAAATTCATGCATTCTATCCCAAACTTGCTCTCTCTCATATGGAATTCTCTTTATAAACATATTTTTATACAACTTATAACTCCAATTACATGCATTTTATCCCACATACATGTTTTCTACCTAGAGGATCCATTGCATAATCTAACAACCACCTGTCAAGTTTCAATGTCATATCTTATACACAGGAAATAGTTTCTTTATCCTCCTCTCCTCCAAGAGGGTGATAGCTAATTTCCCTCTAAATAGGTCCATGTTATCACTGCTTTAAAAAGTGAGGTAGCATATAATATTATTCCTAATACATACATTCATTCTATAGCTTATTCAAAACCTCTTCAACATATGTGCTTACATGTTCAATCAAAAGCAACTATGAGAATCTAAGGGATCAAGTCACCAATATGAGTAAGTTATTTTCAGATTTACAAATGCATAATTAGCTATTACATGAAAATATCACAACATTGTAAAATTAGATTATAATACAAAAGCCTCAAAGGCACCCTAGTGTCAATCATGTATATGCAATTTCACCTAGTCAATTGGTTGCAAGCAATGTTACATATCAAAACAAGAAATCACAACAAACTCTACAACTAGTGATTCAAAAAACATTAAAAGATCAACTAAGATTTCAAATGATGTACTAAGAGAAATGATCAAATATAATTTCATCAAACTACCTCCTCTAAATCCAATGAGAAGATCTAAATATTATTGTGCATATCATAGAATGCATGGGCATCACACAGATTCATGTTTGGCATTGAACCAACATATACAATATATAATTGCTAATAAGGACCCAATACAAGGTAAATCATTCAATCAATCCACAGTGACACATGAACACATTTACAAAGGATCAAATTTTTAAAAAATACAAAAATGACTACCAAAGCATAACTCAGAACACCAAAAAGATCAAAAAGCAAAATTATAGAAAAAAAAGTACCATAAGCACAAGTAAAGAACAAAAAATATGCAAATCTACCTCTCCTAAATGAGGCTCAATTTTTAAATCAATATGGGTTTGGTTAAAAATATATACAATAGTTTTATTATCAAGGTCAAGGGTTGGGCTAGTAGGCTCAAGGAATCACTATTCCCATTCTAGCAGTTAATAATGTTTCTTACCAAGGTTTGAGATTTATTGAACATCCTATGGCAAATCATTCAGAAAAAAAATTTATTAAAGGAATATATATATATATATATACAACAAAATTAAATACCAACATTCTATTAGTTCAAAAATGAAGATAATAATGATGAATGGAACAATACAAGTTATTATGATTTCCAAGATACCCACAATGAATCTGAATATTTAGATTCATATTCATAGCCATTATTTTGTACTTCACAATCACACATGATTCCTTTGTTCAATAAAAAACACCATGACAAGGAGTCTCCCATGAGATTCATCAGTTAGTATCATTTCTTCTTAGTCTTGCTTGTACATAGCTTCTTTTTGCTTACTTGTACATAGTTTCTTAGTATTTTTTATACATAATATTCTTATGATTTATTATACATAAATTATTTTAAAATACAAAAACATTCAAATATTTCAAAAAATCAAAAATATTTTGATTGTATGCATCATCCATGCTTTACATTTTTACTATCATGCTAGACTTACATTTGCTATTCTATGTTATTGTTTGTCAATTTATATACATTATCATGCTTCACTTGATATTCTTTTAGTGTGTAGTGACATCTAGATTCTTGATTGCTTCACTCCATCCATTGAGGGGGCATCCTACTTATACATCGATATGCATACCCAATGGGGGCATCTTCTACATGACTACACCATCCAAGTTATGTCATTTTTACACCACACACTCTAGTTATCATATTGATGTACATTATTTACTAGCTTACACAAATTACTTTATCAACACTCATTAGTATATATCACTTGTGTATTTATTAACATATACCTAGCCTTGTATTAACATGTCTTGCATACTTTTATTTCTTGCTCTAATTAGCTAGATTCGATTGTATTTCTAGTATATTACATGTTTTCCTTTTTTGCTTTGTGTAGCTAGATGGATTGAATGTATCAGTTCTAGTTTTGTCTCCTATATGTGCTTTAGGACTTTTACCAGTGCCCTTTGCTTATATTCTTGTGTGTGTCTTAGGACATTTTCTAATTTCCTTTACTTGTACTCTTCTATGTGATTATGGCTTTCACTCCAACTTTGCTTTTTAAAATTATATGTGTATGTAGAATTTGAACATGCCTGGTATGCTTGCTTTCTAGTTCGAGTGACATGTGCCCATGTCCCTTGTTTTCTTGGCTTATTATCCACCCTTGTATGCTTCTTAATTATTTCCTTATATGTTTGTTTCTTGATTGCTTTTTGATTTTTTGCAATGCCATGATCTACATCATGCATTATTCTTGATTTTTTGGATGCCATGATGGACATCATGACACATCCCTCCTTACCAACTAACAACTAACTAGACTTCTAGTTATGATTCATTACATTACACATGATATTACATTATTATATTTATCTAGGCATAAACCTATTGATCTAATAGTCTCTTATTCTAAACCATGTTATATCTTGAGATATCTTATCCATTATCATTGTTATATCATGTATTTTACAACATAACACACTTGTCTTCATTCCTACTCTCAGAAGAGGGGGCAACAAATAGGGCTCTTTATTCTAAGGGAAGTCATTGTAGTGTCTTCATTCCTACTCTTAGAAGAGGGGGAAAAAATAAGGGTTTTGTCATAGAGATCAGAGCTCATAATAGTCAAAAAAGTAGTTTTTAGAACATATAGAACAATAACCAAACATCAAACTAGATAGAATAGACCAGGAAGATAGTGAAAATGCTAGAATAATAATTAGATTTAGCCTAAGATAACAATGCCAATATTGGACTATAGCATCAGGCCTAATAATGTCCATTTTTGGCATTATTTCCCAAACAATAGAAAAATTAAACTTTTCAAAAGTAGGCAAAAATGTAGGTTCAACTACAATTTTGCATGGTCAAACTAGTTCAAAATTAATAGTTTTATGTACAATTTCACTTAGAGAATCTAGATATAGGGGGCATCATGCACAACATGATGGCTCTTACTTATAGTTTCAAATATGGTAGTTGATATAACTTTCAAATAAAAATCCATGTTTCAAACACCAGTGATTAGAGGTAATGTGCATGACACATTTATTTTATTTTCTTTTCGAGTTCAGTATTACCCAAGTATTCTTAGTGGTTATGTAAGTTATTCCATCTACAGGTGGTTGGCATCATTTTTGAGTGGATTTCATACAAGCCTAACTTTCACATTTTGGAGTGGCTTTCATATAAGCCTAGTACACCAGTTTTAGAGTGGCCAAGAGTGGCCTAGTTTTTAGCATACATTAAGATATCCATGTCAACATTGTTATATCACATTACATTCATGGGATTCCATATCCATCTCATACAACATACATTTTTTTAGTGTAGGTTTTTATTTTTCCCTATTATTTAATTAGGGAATATTATATATTTGTGCATGCATGGAGTTTTCCTACATTCGTGGGATAGGGTAGCTTATGTGGAGATGTGTGTCATAGATGTGTCATAAGAATGTCATAAGTAACTCCTTTGACCATCTATTTCGGGTATGAGAGTTACTTCTCTATTCTTAGCACATTGTCACCACCTTTCATGGAGGAGTTACAGTCTATTCTTGAGGTGCCTTGACCACCTTTTGTGGAGGAGTTACTTACGAACTCTCCTATATGTATTCTTCATTATGGCCATCTCATGTTAATTGAATATTGGGTTTTGCTCCTATTTGTATTTTACAAATTATCTCTTTTAGTGTTTTCAATTTGCTTTAGTTTCTTTGTGGTGTGCACCAGCTTCATCTCATGTGATCACTTGACCATTGCATTCACGTTATTCGGACCCTGGCAACAACTCTGATATGGTATCAGAGCCACCCCCATAATCGTGTGTCTAGTTATGCTATTAATTTATTTTGAAAATGTGAGGAGTGGAGTTCTCTTAATGTTTTTTTTTCTTATTTCCAGATCTGATCTGAAAAAGCCTTTCAATATCATTTCCTGTGTTGCATTTATCTTTCCTGTGGACTGCCTTTATGGTATTGTTTTTTGTTGGTTTGGTTGTGGTTCTCTTTATTTATCAGGACAAATCCATTTTTTAGTTACCAAGGAGGTTTCAATGGCTCATTTGCAGAGTTTCTCAGATGTGTGAAGGATCTCCATGGCTCTTCCAACATCCTGCAGACCAACAGAAAAATTAGATCACGTTTTTTGCTCTCTAGTGGAAGTTGGTGCCCCATAATTTCTGTTTCAGCCCTGAAATGGAGTAAAAAGGCACTTTGACCAATTGCAAACCCTTGGAAAGATTTTTTTTGGCCTCTACATGCAGCCTCAGATCTGTGGGAGGCATTTTTTGAAGGCTCTGACTGAAAAAATGTCCCTTCAGCGACGTTTTTGTATCGGGGGTCATTAAAACCCTGCGTGTTCTCAATCTGCAAGTCTCTGGTAGTTGCTCACAACCTTCCTCAACCTCCCAGCAAACATCCTGATTCATCTTAGCCCTGCGTTTCTCCTTTGGTAGTGCCCAATATCAAAAAAAATCCCATCAAAAGAAGTTAGGGTTTGGGCGCTTCATTTTTGGCACTTCTCTTTGGTGGGCCCACTTCAAATCCAACGCAATTTGACTTTATGCTATTTATTTATGATTTGAATTATCTTTATATTCTAAGATCAGATTTTATGATTTTATGAATTAAGTTATTTTTGAGAAAATAGCATTGAAGGCAATTTAAAGTTTTTTTAAAAAACTTGTATCTTCGCTTGACAAAGACGAAGTTGAGTCCTGGATTGGCAGGGCACTGAATCCCCCTCAAAAGACTAAACCACTTCATTCTTCACTCCATGATGAGTCCAATGAGTGGTTGGAAGGCCACTTTCTCTCTCAAAATAGGCATTTTTTTAATGTTTTAGTGCTATTTTTTTGCAAAATTACTAGTTTACGAGAAATTAAAACTTTAAAATCTTGCAAACGGTAGCTCATATTCAAGTTCCATCTTTTTAAAAAGTGCTTAGTTTTCAATTTTTCACAACTTAGGCTAGATAATTGTCAAAAAAACACTAATTTATAAAGTGCCAAAAATTTGGGTCTCCTAGGATGCATTTTTGGCTGAGTCTGACGTCCTGTTTGCTTAAAGTCTTGCACTGATTTCTCTAAGATGCATTCTCAGCTAAGCCTGACATATTTTGAGTGTGAAATTTCATATTTGGGGGGGGGGCTCAATAGTTTGGGGGGGTGTGATTGCTTTTTAGCACTTGCAATCTTTCCTTTCATTCTCCTTTCTACATAATTTCACAACTTGAAATCAACACAACTTCACCTAAATTTAGCTTAAAATAGATTCTTTTTAACTTAAACTCCTAACACCCTTCAACTATCATGAATGGAAGGTTAAAATGTCAATCATTCTTAGAAGTAAAGAGTTGTATAGGATCACCATGGGTACTGAAGTAAAAGCCAACACTGATGCTGAAAAGATCAAGTGGTACAACCATAGTGATAAAGCCTATGGATTACTAAGCTTGTCCATATCTCCAAAACTTATCTTCCATTTAAAAACCTCCAAGACTCCCAAAGACATATGGGACACCCTAGAAACCTTATTTGGGAAGCTTGATGAGATGAGAGGTCATGAGCTTGAAAATGAACTCATAAGTCTAAGTCCTAACAACTTTGACACCCTACAGGACTTCTTCACTAAGTTTAAAGCTCTCAGATTGCAATTGAAAGAATGCAGGATAGATAAGAAAGATGATAAACTCATCCTTTCTATTCTCGCTAAGTTAGGTCCAAGCTATTCAGTCTTTGTCTCCACTTTCCATGCCACAAAAAGTGCCCTTAGCGCTACATGGAAAATGCCTTCTTTGGATTCATTCATTACCGACTTGACTAGGGAGCAAGATAAACTAATCCAAATGGGTACAATGAAGTCTAATCAACCCCAAGCTTTGTAGCTATAAATGGTAAGGATAAGACTTCAACAAAGGAGAAGAAGAAAAAGAATAAGGACCATAACAAGAAGAAGAAAAACAACAATCCTGCCAAAAATAACACTGAGTCTTCCTCCTCCAATGCTAAACCTAAGAAGGAGAAGGTTAATTGTGCCTATTGTAAGAAGATAGGGCATGATGAACACAAATGCATGAAGAAACAAATAGATCACCTAACTCATCTTATAGAGAAGCACAACATAGGTGTTCCTGAGTCCATCAAGCAGAATTCATCTACCCAAGATTCTACTAAGGCAAAAGGCAAGGGTAAGGAGAAAGAAAAGGGCAAGGCCCTTGTAGCTACAGTAGCTTCTACATCATCATGGGTCATTGAATCAGGTGCTTCTCACCACATGAGCTCTTCCCTAGTTAAGTTTTCATCTTTAGAGCCTTGTAGCATGACTTCAATTAGTTTGGGTGATGACACATCAGTTTCTGTTGTAGGGAGAGAGTCAGTTAAAATGGAAGGAGGAAAATTCAATAATTTTCTAAGTGTTCCTTCTCTTTCAACCAATCTCTTATCAGTGTACCAAATCACTCACATTGGTCGGGGCATGAGAGTTGAGTTTTCACCAGATTTAGTGGCTATCAAGGAGTTGCATAGTGACACTACAGTGGCAGTGGGTAGGGCAGATCACCAAGCAAGGTTATACACCTTCTCACATTTTGCACCAGATTCTTATCCAATAGCATTGCTAAATCATTTAGATGGAGTTATCAAATTATGACATGAGCGGTTTGGGCACCTTAACTACTGCTACCTTGAACAACTTTGCAAAAATGACATGGTCATTGGCTTGCCTTGTGTCCAATTCTCAAAAGGACTTTACAATGGGTGCTCCCTTAGGAAGCATCCTGAAGCAAAAACAAAGGCAAATCTTGGAGGGCTTCACAACCTTTGGAGTTAGTCCACAGTGATGTATCAGGACCCTTTCCCAAACCATCTTTCATAAGGGCTAAGTACATCCTCACTTTCATTGATGATTTCTCTAGGTACACTTGGATATATTTTCTCAAACAAGAGTCTAAAGTGTTTGAAAATTTTCTAGACTTCAAGGCTCTTGTTGAGAAACAGAGTGAGAAATCCATCAAGGTTCTTTGAACTGATAATGGAGGGGAGTATGTCAGCAACAGGTTTGAGAAATTTTGCACCATAGAGGGGATTGATTTGTAGCACATAGTCACTTACAGTCCTTCACAAAATGGGGTTACAAAATGCAAAAATAGGTTCTTGAAAGAGATGGGTAGCTGTATGATTCACTCCAAATCCTTAGCACCATAATACTGGGCCAAAGCCATCAATTGTGCTTGCTACATTTAAAACAGGATTCCTCACAAATCTTTAAAAGGGATAACACCCTTTGAAGCTTAGCATAAAAGGAAACTTGATGTTGAGCACCTTAGGGTTTTTAAATCCCTAGCCATGGCCCGCATACCGAAGAAGAAATACAAAGCTATGGAATGCCAGTCCAAGCCTTGCATCTTGTTAGGATATCTAGATGGTGTTAAGGGGTATCACCTTCTAGATCCGAGCACTCATGAGTTGTTAATTGAGAGAAGTGTCCACTTTCAGGAGAGTCTTAAAGACTCAACACTTGGCACTTCTCTCTCATCGGATCTACTTCTTCATGATGATTCCTCATATTTAGATCAACCACAGTAGGTACCTGAGCCAGAGACATATTCTTCTTTGAGTTCAGACAGCAAGGATAGTGATGCAAAGTCATCCACCTCTAGTCAGTTAGAGGATGAGGAGTTAGCACCTAATTTACCCACTTTCGGGCCACTTTGGGCCAGACAGACACTTGAGAGTGCTGGCACTTGGGTAGGAGATCCCATAGATGATAGATGTATTAGGAGGGATTTTTAGAGAGATCCACATGCCTTCTTTGCCTCAGTTTCAAATTCATAGACCTTTTGATAGGCATCAGGAGTACCTGAGTGGGATAGTGTTATGGAGGAAGAATATTCTTCCTTAATCAAAAATAACACTTGGGACTTGACTTCACTTCCTAAGGAAAGGAAGATGGTTTGATGTAGGTGGATATATTAGACCAAGTTTGTAGCAGATGGGTTGGTTGATAAGTACAAGGCGCGATTGGTTGCCAGGGGTTTCTCACAGGTGGCAGGCATTGACTACTCAGAAACCTTTACACACGTTGCAAAGATGACTTATATCTGACTCACCTTGGCTATTTTTGCAACACATGGTTGGGATGTGCACCAAATGGATGTGAAGAGTGCCTTTCTTCACAGAGACCCAGAGGAGGAGATCTACATGGAGCAGCCGCCAAGATTTGTTTAAGATTCTTCCTTAGTATGTAGACTTAGGAAATCTATCTATGGCCTCAAACAGGCCCCTCAGGCTTGGTATGCCAAGATGGATTCCTTCCTTCTCACAATGGGTTTCACTAGGTGCCATTTTGACCCCAATGTCTACTTCTTATGGCAAGATGATTTGATCCTAATTTTGGTTCTATATGTTGATGACCTTTTGATCACTGGGAGTTCTTCATTGGCTATTGCAGTAGTGAAGGCATCTCTCTAGGATAGATTTGACATTACAGACTTAGGTTTGTTGCACTAATTTCTTGGCATTGAGATCTCACGATCATATTTAGGGATTTCCCTTACACAACCTAAGTATGCTCTTGATTTATTATCTCAGTTTCACATGGCTAATTGCAAGCCATCTCTGACTCCCTTTCTATCAAGAGTCAAGCTTGAGGCTGACTATTCTACACCATTAGTTGATGCCACTTAGTATCGACAACTTGTTGGTAGTCTCATCTACTTGACTCACACCAGGCCTAAAATATCATATGCAATGGGACTTGTCTCCAGATTCATGCAAGAACATTATGAGCTACATTGGAAAGCAGCTAAGAGGATCTTGCATTACATACAGGGTTCACATAGATATGGGATTCATTATAGATTTGGCATAGAGGCTGACTTGATTGGGTATATAGATTTAGACTGGGCTGGCAATTCATAGACTTGCAAGTCCACTTCTGGTTACATTTCTCTCTAGATTTTGGTCCTATTAGTTGGTCTAGTAAGAAGCAAAATGCTATTGCTATATCATCCACAAAGGTAGAGTACAAGGGAGCTATTAATATAGCTATTGAGGCTATTTGGCTTCAGATGATACTTTCTGAGTTTGGCATTCCTATTAGGTATCCCACTATCATTTATTGTGACAACCAGAGTACCATTTAGATTTGTAGGAATCTAGTTCAACACCAGCGAACCAAGCACATAAAGATTCACATGCATTTTATTTGGGAGCTTATTCATAGTTAGGTCATTGACTTGATATTTTGCCAGTCTTCAGAGTAGGTTTTAGACATCTTCACCAAACCTTTCACCAAGAGCAAGTTCATTCATCTACGAGCTCTTCTTGGGGTGCGGTTCACATCTACAGCAGCATCATCTTCAGGGGGGGCCACTAGCCTCTTCATTTCTTTTATGTCTCTCTTTTGGGGGGGAGTTTTTTTCCAATTGGTTTTCTCTTTTTCTCTATCTTATGGGAGATTGCATTTATACATGGGTACCTCATCAGACCTAGTTGTTGGGACCCATTTTATATTTCCACACTGCCCACCTAGGCTGTGCTTATGGGGGGGGTTAGTGTAGGTTTTTATTTTTCCCTATTATTTAATTAGGAAATATTATATATTTGTGCATACATGGAGTTTTCCTACATTCATGGGATAGGCTAGCTTATGTGGAGGTGTGTGTCATAGATGTGTCATAGGTGTCATAAGAATGTCATAAGTAACTCCTTTGACTAGCTATTCTGGGTATGGGAGTTACTTCTCTATTCCTAGCACCTTGTCACCAGCTTTCATGGAGGAGTTATAGTCTATTCTTGGGGTGCTTTGACCACCTTTTGCGGAGGAGTTACTTACAATCTCTCCTATATGTATTCTTCATTATGGCCATCTCATGTTAATCGAATATTGGGTTTTGCTCCTATTTGTATTTTGCAAATTATCTCTTTCAATGTTTTCACTTTGATTTAGCTTCTTTATGGTGTGCACCAACTTCATCTCATGCGATCACTTGACCATTGCCTTTGCGTTATTCAGACCCTGGCAACAACTCTGATACATTTCATACTGATATGAGTTCATAGCTTCACTTCATAGGGCAATGATGGAGCCAAAAGACTAGCTAGCCTTTATATTATTAAGCCACCTATTTAGAGGGATTGGACACATACTCTAAACATCAATCCACACATGCATGACCACCTAGATTCACTTAGTGGGTGACAATGGATCCAACGATCCAACCTTTACATTCTTGAGCCACTTATAGGGAATTGATCACTCAACTTCATTCATGATATTACTCTTGGTATAGCATACATCTAGCATCACCCAACATCACAACAAGTTTTATATTGGTCTACATACCTAGTAAGGTGTATTTATTCCTTTCTCTTTCTCTCTCTTACCCAAATTTATACATTCTTATTTTAGATATAGCATATCTAGTAAGAACTAATCTACTCTTTCTTTTCTATTGTACATTTTCATTTCATAACATGCTCTCTCTACACACACCCAACATCACATAAGCTTCATAGGCTTCACCCTTATAGGTAAGTTTAGGTACATTTTCTATTTTTACTTTATCCTAGTATTTCACTTTGATACATGACTAGAATAAAGGGGGGGTAAATTTAGTCATATAAAATGTAAAAATTGCTAACTTGAGTGTGGCTAATGACACCTAACCCATAGGTCCCTCTTGCTTACTTTCATGACCCTCATAGGCTTATTTTCATTGATTCTCAATCATCTGTAGCCTTCAAAACTTGATCCCAACTTAGCCAGACTAGTCTTTTCATGACAAATCCATCCCTTGAGGCCTCATCAGTTAAGGACAATAGTGCCCAGTTTGGACTACAACACTGGTGTGACCAGTGTCAACTTTCAATGTTCTTATCTAAGTGCATTTTTATCCCCAATGATCATTTCCTTTTTGTTCCCCATCCTTCTCATTTTTAGCCTAATATGAGCACATTTAACCCATGACCCTATAAAATCCCATTTAAAGATCATTTGGAGAGGGATGGCAATTATCACTAAGAAAGCAAGAATACAAGTAAAACTACTGAAGCAATCTTCCCTATTATCTATATAAAACTAAAAAATACTATTAAAAACTTATTAAAATAATTACACCAGTCCCTAGACACCTCAAACACACCCAATTTTATCATTTACATATTCATACACACTATTGCAAAAAATACATCAAGTGGGAGAACTACATAGGGCTTGATCCCTCTTCAGAGTATTGGTATGTAGGTAGCATGCCTACATAAGGGGTGTGTATACAAATTTAGTTAATCTTACAAACACTAACCCTCCCCCCCCACTCTTTCTCAAAATTGGTCAAAGTACAAAGGAGTCTAGGGTTTGAAGACAAAATATGCTCTCTAGGGAGTTCTATGAACAACTGACAGTCAAAACTTCATAGGTAGGGTCACATAGACATAGCAAACAAAAACTAGAAAGTTTAGGTCTCTTGAACAACATTAGAAAAGGTTGAATATAGTTCTGGTGCCACTAGTTTCCTATTTTAGTGCTCCTATCCAATCATAAATTGAAGGCTAGATCTTGAATTGTGATAGTGTATCCACCCTGCATAATGAATTCCAAACTTTATCTCAATTGTCTCAATCAATTTCTAGCCAAGTATTAATTTATAAACCTTATTACTATTATTAGAAATATTAAAAGTAGCTTAATTATTTCATATTTATTTATTCATTTCACTACTCAGACCCTTTAACTAAATTAAGAATAATACTCCAATATTCCCAAAACTGTTAAATCAAAAACATATTTCTTGACTCGCATGCCCAATTGATAAACCATCCTCATAGACACATATAGATGCATGTATAGATGAAATATTTAACTTTTTCTACCCTTCTTGAATCCTAAAGTCAAAATTTATAGGTGGTCAAACAAATCCCAAAAGTAAATCTTCTTGTTCTTAAGGGGAAAAATTGGAACAAATGTTTGGTAGGAATTATCGGTAAACCATGAGGGGTAAATATGAACCATCATATTTGATAATTTTAATGGTGAGTCCCATGAGGATGACCTATAATATTCTCTATCACTTGAGATGAGTGAGAAATAGTGGCCCATTTTGTCTCACAGCAAAATCTCACTTTAAAGACTAAACATTTTATCAATAAAATGTGTATCTTTAGACTCATATGTCAAATCAAAAAAAAATCATGGACACATTTAGATGAGCATATAAAAAAATATTTTATTTATTATACCCTTTATCAGGACCCAAATTCAAAACTTTCAGGTGGCTAAACAAATCCTTGATGAGAATCTTCTCATTCTTAAGAGAAAAAACTTAACAAACTTTAGGCAAGCATCTTAGGTAAACCATGAAGGATAGCGATGAATCATCCTACCAAATAGTTTCATGGGAATTTAATATAATAAATCCATATAAAATTATATTCCGCTCATGATGAGGGATAAATGGTGGTATAATTTATCTCATATCCAAATCTCGCTTTAGGGACCAAAAGTTCATATGTAGAACATATATCTTTTGAATCAAACTCCCAATCACTAAAACATATTTGGAGACATGTAGATGTGGGTTTATAAATCCAACATTTTCATTATTTAATCATTTTTCAATCCATATATTTTAAACTCTTAGGTTATTTTATGCATCACTAAAGATAATCTTTCTCATTCATAAGGGAAAAAAATTGAATGAACTTTGGACTGGCATTGCAAGTAAATAATGAGGGGTAGATATGAAATGTTATCTCATATAATTTCATGGATGAGTCCTTTGAATAATCCCCAAACTATTATCTTATACTCATGATGAAGGAGAAAGGGCAGCGTGTTTTCTCTCACAACCATATATCACTTTAAATACCAAAAGTTGGTTAGTAGAATGCATATCTTTTGACTTTCACAACCAAATTATGAATCATCTTCATTGACACATCTATATGGTTATATAAATGTAATAATGGAATTTTTATGCACTTAATCATGCCCTAAATATGAAAATTTTGGGCATTCATATGCATCTTTGAAGATAATATTATCATTGTCAAGGGAAAAATGGAATGAACTTTGAACAGGCATTGTAGGTGAACTATGAGGTGTAGAGATGAACATCTATCAATACATGACATGGGTGATTACTATAATAACCACCAAGAGTATTCACTATTACTTATGATGAGGGATAAATGGTGGCACACTTTCTCTCATAGCCAAATCTCACTTTAGGGACAAAAAATTGGTATGTAGATCATGTAAATTTTCACTCATGCACCTAATAGATGAACCATCTTCATAGATAAAAATATGCATGTATAAACATAATATTAAAATTAATACACTCTCGATCAATTCTCATAGTCAAAAAATTTAGGTAACTAGGTACATCCCCAAAGATAATCTTCTCAATCTTAAGGGGAAAAATTGAAAAATGATTGGGTAGAATTTTGAGATGAACCATGAGGGGTAAAAATGAAAAGTTAGCCTGTAAAATTGCATGGGAATGTACTATGATCAACTAAAATAATATTATATTATAATAATTATTAGTAATAAATGGTAGCATATTTGATCTCATAGACAAATCTTGCATTAGAGACCAAAATATGGTCAGTAGAATGTGTATCTTTTGACTCACGCACCCAATCAATAAATCATCTTTAAAAACGTGTCTATATGGGTGTATAAATGGAATATTTAACTTAATATACCCTTTTTGGGGTCCTAGAGTTGAAACTTATAGAAATATAATTGCATCCCTAAAGATAATCTTCTTGTTCTGAAGGGAAAAAACTAAACAAGCTTTGAGCAAGTGAACTGTGAGAGGTAAATATGAAATGTCAGCTCATATAGTTTCATAGGTGATTTAGATTTATATGAGGGATAAATGAAGAAACATTTTATATCACATTCAAAAATTGCTTTAGGAATTAAAATTTGGCTAGTAGAAGACATATCTTTTGAGTCACATGCCTAGTCGATGAATCATCTTCACAGACACATCTTGATGGGAATTAAATGTGTGAATGACATTCATCTACCCTACATTAGGACCTAAAGTATAAATTTTTGTGGTTTAATGTATCCTAGGAGATAATATTTTAATATTTTAAGAGAAAAAACATAATTAATTTTGGATAGGTAATACAAGAAAATTGTGATGGGTAGAGATGAACTTTTAGATCATATACTTTCATGGGAAATTACTATAAACACCCCTTAGAGTATTATATTCCACTAATGATGAGGTAAAAATGACATCACATTTTCTCTCGTAGTCAAATCTCTCTTTAGGGACCCAAAGTTGTTCAATAGAACACATATCTTTTGACTTAGACATCTGATCAACAAATTATCTTCACAAACACATCCATATGGGTGTACAAATGCAATATTAGCCTTTGTCTACCTTTTTTCAAGTTATAGATTAAAAATTTACATGCGATCAGATGTATCCCCAAAGATAATATTATCATTCTTGATAATACTATCATTCTTAAGGGTAAAATTTTAACAAACTTTACAGAGACATTATAGACTAATCATGAGGGATAGAGACAAATAGTCAACTACTATAGTTTCATAGGTGAATCTTTTGAGCACCCCATGGAGGATTCTATGCCCTCACTATGAGGGATAAATGGTGAATTTTTTTCCTTACAATTAAAATTTTATTTAGCGATCAAAATTTACTCAATATAACATGTATCTTTTGAATCAAATTCTTAGTCAATAAATTATCTTCATGGACACATAGAGATGGGAATATAAACATATGAATGGAAATTTTATACCATATTTCAGGTCTCAAAGTTGAAAATTATAGGTGGTCATATGCATCCCCAAAGAAAATATTATCACTTTTAAGTGGAAAATGAAATGAACTTTGGGTAGGCATTACAAGTGAATATGATGGCTAATGAAAAACCATAAATTTGTATAACTACATGGGTTAGACTTATAATCACCTCTGAATGATTTATTTTTACTTGTGATGAAGGAAAAACAACAACACATTTTATTTCACAACTAAATCTCACTTTCGGGACTAAAAATTTGTCAATAGAATGCATATCTATTTATTCACATTCCCAATTGATGAAGTGTCTTTGTAAATTCATATGGATAGGAATATAATGCAATATTTACCCTCACTCAGGTCTCAAATTTGAAATTTTATGCAGCGATATGCATTCCTATAGACAAGCTTCTCATTCTTAAGGGAAAAAATAAAACAAAATTTTTGCCTATGAAACATGAAGGGTGAAGACAAAATGTTAGATCCTAAATTTCATGTTTTATACCTCTAATTATCCATTGAATCATTATATACTACTTGTGATTAAGGATAAATGGCAACACATTTTCTCTCACAAACAAATCGCTCTTTAGGGATCAAAAGTTGGTTAGCATAACATGTATATTTTTAATCACTCACCCAATTAATGAACCATATTCATGAAAAAATCTAAATGGTAATGTAAATAAAATAATGGAATTTATCCTCCATATATCAAGTCTCACATTCAACACTTACAAGTGATCAAATAGATCCATAGAGAATTTTCTTGTTCTTAAGGGTAAAAATAAAATTAACTTTTCTTATCCATTGCAAGTGAACCATAAGGGGTAGAGATGAAACTTTATCTCCTAAAATTTCATATGGGAGTCTTGTAATAAACCTGTAAAATATTTTATTTAGCTCATGATTATGGATAAAATACATCATGTTTTATCTTGTAGCTAAATATCTATTTAGAAACCAAAATTTGGTCAATAAAATATAGAACTTTTGATTCACTTGACCAATGAAAAAACCATCTTTGTAGACACATATACATGGGAATATGAACATAGGAATGGCCTTAGTATTTCTTATATATGGACCTAGATTTGAAAATTTTAGTAGACACACATCTTTAATATAATATTCTCATTCTCAAGGGAAAAACGTGAATGAATTTTGTGAAACTATTATAGGTAAACGTGAGGGGTAGAAATAAACCATAAGTTTCAAATGTTTCATGAGTGAATAATTTTATAACCCCCTCTATGAATATATTAAACTTATTTAGAGGGAGAAATAGTGTCACGTTCTCTTTCCCAACCAAATCTCTCTTTAAGGACTAAATGTTGGTCAGTAAAAAAAGTATCTTTTGAATCACTTGTCCAATCAATAAAATGTCTTTGAAAACACATACAAGAGTCCATATAAACATAGGAATATATTTAAATTCCCTCCATCAAGCCATATATCTTAAAATTTTAGGCATTCAATTAAATCCTCGAAGAGAATCTTGTCATTTTTAAGGGGAAAATAAAACAAAGTTTCTACATTCATTATAGGTAAATCGCAAGGAGTAGAGACAAACCATTTACTACTATAGTTACATAGGTGAGTCCTTTGAGGACCCATATTCTATTCTCTTCCATTAATGATGATGTATAAATGGTTGCACATTTTCTCTCATAGATAAATCTTTGTTTAGGGACCAAAAACTACTTGGTAGAATTCACAACTTTTGACTCACTCACCCATTCAATGAACCATCTTCACAGAAACATAAATATGGACATATAAATTTAATAATATCCTTTATCAAACCTTTTTTGGTCCTTAATATTTTAAAATTTGAAGTGGTTTGATACATCCCTAAGGATAATCTTCTCATTATTAATGTAGGTAAACTATGAGGGGCAAAGAGAAATTGTCAATACCTATAGTTGCATGGGTGAGTCCTATAAGAAACATATGTATGATTATTTTCCACTCAACATGAGGTATAAATAGGAACACATTTTCTCTTGAATCCAAATATCTCTTTAGGGATTGAACATTGGTCATTAGAACATGTAACTTTTGACTCACTCACCCAATCCATAAATCATCTTCATGGACATGTATGGATGGGCATATGAACACAATAATTTCCTTCTTCCATACTTCATTGGCCCCTAGATTCAAATATTTTAGGAATTTAGATGCATCCTTGATGATAATTTTCTCATTCTTAAGGGTATAAATGGAACCAACCTTGTGCAGGCATTATAGGCAAATGATGATGGGTAGAGACAAAATGTATTGTTATATATGCTTCTCTTTATTTCAAGAAGATAATATTCTCTACTCAAAACACTAGCCATGTGAAGGTGAAAGCTCATATAGTACCACTAATCTACATTAACTATGTTAGTAATGATTTCAAACAAAAATAAATACACATTGAAAAAATAATTATAAATTAAAATACACTAAATCAAATAAGTTTAACTTTACTAGTTATAAATGTATATGTTGACTATTTTGACCACAAGTCAAAATAGGTCACCCCCTTATAGTCCAAAAATTTATATAGGGTTATATTATAATGCTATAGGGTATTTCATGGCCAATTTTATGTCATTTAATATGTTATTAGCCTTGGTCATAGTTAAATTTGGTCCTAAGTCATTTTATGTCACTTAAGGGTCATTTTGGGTCATAAATGAGATTTATATGGTTTTCCAAGGTGTCCAAGTGTTATAAACTTCCTTTAAATGTCTAATATTTCATACCCTATCAATATTTGTTAGTAATACTTAAAAACTCTTAGGTGTTAAGTGAAATCAGGAAAATAATTGAAAAAGGGAGTTTTGGTTATTTGGCCTATGGTGGAATATGGCACATGTGGAAAGTTCATGTGTGACCCTTCAGCCTCCATGACTTAATTTTCATTCTTTATCTACTTTATAAGCATAAAAAATGGACCAAAAACATTTCTCTTCTCCATCAATCCACTAGGCATATAAAACTGGTCAACTAGTCTTCTGATGGTATGACCAATCAGAGAGGTTGCAAGTAAAATTCTCTTGGTGGTGGATATTACAATTGGTATGATTAAAATTTATGGTAGGAGTTTTAATACTGGTTGTATATACTTTATGAACCATTCTTAATAAGCTGACTATCTCAATTTTGTTGCTAATCCACACACCCTACATATTTTGCTTATGTTTGAGCTAGTTTGTATAAATATATTGATGAATTTGATTATAGAGGATGTGTAATTCCTTATATCATGTTTTCCATAGTTGGTTTCATGTTTTGAGGTGACTTGATGAGCTAAAAAAATTAGATTGCAAGATGATATCACCATTGCTTAGTTGCAGACATTTCTACGAGTTGCAAAGGTCCTTATTATTACAATGGTTTTAGAGGAAGGTGTTATGTGGTTTTTCATGTTTCTAATGATATATTCATCTCCATAATTTCAAGTTTAAATTAAATGGATCCCTTCATATAGGTGCATTAAAAAGGGACCAACATAGTCAAATTCTTCCATGACTGTCATATACAGTCAGCTAATTGAAGTATTGTGAAGATCTAAGCATGGTCATGTAGGTGTATTAAAGTGTCTAATAGGTGTTTAAAATATTATTACAATGTGATAAATCAAGATAAGCTTCCAAAAGTGGAATATGATTGACTGTGATGACTAATTCTCATATATGCATAGTCTTATACCATGGATGTGCATCTACATGTTTCCCATAGAAGGCCAAGCATATTGAAATGCATCATTTGTAAAGGTTTGAACTCTTTCATTATGGAAGGAACCTATTTTAAAGCCTTGAGAAAGTATAAATATGATTTTAAACCTATGAAATATGCACATTATTCAAGTCTTATTCTCAACTTCCATATGACCTATATGAACACCTATAGGTATGCCTCACAAAAACTTGAGATTGTTCCATAGGGATGCTCAAACATGTTGGAAAGCTTCTTTAAGGTCCTAGAGTGATGAATTCATAATATCAGTCATGGTGAAGCTATAGAAGTAGTAGGAAAAGTTTAAGATTCATATACACATATGGAGAATGAGTTTTAGGGATTTGTTTCCTTAAAAACTCCAAAATATAGCTCTAACCACTTCTAATGATAAAATATAAGGAAGAAACATAGAGTCTAGATGAAGTTGAATGTATAAATTTTTTATCCCTCATATAGGATAAATCCCTAAAAAAGAGTGAGTGGTTTGGTCAATAGAGTATCATTATAGAGGGTTTCAAATCCTTTCATTCTCTTAATGTACTTTTTTAGTGTTTTCTATAGGATATTAAACTCTCAAGTGGCTTATAATCCAACGTAGCAGTATAGAAGATTGCATCCATGTTAAGTGGTCCTATTAGGTTAAAAATCATTATAATGTTTTAAATATCATTAGGAGTAAAATTATAATGGTGTGACCTATATCATTGTTTCTCTACATTTTTGCTATTTACATTTAGAAGAAAGAAGAAACTAAAGGTTAATGGTCAGGGGTTTCTATGTTACCCAGATTAAGTTGCGCACTGTATCCAAACATTATAGGAGCTCCTCTTTGGCTATGGAGGAAGACACTTGTAGATAAAATAAGACTCAAACAAAGAAAGTGTTAGAATAAGATATGGTGGACTGTCAAGCTACGCGCTTGGTCTCGAAAGCATAAAGCTCTATGAGGGATGACAGTCCACTATTTATAAGTAAGAGTGTTGTATAATAAGAAATGGTGAAAGACTAAGAAAGAGAAATAAAGATAATGCTTACCTATTTTCTTTGCACTCTGTATGTCACAGTCATTGACATCGATAGTCCTACCGGCATCAGTTGGTCAATATGCCGATGTTGGTTGTATTACTGATGTCAGTCAGGGTTGTGGTCGATGTCAATCAGAGCAATGTGCCTTGGACGGGTTTCAGGGTTATGTCTATGGTTGACAGAGGAGTTTGGGAGTTTAAGGGTCTGTGTAGGGTTGCAAGATAGTGAATAGGGTCTGAGAGGGGACATAGGTCGGGGATAGGTGTAAAAAAAGGATAAGAATATGAGGAAAGCTTTTTAGCCTCTCCAAGAAGAAGTTGGGTCTAGTTGATAATATTTAGAAATAGTAAATAAAAACTAATTACTAATGTATTCTAAATACTAAAATAAGAGGCAGATGAATACTTAGCTCTGCTTGTCACTGATGTTGAGGTCCTCATGCAATATTTTTAGTCCAATGTCTAGAATGACTTTTTTAGAGTTTTTATAGCCTGGTAGATGATAGTCGAAGTCCGATGCTTGGTCTCAGAGCATACGCGTCAATGTCTCAGAGTCCTAGTGGAAGAGAGCCAGAGAGAGAGCTAGTCGAAGAGCCAAAATTTGGGATCAGCGATTAGACCAAGAGAGAGAGTCCAAGAGAGTCGAAGAGCTAGTCAAAGAACTAGAGTCCAAAGTATCCCGAAGTGAGAGCGAGTCGAAGAGTCCCTAACTCAATGTTAGAACTCAGTTTATGTAACTAACGTCAGCTATTCCACCAGCATCAGTTGATAGTTGACCAACATCGATGGGCAGAGAATGGGTAAAAGGGCTATTTTTAGTCCTTTCCCTATTTTCCATCTGCCAAGTGCATTTGCCATTGGAGAATGGTCAAAGGATAGGTTTATTAGGCATGAGAATTAGATAGGAGGTTGGAATGGAGTGAGAATAGGTCATGGGTGACTCATAAGGTGAGAAATGGTCTAAGGGCGAGGAGTCCAAGGTGAGGTGTCTAGGGTGATGTCATTAATTTAAAATAAGTAATTTATTTTAAATTAATAAAGTGTGTAAGTGTTAGAAGTGGACCAAGGGGGGGTCAACACAATATTGGTGTCTACATTTGCCCCTTTTTATCTTTTTAGTTATTCTGACGAACTGCAAGACAAAAATAGGAATAGGTTGCCCCAGGTATGGAATAAGGTGTAGGTTGCCCCAGGTATGATGATGAGGTATTCCCCTTCAAAGCAAGAATCGAGAGAGGGCAATCTGAAATTGAGTGCCGATTTGATAGGTAATGGATGGGTATGGTGAAGTTGGAGTGTGAATGTTGCAATAGTTGAGATTGCATGTAGACCACTTCACGTGATAGGTAGGTCAAATTGTCACAATCAAGGTCAAGGAGTGCTAAAATCGAAGTAATCGATCCCCCACTTTTTGGTTGTAGCTGATTGGGTTAAACGATCAAAGCTGTAACTCTAATGGTCATCGTGTTTCCAAGTATCTCAAGCTCAGAAAGTGCTCCTGGAAAACACAAAAATGTCACAAATATTGGGGATAACCTTCGACATGATCCATCAATACATGCGAAGGTCATAATATGGGTTGCATTCAATTTTGCTAACTATTCATGAGGTAGCATATATGTAATCAAAACAACCAAGGTAGAGTTGTCTTGAAAGTGGTCATGGTCTGAGGAGATAGTCGCAATCTCCAAGGTCATTGGTCAAGTCAGGCTAAGATAGAAGTGATCTCAAGTGTATTTTTTGTGGTTAGGGAGATGTATGTTATCTCCAATGTGCCCCATGAGAAGTCTAAGTGACTTCTACAGTGTTAGGGCTGGTTATTTGGTCATGATCTTGGACATGGTTTAGATGGTTAAAGATTATATGGTTGGTCCATCAGGTAGATGAATGAATGAAATGTGGCCGAGCTAACCTCAGAAGAAGCCAATGTCAACTGAGTGCTACCTACATAGCCCATGTGAAGGGCCTCAGGCCAATGTAGTTCTCCCCAAAAGGAAAGAAGAGGGTAGGTTATGGATTGGTTTTGACTAGGTTAGGTCATGGTTAAAGGTTATATGGTTGGTCCATCAGGTAGTTGAATGAACAAATGGTTGAGCTAACCTTAAAAGACTCCATGTCAACTGAGTGCTGCCTACATAGCCCCTGTTTTAAGGGCCTCAGGCCAATGTAGTTCTCCCCAAAAGGGAAGAAGAGGGTAGGTTATGGATTGGTTTGACTAGGTTAGGTCATGGTTAAAGGTTATATGGTTGGTCCATCAAGTAGATGAATGAACGAATGTGGCCAAGCTAACCTCAGAAGACCCCATGTCAACTAAGTGCTGCCTACATAGCCCATGCAAATGGCCTCAGGGAAATGTAGTTCTCCCCAAAAGGGAAGAAGAGGGTAGGTTATGGATTGGTTTGACTAGGTTAGGTCATGGTTAAAGGTTATATGGTTGGTCCATCAAGTAGACGAATGAACAAATGTGGTCAAGCTAACCTCAGAAGACCCCATGTCAATTGAGTACTGCTTACATAGCCCATGCAAAGGGCCTCAGGCCAATGTAGTTCTCCCCAAAAGGGAAGAAGAGTCAAAGAGGTTGTTGGTTGGTTTGGTTAAGTTAGAAATGATGAGTGTATGATGATGTTATAGCCTTTTCCATATTGTGTGATGGTATATTCTGTAACATTGGTTATATGGTTTTCATCCCTAGCAATTTCTATATTAGTGATGGTGTATGCTAAAAATGAAATGAATAATGATGTTATAGCCTTTTCCATATTGTGTGATGGTGTATTCTATAACATTGGTTATGTGGTTTTTCATCCATAGCAATTTTCCATATTGGTGATGGTGTATGCTAAAAATGAAATGAGTGTATGATGATGTTACAGCCTTTTCCATATTGTGTGATGGTGTATTCTGTAACATTGGTTATGTTTGGTTGATAGTTGTTTTGGTAATGTTTGAAATGATGAGGGTACGATGATGTTACAGCCTTTTCCATATTGTGTGATGGTGTATTCTATAACATTGGTTATGAGATTTTTCATTCTTAGCAATTTTCCATATTAGTGATGGTGTATGCTAAAAATGAAATGAGTTTATTTATGCTTCAACAAGTTTCCATATTGGTGATGGTATATTGCTTAACATAAATTGTGTGTAGTTGTTAGTTTCCATGTGTATTGTTTTCCATAGAAACTAATGTGAATGGGTTATGATAATTTATATAACACAAATCGGTATTTGTATTAAATAAATCATGAGGTCATGTTAGTGGTTGGAAAATGATTTGGTTTGGTTTGGTTTGGGTTGGTTGGGTTGGGTTTGGTTTGGTTGTATGTGACGAAGATGTGTAAGAAGTGAAAGGTGTGTTGCTCTTTCATTGACAAGGACTATAATAATATCATAGATAGGGTCGTTGCAAATAAAAGCCTCGTTCATGCATTATGTCATTTGACCATTGGTTTGTGTTAGAGAAGTATTCTAATCACTTGACGTTAAGTGAGCTCAAAGTCCCTTGAGTATGTTGGGGTAATAGGTCTGATTCTAAGAGACGTGAGGATAGCGTAACCCTTGGTTAGCAGGGATAAATTTGCCCCTTTTATAGGTGACCCTCAGAATGACTATAGACAAGTCCATGATTCAAAAGTTTGTCACTCAGAATTTTTTTTTTGGTAGACTGATCAATGCGAGAAGTCTACTTGGAATGTTGTTTGGTTTTGTGGTCATGTTGTGCTGTGTATGTAGCAAAATTTGGTCATAGCCATCCTTTGAGGGAGTGGTCTATATCTTGCTTTGTATGTTTGAATGTCTATGAATAGTTGTCCTTCAAGGGAGTAGTCTATTAATTATAGCAATGATGTAGCTGTCTTTCAAGGGAGCAGTCTACATTGATAGTTTATGACCTGTGAATAGGCATCCCAATTTTATGTGTTTTTTGTTTTTGACTGAACTTTTAGTCATGGACTTGACTATAGAGGTTTGGGGGTTTCCCTTTTATTAGGACAAAGCATTCATGCCTTACCAAAGGGTTAACTAATGTTTGTAAGGAAAAAGGGTTGAATGATGACGGGGGTTGCTCAAGGGACGAGCTCAAGTTAAACATCAAGTGAATGATTACTTGATTAACAGTAGAATGGTCATAGATGTAAGGCATTAAGAGGCTCAGGTTTTGGCTGGACTTCGAGAGAAGATAGATGATAAGTACCTAATCCATACTAGTGTGTTATGATAAGGTCTGAGTCAATTTAGGAGCAAACTTGCCCCGTTTGCTTCTTTCCAAATTGGTCAAGTGTTGGTTTTCTTTGAGGATGAGATCTCTGATTTTGAAATCTCGCTCTTTCATATTTTTGTCATAGGCATGTTTTGGTCAATATTGGACATGAAGTCAGTTAGTATGTTGTTGGCATTTGATACAATGCTGAACATAGTCATTGCAGTCTTGGTTAAGAGTGGGCCAATAATAACCCAGGTAGAGGATGCGCTTGGCAATCGAGTTACCGCTAAAATGTCCCCCACAAATTCCATCATGGACTTGTTTGATGATATGAGAAGTCTCAGTGGTTATTAGGCATCGAAGAAGGAGGTTGTCTAAGCCTCGTTTGTAGAGAAGACCCCCTAGCATGGTGTACCGAGTAGTATGTTTGATAAAAGCTCATCATGCATTGCTAGAGAGATTAGGAGGCATGATAGAATATGTCAAGTAGTCAACAAGTCATTTATACCAAACATCACGTGGACTAGAGAGATTAGGAGGAATTTCCCCTAGAGATGATGGTTGTGATGTGCCCAAGATAGCAATCTTGGGTTGTGGTGGTTGAGAAGGCTTGACAAATGGATATGTCTAAGGGATAGAAGCCTGGACTTTTCCTTTATTTTTAAAGGTTTGGGGCCTGATGGCCACATTAATGGTGTTGATTTCAAATATAGGGGAGGAAGGTGGTAGAGAGGGACCATGGTCTTGTATGGGGATCCCAATTTAGGTGAAGAGGTTTGGGAGGCATGGGATGGTGTCGGTGATTTGTTAGAAAAATCCTCAATATGAGGGGTGTCCTTTTTCAAGTGTTGGCGAATGACAACCTTAAGGGCACAACAACACTCAGTATCATGCCCAGATGTGCGATGATACCAACAAATTTGAGTGTCATCAAACCAAGATGGTTTCGGTTCGAGAGGTTGGTATGGTTTAATGGGCGGAAGAACAATGCTCGAAGACTACAAAAATTGACATAACATTGAAGCATAAGAACCCACCAATGGGTCTGCGCTCTTTGTTACAGTAGATGTTGACAACTTCTATTTAGGAGTTGTAAGGGGAGTTTTTCATACCATCTTTTTGTTCATTGGTGGTGTGGTCACTCATGTAGATGGCACTTTCTTGATGAGAGGTGCCGAATTTTTTGGAGGAAATATATGTTTGACGGGTAGAGGGAATAATGGAGGCAATTTGTTTTTGTGAGGTGTTGGAGTAGGGAGCACTCCTTTTAAAGTGGACAGATGTGGGCCCAAAATAGAGGGCAATGGTGATGGTGGGGGAGGAGTTCTTTGATGTGGTTTAGCAATGTTCTTTAGTTTGGTGTGAGGACCACTATTGTGTGGGGCGAGGTTCAAATCAACCTTCACTTGTGGGTGAGTGAGGTTTGATATATGGCAAACACCAAGTGTTTTAATCTATTTTGACATAGCAGACACCTGTGAGGGTTTGGATGAGGTTGTGTGAGGCTTTATGGTTAGTCGTTTGGAGGATTTAGGTGATTGTGAGAGTGGAAGCATGTTAGATGCCATAATCACGAGCCAAAGGCAAGAAAGAACTGTCACTGGATCTTCCTCGATCGAAGTGGGTGAGGTGACAAGTTCTTCTCTTGGTGGAGAAGGGATTAGAGAATATGGCTCTTCAGTTGGATAGATCATGGTTTTTGCGTGTGGTCGAGTAGCGGGGAAGGTATGATCATTTATTGATGATAAGAAGGATGAGGGCGAGGCCACTAGCGTTGGTATCATCACAGCATCCTCTAATATGGGAGAGGTCAAAGTAGACTCTCCAATGTGTGAAAGGGGGTTGGATGGAGGACTATCATCCATCAGTGGAGGACAAATAAGAGAAGAAGGCTCTTCTACCCATGATAGATAAATAGGAGAAGAAGGCTCTTCTACCCATGATGGACAAATAGGAGAAGAAGGCTCTTCTACCTATGGTGGACAAATAGGAGAAGAAGGCTCTTCTACTTATGGTGGACAAATAGGAGAAGAAGGCTCTTCTACTTGTGGTGGAGAAATAGGTTGATTAACCTCTTCAGACTATGGGAGAGGTTGGTTAGAAACCATGCCGACCGTGCGTATATTATGCTCTGGAAGGTCATCAACTATGGTCTGAATGTTATTCTGACTTGGGGGATGGTTAGGGAATGGTTGTCTAAAGATGTCTATGTTTTGGTTAGCTAACACATTTGAGTTATCCAAAACAAGATTCCCTTTGTCCAACATGTCTTGAATAACATTTTTTAAGGTTTTGCAATTGTCTGTGTCATGACCCTTGACACGACAATATTTACAAAAGTCATTTTCCCTATACCATGTAGGGATGGCTTTTGAGGGGTCAAATTGAGGTGGTCAGATTTGAGGGAGATTGAGGACCCCCTGCTTTACTAGTTTATCCAACATGAAAGCATATGATTCTCCTATTAGAGTGTATTGACACTGTATGTATCATTGTGTGAATTGTCTAGTGATGTATTCTGATGTGGAGGGCTCAGCATGGTTGGTTGTGGTAGAAGATGATGATCTAAGTACCATAGCATTTGTTGATCCTTTGGACTTGGAATTGGAAGAAGAAGATTTGGAAGAAGAAGAGTCATTGGACTTTGCATTGGTATTTTTACTATGCAATTTGACCTTATCTTCTTTAATAGCGCAGAGTTCAAGCTTCCTGGCCATGGTGAAAGCTTCGTCAAATGTGCAAAAAGTTTGAACCCGTAAAGTGGATGAGATGTGCTTGGCACATGATCTTGTTGAAAAGAGCTCAATGAGCTCAGGTTGAGGTAAAGAAAAGGAGAGTTGGTTGATCAGACCTCTCCAATGGGCAATGAAATCAGCTATTGATTCATCGTAGAATTGTCTAATAGAATAGAGGTCTGTAATGGAGACCTTTTTAGTGATGTTGATTGAAAAGTGGTCAAGGAATAGCTGAGCTAGTTGAGTGAAGGTAAAAAGAGAATGACTGGTAATAGAACCATACCAATCAAGGGTAGCACCAGAAAGTGACATGGGAAATGTGCAAAGTAATAACGCATCATCATGTGTTATAAGGTAGCAAGCATGTCTAAATGCTCGTAAATATTGTTATGGGTCCTCTTTACTCTAAAAGCGAGTAAATTTTGGGAGTTCCCACTGGCTAGGGTATGGTCTAATAGGCACCGAAGGGTGGATGAGTTTGTTGCAGATTTGTTCATATGAAAGAACATTGCTTGAACCAGAAATGGATGTCTTAAGGTTAGACATCTTATCCATCAGCATCTTGATTAGATCGGCTGATGGATTGGAATGAGGGGCACCTCTTAAGTTGTAGGGTACTTGGAAGGCGTTGGGAGGGACGTATGATGTACTTGGTTGCATTTGTGTAGGTGCAACATATTGGTAGTTCATCATAGGGATTGATGTTGAGGTTAAGAGAGGTTGTGCCAAAGGTGGTTGAATGGCAGCAACATTGGTTGAAGGATAGGTAGTCACTCTTGTATTTATGGGTGCAAGAGTGGGTGAGATAGAAACAAGCAAGTTTTGAAAAGGTGTTGAACTTGTTTGGATTGTTTGTGGTTGAGGGGGTACGAAAACCCCGATGGAGGTGGGTCCAAAAATAGAAGGGGAGGCCAAATCTTGAGTATTGACCATGGTCGGGTTACTGGTTGAGGCAATACCATGAGTGACCATAGGTTGGGTAGCAGATGGTGTTGATATCATTGCCACTTTAGTTAAGGAAGTTGTCATCCCATAAATAGGATTACCTGAAGGATCTCACACTTGGCTTCTTGTGAGATAGTGTTGGAGAGCCTTGACATTATGGTCAAAGAATCTCTCAAAATTTTGATCCCCTTCGGGAACAATCAAAAGTTGGTCTGGGGTTGGTTGGATAGGAGTACACTCAGTATCTGAAGTATACTCCATTAGATGACTAGGTGTGAAAGGCGAAGGTGGAAGTGGTTGTTGACTTTTGTGGTCAACAAGAGATTTAGCTTGACTATGTGTCAAAACCATTAAACGTGAAAATGTGTTAAGGTTCTAAAAATTGTATATTTTAATTTTAGAAGACCAAAAGTTGTGTTTAATAGCAAAAAAGTTGGGTTTTAAGCTTGTTTTGAAAGAAAATTTACTGACAGTGACCGACGTCGGTGGAAAAATTGATGTCAGTTATAAAATGATACCGACATCGGTGCTATAATTGATGTCAGTGAGGATGAGTTGCCGACGTCAGTGGAAAAATTGATGTCGGTGTTTGTGTATTTCCAAAAACTCAGAAAACTAAAAGTTTTTGGAATAAAGGAGAAATTTTGAGTTGTTTTTGGACCTCAAAATGATGCAGCCTTTCTAGCTCAAAAAACCAAATAAAAAGAGCAAAATAGATGATGGCAAGCAACCTCTAAATGTTAAATTCCTAAGAATAAAATTTAGAGTCGTGGTGGCTTATGCCTTAGAAGAATATGTTTGGGAATTGGGCTTTTAGAACGGGTCCTAAAGAGGAAGTCTATGGATGGTTTTGGGTTATGTTTTGGTGCTCAAAAATCTGTGTTAGGTTCCATACGTGGCCTAGTACTGGAGGCTTGCTCCATTCACTTCACAAACCCAGAGCCGAGCTAGACCACTTAGCCAATATATACTTCGCCTATAGTTTATACTCTGCCAGAGAACAGAGTGGGTCCTCCTCTTGGTTGTGAAGTCCAAGTAGGATCATCAGGAAGGGTAAGCTATCTGCTAGGTGATGAAATCCTAGACGGGCCTTGTCTCAGGTATGTTTAAATGTTTGATTTTTTGAATGTGGTCTGGTTGTGTAACATATGTACACTACGATTTATTCATAATGCATTTTTAATTACTAAGTGAGAGGGCTAAGTATGCATTCAAGTAGGAATGAAATGCAATTATTTTTAACCCAAATTGAGATGTTTTATTCAGATGCAAACAAGTGGGGAAAAGGTTAAGAGTATGAACTTTCACTACTCTAAGATGTAGGCAAGAAATGACAAGAAGAAAAAGAAGGATGTTCTTTTTAACTTGTGTTAATGGTTTCTTTTCAAAATAGAGAGATAGAAGAAGGATGAAGAAGAGAATCTAATGCATCTATATGAAAGTTTGCTTTTTAGAAGAAATGAACCCAAGGAAAACTCCAGGGTCCCACTAGGTGTGCCAGAATGTCTCTCTACATTTTCACTAATTATATTCAAAAGAAGAAGAAACTAAGGGTTAAGGTTAGGGGTTTGTATGTTACCCAGATTAAGTTGCGCACTATATCCAGACATTGTAGGAGCTCCTCTTTGGCTATGGAGGAAGACATCTGTAGATGGAATAAGACTCAAACAAAGAAAGTGTTAGAATAAGATATGGTGGACTGCCAAGCAACGCTCGATCCTGGAAGTGTAAAGCTTCGTGAGGGATGACAGTCCACTATTTATGAAAAAGAGTGTCGTAAATAAAGAAATGACAAATTACTAACAAAGAGGAAATTAGATAATGCATACCTGTTTCTTTGCAGTTTGTATGTCACAGTCGCCAATGTTGATAGTCCTGCTGAGGTCGATCTGTGGATGGTACCGACATCGGTTGTATTACCGATGTCAGTCGGGGTTGTGGTCCATGTCAGTCAGGGAAATGGGCCTTGGACAGGTTTTAGGGTTATGTCTATGGTTGACAGAGGAGTCTGGGAGTTTAAGGGTCTATGCAGGGTTGCAAGATCGTGAATAGGGTCTGAGGGGGGGCAAAGGTCGGGGATAGGTGTAAAAAGAAGATAAGAATATGGGGAAGGCTTTTTAGCCTCTCCAGGAAGAAGTCGAGTTTAGTTGATTGTATTTAGAAATAGTAAATAGGAACTAATTACTAATGAATTCTAAATTACTGAAATAAGACAAAAGAATACTTAGCTCTGGTTGTGGCTGATGTCGAAGATCTCGTACAGTGTTTTCAATCCAATCTCTAGAGTGATTCTACAAAGTTTCTATAGCCAGGAGAGTGAAAGTCAAAGTCTGATGCTTGGTCTCAGAGTGTACACCTTGATATCTCAGAGTCCGGGAGGAAGAATTTAGGATCAGTAATTAGATCGAGAGAGAGAGTCCAAGAGAGTCAAAGAGCCAAGAGAGAGTTTAAGAGCCAAAAATTCCAAGAGCCCCTAACTCAATGTTAGAACTCAGTTTATGTAACCAACGTTGGCTATTCCGTCAGCATCGACTGATAGTTGATCAACGTCGGTGCCTAGAGAATGGGTAAAAGGGCTATTTTTAGCCCTTTGCCCATTCTCCATTCGCCAAGTGCATTTGCCGTTGGAGAACGGTCAAAAGATAGGTTTATTAGGCATGAGAGTTAGTTAGGAGGTTAGGATGGAGTGAGAATAGGTCTTGGGTGACTCATAGGGTGAGAAATGGTCTAAGGGCTAGGTGTCCAAGGTGAAGTGTTTAGGGTGATGTCATTAATTTAAAATAAGTAATTTATTTTAAATTAATAAAGTGTGTAATTGTTAGAAGTGGACCAAGGGGGGGTCGACACAATATTGGTGTCTACATTTTCCCCTTTTTGTCTTGTTGGTTGTTCTGACGAAATGTAAGACAAAAATAGGAATAAGTAGACACCAATATTGTGTCAACCCCCCCTTGGTCCACTTCTAACACTTACACACTTTATTAATTTAAAATAAATTACTTATTTTAAATTAATGACATCACCCTAGACACTTTCTTTGTTCGAGTAAATTTTGGGAGTTCCCACTGGCTAGGGTATGGTCTAATAGGCACCGAAGGGTGGATGGGTTCATTGCAAATTTGTTCATATGAAAGAATATTGCTTGAACTGGAAATGGATGTCTCAAGGTTAGACATCTTATCCATCAGCATCTTGATTAGATCGGCTGATGGATTGGCATGAGAGGCACCTCCTAAGTTCTAGGGTACTTGGAAGGCATTGAGAGGGGCATATGACATACTTGGTTGCATTTGTGTAGGCACAACATATTGGTAGTTCATCATAGGGACTGATGTTGAGGTCAAGAGAGGTTATGCCAAAGGTGGTTGAATGGCGGCAATACTGGTTGAAGGATAGGTAGTCACTCTTGTATTTATGGGTGTAAGAGTGGGTGGGATAGAAACAAGCAAGTTTTGAAAAGGTGTTGAACTTGTTTGGATTGTTTGTGGTTGAGGGGGTACGGAAACCCCAATGGAGGTGGGTCCAAAAATAGAAGGGGAGGCCAAATCTTGAGTATTGGCCATGGTCAGGTTACTGGTTGAGGCAATACCTTGAGTGACCATAGGTTGGGTAGCAGATGGTGTTGATATCATTGCCGCTTCAGTTAAGGAAGTTGGCATCCTATAAATAGGATTACCTGAAGGATCTCGCACTTGGCTTCTTGTGAGATAGTATTGGAGAGCCTTGACATTATGGTCAAGGAATCTCTTAAATTTTGATCCCCTTTGGGAACAATCGAAAGTTGGTCGGGGGTTGGTTGGATAGGAGTACGCTCAGTATCTGGAGTATACTCCATTAGATGACTAGGTGTGAAAGGCGAAGGTGGAAGTGGTTGTTGACTTTCGTGGTCAACAAGAGATTTAGCTTGACTATGTGTCAAAACCATTAAAGGTGAAAATGTGTTTAGGTTCTAAAAACTATATATTTTAGTTTTAGAAGACCAGAAGTTGTGTTTAACAGCAAAAAAGTCAGATTTTAAGCTTGTTGTTTTGAAAGAAAATTTGTTGACAATGACCGACATCGGTGGAAAAATTGATGTCAGTTATAAAATCATGTTGACGTCGGTGCTATAACCGATGTCAGTGAAGATGAGTTGCTGACGTCGGTGGAAAAACCGATGTCGGTGTCTGTGTATTTCTAGAAACTCAGAAAACTAAAAAAATTTGGAATAAAGGAGAAATTTTGAGTTGTTTTTGGACCTCAAAATGATGCGGCCTTTCCAGCTCAAAAAACCAGATAAAAAGAGCAAAATAGATGATGGCAAGCAACCTCTAAACGTTAAATTCCTAAGAATAAAATTTAGAGTCGTGGTGGCTTATGCCTTAGAAGAATATGTTTGGGAATTGGGCTTTTAGAACGGGTCCTAAAGAGGAAGTCTATGGATGGTTTCAGGTTATGTTTTGGTGCTCAAAAATCTATGTTAGGTTCCATACGTGGCCTAGTGTTGGGGGCTTTCTCCCTTCACTTCACGAACCCAGAGCCAAGGTGGGCCACTTAGCTAATATATACTTTGCCTATAGTTTATATTCTGCCAGAGAATAGAGTGGGTCCTCCTCTTGGTTGTGAAGTCCAAGTAGGATCACCAGGAAGGGTAAGGTATCCACTAGGTGATGAAATCCTAGACGGGCCTTGTCTCAGGTATGTTTAAATGTTTGATTTGTGAATGTGGTCTGGTTGTGTAACATATGTGCACTACGATTTATTCATAATGCATTTTTAATTACTAAGTGAGAGGGCTAAGTATGCATTCAAGCAAGAATGAAATGCAATTATTTTTAACCCAAATTGAGATGTTTTGTTCATATGCAAACAAGTGGAGAAAAGGTTAAGAGTATGAATTTTCACTACTCTAAGATGCAGGCAAGAAATGACAAGAAGAAAAAGAAGGATGTTCTTTTTAACTTGTGCTAATGGTTTCTTTTCGAAATAGAGAGATAGAAGAAGGATGCAAGAAGAGAATCTAATACATCTATATGAAAGTTTGCTTTTTAGAAGAAATGAACCCAAGGAAAACTCCAGGGTCCCACTGGGCGGGCCCAAATGTTTCTCTATGTTTTTGCTAATTATATTTAGAAGAAGAAGAAACTAAGGGTTAAGGTCAGGGGTTTGTACGTTACCCAAATTAAGTTGCGCACCATATCTAGACATTGTAGGAGCTCCTCTTTGGCTGTGGAGGAAGACACCTGTAGATAAAATAAGACTCAAACAAAGAAAGTGTTAGAATAAGATATGGTGGACTGCCAAGCTACGCACTTGGTCCCAAAAGTGTAAAGCTCTGTGAGGGATGACAGTCCACTGTTTATAAGTAAGAGTGTTATATAATAAGAAATGGTGAAAGACTAAGAAAGAGAAATAAAGATAACACGTACCTATTTTCTTTGCAGTCTGTATGTCACAGTCGCTGATGTCGGTATTCCTGCTGGCGTCAATTGGTCAATATGCTGACATCAGTTGTATTATCGATGTCGGTCGGGGTTGTGGTTGATGTCAGTCAGGGCAATGGGCCTTGGACGGGTTTCAGGGTTATGTCTATGGTCGACAGAGGAGTCTGGGAGTTTAAGGGTTTGTGCAGGGTTGCAAGATAGTGAATAGGGTCTGAGAGGGGGCAAAGGTCAGTGATAGGTGTAAAAAGAGGATAAGAATATGAGGAAGGATTTTCAGCCTCTCCAAGAAGAAGTCAGGTCTGGTTGATAATATTTAGAAATAGTAAATAGAAACTAATTACTAATGTATTCTAAATACTGAAATAAGAGGCAGACAAATACTTAGCTTTGCTTGTCGCTGA
The DNA here is from genome assembly GCA_037957365.1 of Torreya grandis. Classification (NCBI taxonomy): domain Eukaryota; kingdom Viridiplantae; phylum Streptophyta; class Pinopsida; order Cupressales; family Taxaceae; genus Torreya; species Torreya grandis. Next base: position 321,726 of record JARHVA010006389.1, on the reverse strand, counting down.
TGTCGAGGTCCTCGTGAAATATTTTTAGTCCAATGTCTTGAATGACTTCTATAGAGTTTCTGTAGCCTGGTAGATGATAGTCAAAATATGATGCTTGGTCTTAGAGTGTGCGCATCGATGTCTCAGAGTCTTGGTGGAAGAGAGCCAGAGAGAGAGCCAGTTAAAGAGCCAAAATTTGGGATCAGCAATTAGACCGAGAGAGAGAGTCCAAGAGAGTCGAAGAGCTAGTCAAAGAACTAGAGTCTAGAGCGTCCTGGAGAGAGAGTGAGTCAAAGAGATGAAGAGCCCCTAACTCAACATTAGAACTCAATTTATGTAACCAACGTCAGCTATTTTTTCGATGTTGGCCGACAGTTGATCGACGTCAATAGGCAAAGAATGGGTAAAAGGGCTATTTTTAGCCCTTTGCCCATTCTCCATCCACCAAGTGCATTTGCCATTGGAGAACGGTCAAAGGACAGGTTTATTAGGCATGAGATTTAGTTAGGAGGTTGGAATGGAGTGAGAATAGGTCATGGGTGACTCATAGGGTGAGAAATGGTCTAAGGGCGAGGTGTCCAAGGTGAGGTGTCTAGGGTGATGTCATTAATTTAAAATAAGTAATTTATTTTAAATTAATAAAGTGTGTAAGTGTTAGAAGTGGACCAAGGGGGGGTTGACACAATATTGGTGTCTACAATCACCACCTACAGGTGTGCCTTTACCTTAAAAATCTTACCTGTAGTTGACTGCAGACTCCTACAGGTCCATAATGTGAACATAGACATGGAAACAAGCAGACATAAGCACTTACAAGTATTAAATTCCTCAAAATACCTAAAAATATATCATATATGATGTGACATATGTTTCAAAGAGTTTAAAATTCATGTACATGATCCATTTTACTTCAAGAAGGGTTGATTATAGTTGACATTGCTCTAAGATATGATTGCCTTGGTGATTGGATTAGTATGGACATGGCATGAATAAAAATAAATGACTAAAAGATGGAAAAAAACACATTAATAATGGTCATATGGTAATGATATAAGTTATATGAAAAAATACCCTCCAACCTCTTTTATGAGGGTAAATGTAGTTACAGTCAACATGTAGTCTTGTCTAGTCAAATGTAAGGTGTATGTTGAAGAGTTTGGCTAGGGTTAAGTGACAAATGTTTGAAGAAATTTCACCATGGTTATAATAATATTTTTTAAACTTTTAAAATATGTATAAAATATCATATAAGGGTCCTAACATGCACTTATAGTCCATATGTCAACCCTGCACACAGTAAGTTCTCCACAACTCTGTCTTTGATTTTTTTGAGATTTGAAGGTGCTAGAAAGATGATCTAGACATAATATTTTGTAAAAAGGATCCTCAATACCCGTAAAATACCATCATATTTTCATAATTCCTGATGAAATATGGGAAGTTCCCTTTAATCTATCTCAAACAGAGGGCACTCCCAAGAAGATATAAACTATAGGTTTAGTAAACAAAGGAGAAGAAGGTGAGTTGAGGAATTCATAAACCTTATATAAGGTTGTTTGAAGATGAGTTAGACATAGAAAAATATGGAAATTAAATAATAGGTTTAAGATAAAGATAGTGTGGCTTATAACACACATAGACACATTCAAGCCCACTAGGCCTGCACTAAACTAGATCCCTCAAGGGGGTCTCATCCCACTTATAGAATTAGATGAGTCTTATAACATACCTGATGAGTTTCCTAATAAGTTATAAGATGTATCAAAGCCCTGATCTTGAATAGGAGACCATAAAGGATCCATTTCTTGGCTTAAGGACATCACATGGTATGTAGAATGGAGAGAGAAGTTCAAGAGGTCAACTTGGGAAGCTCACACCTATATAGAGGCTTATCATGGGAGATAAAGGAGGTAGGATATGCTGGAGAGGGTATTTAACTTTCATTTTATGGATTTTTTCACAAGTTTAATGTCATACCATTATGAACAAACACTATGGGTCATAAAAACCTAAAACCCTCTAAAACCCTTACTAAGGACCCAATTAGAAAGATGAAGAAGGGGCATCTAGGAGAGATAGAATGACTTGGGAGATGATTGTATATTGTAGATGACTCTTCGATTCTCCTTCCCATCAATTTGAGTTTTACCATACTTGTAAAAACATGGTGGAAAATGGATTTTATTGATAGTTTTGTGTGTTTTGTAGGTAAAAAAAGGTTTAAAAGGATGTAAATCATTTTGGGAGGAATATTGGGACCTATTATAACCCACCATATCTATTTCTTACATCGGATAAGCTCACAAGTACCTTCATCTTAGCTAGTCCAAATTGGTATAGTGAACAAGGAATGATCACCAAGTGAGAAGGTGAAAACTATAAGTGGGAAGTCATTTAAGGTCGACATGATAAATATAGATACATGAGGACCCTTGAAAAGTGTCATAAATTCCATTTTATTGACTATTTTGGAAAATTTCACTCTCCTTTGATGCCAAGTATGAAAGGTGAGTGAAAAGAGGGTGATTATGACTACAAGCAGTGAGAACACTTATCCAAAATAATGTTGATGATTAGGGACACATCCAATTCATGTTAGAGCATGTATATAACCCTCTCTCATAGTGAAATGATCTCACCTATCCCTAGTCTATTGTGGAGTGCTCATGGAAGGCCAACTAATGGAGGTAGTTTTTGAGGAGCAAGTTAAAGAGTCATACACCACATTTAAGGTGTTTTATGCATTTGAGGTATATTTGTCCAAGTATAAATTACATGGTATATCCAATAATTCATTCTCCCATAATTTTAACTCCTTATCTTATCTTGACAAATGTTTTTATGGATCTTGGACTTCGTTATTCTCTCACTTCTCTCTTATATTATATAAGTACTAGCCATTTTGTCTCTTATAGACTAATTACACACCATGTATGACTAATCCCTACTATTTTAATGTTTTAATTTACCTTTAAACATTAAATTCAATCAGGTTTCAATTCATATATCATATTTTCAAAGTTTATGAAGAGATGTATAGTGAGTAGTTAAGTGATATTCATATATCCTTACTTTCTCTTAATCCTTCCATGTTTGATGCAAGTTATAATAATATAGTAGGTCATATGAAGTTTTTCAAAGTGTATGAGTCTATTTTTAAGTCTACAAGTAGCCTTAGTGTTTTCAAATTATATTTGGTTTATTTACCTTGGATAACCCTCATGCATATAACCTTCATATTGAAACACTAATGTTAGAGCATTCTAGGATTTCGAAGCTAGTCTTGTAGGTTGTTTCTTAGTGAAATAAGTATGATGGTATTGTGTAAATCCTTCTGATGTATCACCCCCTTATATTAGCTTTATTTCATTCATAATTATATCCCTTTTCCCATAAGCAATTAGTAGTATAAGTTGTAAGCACTTCAAGACAAATTCAGGGAGAAGCCCTTAAACCAAGATGTCTACTTCTACCATAGGTAAACCCACATGCCTAGAAGTATTTCAATGTTTTCCAAATCTTATATTAGTATTGAACAACCTCATCTAGGGTGTAATATTTGGTGATAATAGTAACTTGCATTGAATACTAACCTTACCTAGTTAATCCAATGTACATCTAGGATCAACTATGTGTTAAAGTGTTTCAAGAATCACTTCATGCTCAAATTCATGAAATTTTCAAAAACATTTGTTGTGAGGTTTTCCATGGAATTTTATCAATTGAATATTTTTAGTGATAAACAAATTTTAATAATGAAGTATCACCCTATTTGTATCAAAGACCTCAAGTAACCATTGCTTTATTTTTTTATGAAAGTATCTATGAAACAAGGTTCCTATAAGCACCACATATCTAGGGGATAAGCTAGATTTTATTAATACATGATAGTTTTGGTTAATTTTTTCCCTCTACATAGTGAGATAAGTAGTATTCTATTCCGTCATCATTATCCTTGGGTGAAATTACTTTGAAAAACTTTCCATGCATATAAAGTATAATCGATTTTTAAGGGAATGTAGGGAAAAAGTAAAATATCTCTAATGTTGAAGGCTATAATTAAATTATAAATAGATTTTACCTAGTTACATAAGATTTGATATGTGGTCAAATTCAATTTTTCATGCCATTTCATGATGATTCCCCTAGTGGCTAGAATGAACGGTTAGTATCCATAGGTGTTAGGGTTATAAAATACATTTATCAACCCATTATTTAGAATCACATTCAATCCAATCATATTCAGTACATCTTGAACAAAACCATACCATATCCCTACTATAAATAGTCCATGAACTAGAATTTTAGCTTCATATTGAGTGGAAATATTTTTTTCTAGAAACTATACTACAATATTCATACATTAAATTATTTTTCTAGAGATAGAATAGCACATGATATTAATTATATGATCTATGAAAAATTATTTCATTACACGAAGTCATAATACTTGAAACATCAATTGAATCAACACCATCCTTTTGTTTTCCCTTATATTTTTTAAGGGATCTTTTTACACATGCACCTGCACCATCATGTTACCATTTTCCATGTTTAACCTCAAAGAAACATAAATTATCATGCAAAATTGTCTAACAATTGGAGTGTTTATTTAACATGATTTCTATTGCATTCATATTTTTATAAAATATCTCAAAACAACCTTGGACAAACTCTGGATTATGTGAGTTGTCATTGCTCATATAAAATTGGTACTCCCTAAAAATATTTTTACTTTATTTTGTGTTATTAGGCATGTGTGTTTGAATGTAATATGCAAGAAAATTTAAACATGAATTAAACTATAATATTAGGATTGAACCTCATTTTATGGTTGTAGTGTGTAGTTTTCATAAATTACACAATTGAAACAATGATCCTAAGTTGGAAGTTATCTTTGAAAAACTTGAATTGATTATCTAACCATTTTTCTTAGTGTTGTGTCTTGCATATTAGTAGATAATATTCTTCTTGATTAAAACATGAAATAAGATAAAAATATTTGGGTTTTAGCCAACTCACATTTTTATGACTCTTTTCCATCTTTATTAACCAACTCACATTTTAATGACCTTTTGTATGAGTAAAATTTCATCGATTCTTATTCTTATTTTAATGGATTAGTTTAGATTTTTCATATTTAAGTTTAGGTTTATACTTATTTGACTAAAAAATAAGCCTCTAGACGTTGACTTACTCACTATAGACTCTATTATTAATCATCTTGCCACATTATTATCTTTTTTTTTTTATATTTATTACCTATTACATTAAATCCATTTGTTAGATTATTTGATATTTCATTATTTATTCCCTCTTGATGGCTTGTTCTTAACCTTAATTTATGCATCATAAGGCACATTTTTTTACATTTTAATAATTTGAACAAATAGTTGACATCATTTTATATGGTTTTTCTTCTCAAATTCATAGTTTCATACATGTTGACCATGACATTTAACTATTATTATTTACATATGAACTTGCATAGATTCTAATATATTATCATTTATTTCAATCAAATACTTTAGTGTTTGTGAGATTATCCTTGGATGTGTGGGTATAGGAGATACATTATTTATTAAATTGAATAGTGTTAGAACTTCAACCATAGAAGGGGTATTGAAGTGTTTGTTAACATTATACCCTAAAGGTGAAGTAAATTCCTCTTCATTAGGAGAAAGATGAATTGGGGTCATTAGATGATGTCCAATATTATCATCCTCAAAAAACTTCATTATGGATGGATGTTTCATTGTATTGTGTTTCTCTATATGTTTCATCACTTGGTAAAAATTCATTAGTTACATGTTCTGTATATTGAATTTTATCATTCAATAAGGATTGATTAGGTCTTATCTCATTTGAAGACTTATCTAAATTAAATTACATGGAATTGGGCATGTTATTTTCAATGGAAATATTATTAGATGTGGAATAAGTACGTTCACCTTGTCCAAAAGCTCTTATGGGCTCTCTCATATCTACTTTTCTTTTTCTTTATTTTTTTCTCTCGACTTTAGTTTCCTCATTTTTTATCTCCTTAATTGGTCTTTTGCGGTAACTACCTAAACCCATGATCTATATTTATGCATTTAAATCCAAATAAAATAAAAATGAAGATTTTATACTAATTGAAACAAATTAAATGAGGAATTTACAGATCGACAACAATAAAAAGCAAGTTCTAAGTTTGTAAAATAAAAAACTGTAGAGTAAAATTCATGGATAAAAGATTTTGTATTGAATTTTTTAAGAACTACAAAGGGTGTGTGCATTTTTAAGTAACATGCACACCCTTTGTAGAGGTAGATTAAAATATATGAATTCATTTATTGAAACTTATTACCTATAAATAGGGGCACACCCTTTCCAGAGGTAGATTACAGTGAAATAATCATCTATTAAAACTTCTTACCTATAAATATGTTTTAAACCCTTTATATAAGGGCACACTTCTCTTTTATAAAGGGTGTAGGACCTTTACAATGAACCATTATATTTATTTAAAGGGTTTACACCTTATTTAATACTTTTTATTTGACATTTCCCTCCAAATTTTGATTGGTTTTAAGTTTTGGGGGTCCAAACCTACCCTAAAACCATATCATTGATCAAATAACATAAATTTTAGTAAATTTATGGGGATTTTCAATTTCCATGGACACATACAAGTAAACATATTTATTTATTTTAAAATAATTATATAATTTTGTAGGTGGGAGAAAGTAGCTTCTAAATGTGTGAGTGTGTGTGAGCGTTCATGCGTGTGAACATGCATGCATGCATGTGTGTGTGTTTGTTAAATATTATGTCTACCTGACCTAACGATCTCAAAAAAGTGCACTAAGGTTATCACAAAAATGTTTCATACGACCTATGTGAGGTTATATCTCACTCACACTGCTCATAATATGTTGCAACTATTTGTAATATTATTTTGAATTAACTTTTAATTTCTACTTATCTTGTTATGGTTCTTGCATATATCATGATAAATATTTTAATAACATTTTCACCTTTAATAATATTTTTATAAAGCTTATATCTCAAAAATCTACATATCAATGGTTATGATTTGAAAAAAAATGATTTTCATGAAGTTAAGGTCAAAAAGTTATGTCCGTACACTTTCAATTTCAATTTTTCGCTTTATTGACTTGTAAAACTATTTAAAACACATGTGCACATGCATTCCCACACATATATTAAAAAAAATTAATAAAAAATATTCTCAATAACGTTTGACATTTATTCTATCCATATATCAAATTTCATACAAAATTCATCTGTTTAGTCAAAAAAGTGTGTTCATACTAAAAAAAATCATTCATTTACTTCCTTTTGTTATTAAAGTGTAAAGTTCTAAGGAATTTGATAAAACTTTCTTTACTTATATTAATTTAGGTGTGTATAATGCTCGTGGTGGTCATTGTAACAAGCATTTTGTCCATTACTAGTATGGAACAATAACTATATAAAGTATTGATAAATTTGAGAGGGAGAAGTGATATTAAATTTATCATGGTGTCAACCAAAGTGATTGTCATTCTTGTACCTTTTTTCAATGGAGTGATGGCTCATTATTTTTAAAATATTGTTAAACTAAAGTTTGGGAAGAATGTTGATGTAACATTAAGAAAATGTGCTTCAATTAGAAAGTATACATTTTGTCTTAAGAATAGATATCGATAATTTCAAACGGTTTAATATTGTGTGGTTCTAAGTATAATGATTCCATATTTCATGATCTCTATATATTTTGGAATATACCTTCAATTCTTATTCCAAAGCATTCTCTATATTACCAAATTATTTATTGGTTGTTTAAAGTTTTACAATAAAATATATTTACACAACAACAACAATAATAAGTAAATAGTGTAGTGTAATTAATTTCAAGTTAATTCCTTTATGTGTAGTAATACACAAGATTAAAAAATAATGCCCATCATCATTTTTAATCTTCATCAAAAATTATTATTTAGTTTTTGTTATCTTAGTTTCAATATCTTTTCACCAAGTTTGTAATAAATAATTTTATGGTGCAAGTAATTATATGTCATTTAAATTATTTATTGAGTAATGAAAATTATTTTTATGTTTAAATAAATTTATTAATTTTTTATTAAAAAATTATGTTAAATACATATTTTTCTCTATTTTTGTACTTAAGGTTTCACAATTATCCTTTTTACATTAAACATTTTATCTTTCTTTCAGATTTATATGGTAGAATATATCTTTTAAATGTGTAATTTGTCATCATATGGATTTTGTTTGAAATTAGCTTTCTATAGTATGCAATTTTTTCTCCAATCCAAAAAATGACAGTAGGTAATGGGATATTTTAATGAACCTATTGTATCGGAACACGTTGGAGATATTCTTCTCCTCTAGATGAGTAAATCATTGAGGCCAAGATGTTTACCTCGTTATAATAATTATAATATCCTTTCATTTATCTTCTTCATTAAATTGTGAAAGAGGAGATATATTAAATGATTTAAGAAATACAAAACATAAAATCTCAATGAAATCATTCAAAATGTGTGGAAGTAAAATCAGCACAAATAAGACGAATCAAGTTTATTTTTGTAGTGAAAACGGTTGATAAATATTTTTTAAGAAGCCATAAAAAGATTGTAAGAGAATAGATGGAAATGGAGATTCTATCTTGTTTGGATCACCCTTTCCTACCAGAATTTTAAACACATTATAAGATTGAAAAGTACTCATATCTAGTTATGGAATTATACAATGGGTGGGATCTTCATATGTTTCATCAGCTAAAACATGGATAGTTTTTTTATGCATCTTCAACAAGGTAATTCCTTAGGCAAGGTTATGCATGTGGAGGTTTTCTTAGCATTGTTGTTAATTTCTTGTGTGGATAAATCAACTTACCTTTTTCTAATTTTTCATTGAGCTATATAAATCCTTTGTATAAGATAATTATATATTATATAATCTTCCTGTCTGTATGACAATTGGGTTGATGTGGACATCAGGGTTGCACATGCCCTTATCAATTCCAAGAGGACCATGGATAGGTTTGAGTATGGATTTTGTGTTAGGATTAAAAAACACAAAGAGAGGTAATGATTCATTTTCTGCTATTATAGATAGGTTTTATAAGATAGTTTATTATATTTCATGTAATAAAACCAATGATTCCATTGGAGTCGTAGATTATTTTTTTAAAGATGAAATGAGATTGTATGGTGTTATAAAAAACATTACATCAGATAGGGACATGAAATTTATAAATCATTTTAGGAATTTATGGAATAATTTGGGAACTAAGCTATAATTTAGTAGTGCATACCATCCACAAACAAATGGAAAAAAATAAGTTGTAAACAAGAGCTTGGGAAATCTGTTGAGATGCATAGTTGGAGAGAAGACCAAGCAATTGAACTTGGACTTAACACAAGCTAAGTTTGCATATAATAATTGAGTGAATAGATCAATAGGTAAATAAAAATTTCTAATTGTTTATGGTATAAATCCCATAGGAGTTTTAGATTTTGTACATTTACCAATTTTAGAATGAGTTAGTGATGACACAAAAGCATTTACAGAGCATATACAACAATTACAAGAAGTGAAGAGAAAGCTAAATGAAGGTAATTAGAAGTATAAAGTAGTATCATATGTCATAATAAGGTCAAAGGTATTTGAATAATTACATTTAGTGATGGTTTACTGGAGGATAGAAATATTTACAACAGACACATTAAACAAGTTGAAGTACAACAAAATTGGTCCGTGTAAAATTTTGAATAAAATTAATGACAATGCTTATGAGTTGATTTTACCACATAATTTTGATATTTATATCGTATTTAATGTTTCATATTTATATTATTTTCATGGAGAATATGGTGAAAGGGAAGAATATAAATAAATATATTGGAAGCAACATGTACCAAAGAAAAAACAACACAAGTTGTAGATCATAAAACATTGCACATAAGGAAAGGAAGTTACAATAGGTATTTGGTATAGTGAGAATGACTAAAATATTAAGCAGACACTTAAATTTCAGAATGGGAGGTGAAAAAATTGACAAGGATAAATGGTGGGGTTTTAATGAGGATAACTCATAGGAGTTGATTGGTATCTCTATTTGAGCTCTTGTTTGTGCAAAAATAACCATATTGAAAAGTTTAATTCAACCATAACTAGATATATCTGTTTAAGGATGTTTTCAAAACTTTTTATATGTCATATGTGACCATCTAAGGGTTTTTAAATGTATTTTAATATTTTTCTTATTGTAAAAATATCACATTTTTGTAATCAGACATGAACTTTAGTTTAAATTCATCCATTAGGTTAATTTTAGTGTTTATAAGATATGTGGATATTTTTAGGCCCATCTGATTTTTCATGAAAAACTTACTAAAAATAACAGTTGAAAATTTGCTAAAAATAGAAAGTTACTAATTTTTATTTTTATTTTTTCTAAAAATTGTATGGGTTAGTTAGATTTAGGTAGCTTTTGATTTATTTAATTTTTTAAATTATACATATTAAATCTAATTTAAAGTTGAGATTTATTTAAAGACTCATGTAATATTTTACTCATTCAATGAGAATCAACAAAGAAGTTGGTTTTCATGAAATTTCTAAGTTTTATGCATATTGATATTTTGCTTAGCTAGTATGTGTTTTCATCATGGGTTTTCTTGAATATAGTTTAAGTATTTAAGTATGGAAATTGTGTATTAAGATTGTGTCTTATGAATTCCCAAAGTATGATGTCTTAGTTATATGAAATACTAGTTTACAAATCCTGCTAAAAATACATTATTAAAGTTCTTCCTATTTGTTTTACTATTATCAATGGAATGCACCTATACTAATGTCTATGATACTTTTTAAGTTTTAATGTCATCATTTTCTAGTCATTATATTTTAATATTCCAATGTATTTGCTTTATACACTCCTCATTTTTTAGTTTTTATTATTTATGATATGTTTTATGCATCAAAAGTATTATTTTCCTTGGAGTATTTTCACATGATGGGTGAAATATGCAGAGATTTTAAACCTAAAAAAGATATGGTGAGGAATGAGGGGCATAAAATTATTTTAGAATTTGATTTATTTTTAAGGTGTTTTTTGAGTCCAACTATTATTTTTGATACATATTAATTGTGGCATTGATATGCCCACACCCAATCTAAAACACAATAAGTAGTTCTAGTCCTCTTACCTCCACTATGGCATTCAACCAATTTAATGTCGCCTAATATTGGTAGCCTAATTTATGGTAGAATTTGAACCTAATTCACTATAATACAAATGCATTCAGTTTAATCATTACACCATAACCCAAATAAAAAATTTGGCATTGTTTTTAAATGTTTGGATTAATCAAACAATGCCTCTCGAAGTGGGGCATGGGGTTAGGCCTAGTTCCATAAAATATTGGGTGTGTTTTGATTATTTCACATGGTGAAGCATACCTCAAGGTGTCCCCATAACCACTTGTTGAAGCCATCCAATGGGCCCAATGAGAATGTAACTTGGGTTAGTGATTAAAAACTACTTGTTTCTCACCACCAACCCAAACCTTTGGCCAAAATGAGTCCTATTTTAGTTAATTCAACATATTCAACATCAAATAATTGAGCCTTTGAGGATATTTTTATATGTCTTATATGGATAATGCATGTGCCACTACCAGCCCTTTATGTGGATGATCTACTTATTTTATGTATACCTTATTATTTCATGAGTCCACATAATCAAGGTGTAATCACCTAAAAGTAGTATTTTGATGCTAAGAGTGTTGCTTGAGATAACCTATTTCTAGATTATCCCTATACCTATCCTATATCCTTTATCACACTTTTCCATCCATTGTGTAAACCACATACATCTTATATTAGCTTAAACACAGTCTTAAAATAGCACTCCTAGATCATAAACCATTATGCCTAGAAACCTGCCATATGGACACTAGTGCCACATTGAGGACACTAGAGCTACATAACACTAGTGTCCCCAACTTGGTGCTAGTGTCCCTTTACCTAACTCTCCTGAATGGATATGTTTTCAAATGTATGCCCATCCTAAGGTTAACCTAAACATATTTTATAATTCACACAAGCTATAGATCACTATAAATACAAGACTATAAGACCTCTATCCACTAGATGGAAAACAAATGTAAAAAGCCTATTCAAATAAGAAAAAAGTTGAGAAAAATCAAGGTTATTAATCCCTATTCCTCCTTAATTCTGCATATTACCATCTACAACTACACTAATCCTAGATTTCAAATATTTTCAATGTCAATCAAACTCAAGGCATTTAATACCTCTATCATTCTAGCATTCACTTACACTTTCACCAAGTACTAGGTGGGAAAACTACATCAGGCTTGATCCCTCTTTGTAGTATTGGTACGTAGGAAAATCTCTTCATAGTGGGGTGTTGAGGATGTCCAACCTATCATACTAATGAACACCATTTTTATCTAATGTCATAATTGCAAAGAGGATTAGAGTTTGCATACTAAATCAGATATTCCAAGAATAATACAGAGTTCCATATTTTGTGTATGTAAGAATAAAACACAAAAACATAAGAGTAGGTACTCCCAAAAAATAGGAATAGTCTTGTAAATAGGATATTAGTGACATTTTTAGGACATTAGAACTGTATGGTGCTACTGTCTAGGTGGGATACTATTATCTAGTGAAGAATTTGACTTAGGGACCCTGTTGACAACACTCAAACCTTTCTATAACCTAGTTTTAAGCACCCAGATATTCCACAACTATTTTTTAGATAAGTCTCTATTTGTGCATATTTATTACTATTTTTAGAAAGTAAAATCAAGTCAAAATATATAACAAATTAGTGGTTATTTATTTAATATTATTTCACTGATTTAGACAACTTAGAACTTTGATATAAATTAGGAATTACATAGTAAAACCCTAAAAGGTTAAAACATTTGGTGAACTTGACTTACCTCAAATATTACTCACAATCCTAGTCTATAGTTTCCAAAATTTGGTGTAATAAATTAGGGTTATGTACTTCTATTTTTATAATTGTTTGGCACAACCTAGATAATTAAATCAATTTCATATTAGGGTTTTAATTTATTTAAATATAATTTATTTTTTTACAAAGAAACCCTAAATTCAAAAAACCATAACCCTAAATAATCTTAGGGTTTGTATCCTTTTATTTTCCTATGTTCACTGTTTGATTTTAATTTTTTAGAGTTATAATATTTTGTTTTAGCATTTATATTCCACTTTCTTTACTATATGCCATCTAAAAAATCTCTCTCTCTCCCCCATTAAGAATAAGTGCTATACTATTTGGTAATCCTATAGATCATATTTGTATTCCTATTATCTAAGCCTATAACATGGATAATGAACCTCTCATGACTGTAACTATGCCTCCTTCACACCTTGATTATGTGGATTTCAATTACAATGCATTCAAAGATGAAAATACAACTAAGAGTAAGATGATATACACACTGAGAATCAAAAAACTCTCCCTCCACCCAATAATGATAACACAATCATGATCAAAGATGAGGCATTACAAATATTCATAGATATAATTCAAGAACAACATCTTAATCATGCACAAATCCTATAAGTCATATTGGAAATCAAGAACGAAACAAACAATGGTCAATCTTCAACTCCCCTAGTAAATAATGTTTTTACACCTCCAATGAGGCCAACTCAATAAAATTAGCTAGAAAAACCTAAAATTGTAAGTAGATAAATATTAGTGACAACTACACTACTTTTATCTAGTTCCTTCACTCTAGATATGCAATCCCTTATGAACAAGATTCATACTTTCTAGTCCAAGGTGTTACATCTTGAGAAGGGATCCACTAGGCCATCACATACCTTAGATTATAACATTCTCTTACATGAAACTTTGGAACATCACATAAAATCAACTCCCTTTCCATCCAGTCTGATGGCACCAAGATTACATTATATGATGGCAAGGGTGACCCAAAACATCATCTCAGATCTTTTCATGCAGCAAGCTTGGACTATGTGTCCAATGATTGGCTTCTTACAAAGTTATTTTCATGTATTCTAAAGGATTATTCCATAAAATGGTTCTATTATTTATCAAATGAATATATCATGGAATTCAATCCTTTAGTCGACATGTTTTTAGCACACTTCTCTATCAACATCACTGATAAGATATCATATACATAAGTGGTATAGTTAAATCAAAAGCTGAATGAGCCTATTGTAGAGTATGTCTTATGGTACTAGATAATATTAGCCAAAGTGACTATCCCCATGGTAGATAGAGATATTTATTACATATTTAAATAAAGTCTCTTACCAACATTACATGAAGACATCTTGTTTAAAAAGTTTCCTACATTTACTAATTCATGCCACATAGTCAAAAAAATAGAGGTTAAGATCTTATCAATAGGCAAACTCAAGTATACACATAGATCATAATCAAATATTAAGAGTTCAAACAAACCTCCATCCAAGGTTAGGGACATAAAGAACAAAAGTGATCAAAATTCCACAGTTAATGCAACATTGAGTCTTCACTAACCTTCTAGAGTCACTAGCACGCATTTTAAAATAGATTTGGAATGTAATGACATATCTTTCCATCCCATTAAATATGTTTATATGACATGACCTATTCTAAACAACTATGTTTTAAATGTATTCTATGATTATCACAAGGAACTAGGCCACACAACAAACAAATGCATAAGCATGAAACACAAGATATAAGATCTCATTGAGGCTAATATTATTTATGTGGGCACACACATAGAGGCATAAAAATCATAAAAAATATAGGCTAAGGCACTAAAGATATTTGAGGTCCATTCCCAAATCATAAAATGAATGAGGTAGGGGGCACATCAAGTGTTCACTATATATATCAGTCACATCCACCACTAGCTTTATATCACATGGTTATAGAGGAGGCATATCCATTACATAAAATTATTGGCATGTACCATATTATAGTGCCACCTAGACCACTTATCACATTCTTAGAATAAGATATTGTGGATGATGATACAAATATACATGCACTCTTTATATGAGCATACATAGACCACCATCCTATCCATAGTGTTATGGTTGACAATGGGTTGAGCATTAACATGTGTACTATGACACTCTTATAGAATTTTTAATATACAAAGTGGGATATATTACCCATAGATACAGGCACTAGTGGTTTTAGTGGCCACATTCAAAGCTCCATTGGGGTGATTATGCTTCCATTAAAGGATGGACTAGCACACATAGCCTCTTAGTTCCTAGTAGTACCTAGTGCAAGTGTATTTGATACACTATTGGTTAATTTTATGGTTATAATAACTATGATCGATCCCATCTATATTGCATCCATTATTGTAGTACATACATTCAAATTAGGTGGTCAAAGTTGAGGGTGTCTCATATGAGTATCCTCTACCCATCCCATAGGCATATCTAGCACATTCACTAGTTATAGTTCCAACACCATTACCAAATATTACATAGATATCAGTTATAGATAAGAGTAAATATCTAATACATACATCATATATTTCAATAAATACACCAGTGTAGGTGAGGTCTACTTTTACAATATCAAAACGTACACATACTCTCCCAAAGAGACCATTATTAGAGAGGCCCCTATATCAGTGATAAGTCACATATTCTAGAGGACCTTCCTCTACTATATTTATGCCAAGATCAACACTATTGGGTTCTAGAGGTTCTCTACATAGGGAACCTACATCACCTATAACTTCTTATTCTACCAGATGGGTTCCTAAGACACCTACAGTTCACAAGGCATCACAATTAGTGCCACAGATTCATAAGATCACTAAACATGTAGATTTAGACATAGATTACTCTACATAGCAGATTATGGGATCACAACTACCATTTCACATAACATGAATGATCATAGTTACATTATTTGACACAGGTCATAGTGATAGTGATTCTCCCATGAGACTGATTGGTTAGTATGGTTCCTATCCTATTGTACATACTTTATTCTCTCTTGCTCCTTGTACATAAATTAATTTAATTTAATTATACATAGATTATTCTCAATATATATATATATATATATATATATATATATATATATATATATATGTATGTATGTATGTATGTATATATATATATATATGTATATATATGTATATGTATATATGTATATATGTATATATATATATGTATGTATGTATATATGTATATATATATATATATATATATATATATATATATATATGTATATATATATATATATGTATATATATATGTATATATATATGTATATATATATATATATATATGTATATGTATATGTGTATGTATATATATATATATATATATATATATATATATATATATGTATATATATATATGTATGTATGTATGTATGTATGTATATGTATATATATGTGTGTGTGTGTGTGTGTGTGTGTGTGTGTGTGTGTGTGTGTGTGTGTGTGTGTGTGTGTGTGTGTGTGTGTGTGTGTGTGTGTGTGTGTGTGTGTGTGTGTGAAAACACAAAATTTACATATTGTAAGCATCTCTATTACTTGCTAGATGTTACTTATGCTAGTTATCTTAGTATAGTTAGTTTTATCTTACATACATGATTCACTTGTTATTTTTGAGTGAATTTAGATTAAATATATGACTCTAATCCACTACATTGAACTAGACTTACTATCATCTACCCATTAGGGCCATATATACTTATTTAAGCTTACTCATCTACTACATTCACCCACTCAAGGGCATCTCATACATAATTTCTACTACCAGGGTCTATCCTTGCATTTTATACATTCCAGTGATATATCTTGATATTGATCAAGCTACTCATTGCTCAGATGTTTTTCCAACTATCACTAGTTTAGACTTAGCATATGTACATCTTAGCATTTAAACAAATTTGTACTACATAGTTATACATGATTTCATTTCTAACTTTCCTAGTTTAGACATGATTATGTTTCATATGATTGTTCATTTTGAGGGAATTTGAATATGCTATTATTATTTGTCTCTATGCCACTTATATGTATGTATGGCTTGGATATGTTCCCATTTCCTCTGTGTGTACTTTCTTGATTGTATATGTGGACATTTGAACATGGCTTTCTATGTGGATCTAAGATAAATTTCTTGGTGCTTGTGTATGTAGATATTTGAACATGTCCTTGTATTTTTTCTATTCTTAAATTTAGTGACATGAGCTCATGTCCCTTGTATTTTGGCCCCTTGGCTTACTTTTGTGTGCCTAATGTGTTTTGTATATATGGTTTTTTGTAGGTGTCTTCACCATGACACTTGTCTTTACTTTTTACACACACCAATTTTCTATGCCTTGAGGGACTTAATTCATCTACCCTTCTTACTTGGGTGTCGTGATGGACATAATGGCACATCCTCCTAGGTAGATACTTAGATTTAATATTATACACATTGATCACATCTATCTTGATAACCTGGTGAAATGCTAACATACATCTCACACTACATATTTATGCTCAAATTCTTTTAAACTATGATGCTATGTTTGCACATTATATTGTAATATCATGTAGTTATAATATATGCTCTAGCTAACCAATTTTTTAAAACTATTATTATTTTTAGGACAATTCTTACACAGGTCAACAACTAACCTCAAAAGCGGGGGAATTCATAGGGGTTTATCATAGAATTAAGAACCTACATTGCTATTCATAAATCATTTTCAATGCACATGACCAATTTTAGAAATTAAACATAGGTCAAATAGAGGGAAAAAATAGGGACTCAGATAGTAGTTTAGTCACCCAGATTTTAGACCAGACAAACATTAGTGCCTAGATTGGGACACTAGTGCCATTGGGTGATACCATATAATAGATGGTGCTATTTCCTAGTATCCCCAATTTTAGGGTAGTCAAAATTAGCCAAAATAATACAGTAGATACAATATAGATTTACATAGTTATAGTTATAGGCTCGATAGTTATGTTCAGATTTTTCTTAGATATAATCACATTTAGCTCAGATTCGTACTAGTTCATTATATTGGGGAATCATGTGCAATATGATCACTCCCACATTTATTAAAAATTTACACAAATACCATTTTTACATACTCAACTCAGATATTAAATTGGGGGGATGTGTGAAGCACATAGTTTACATATGCTTAGTTACACACAGGTTAATTAGATGGAATGGCAAACTCCATGTAATTATCTATAATATATACACTTTCTATCATATTCTAGGTTGTCACCAGTTTCATGACTTACTCCATATATAGTGGTTGGCATTCTTATATGGCCCAGAGCCACCTCATGTAATCGAGTGGCTGCAAAGGTGACATACATAGCTATATATACCTAGTTAGATAATGTTAGCACTTTGTATAGTTCAATTTCAGATGCATATACTTCACATGGGTGGAAATGATGGAGTCATATCCTAATTGAGCTCTTTAACCACACAAATGGGAGGGTTAGACACACATATAGTCTTATCCAAATTATTCACAAGTCATTGTCCACCAAATAAGGGTGGGTAATAATGGAGTCAAAATTGAATTAAGTTTTTGAGCCACCCACATATGATGATTGAGTAAGATATTAGTTAAATATAAGTTATTCAATGATTTGACCACATTATACACTCACACACATAGGTTCTCACTAGGTTCATGCATTTGTTCACATACATAATGAGGTCATTACTATGGATCGTGTTTCACATAAACAAACCTAGCTTCACATACTTAGACATAGCTACACAGGATTCATTTCTTAGGTAAGTCTAGGTACACTTATTTTTCCTTTATGCTATTCATTTTGATTTACTACATTTCTAGCATAAAGGGGGGGGGGGTAAACGTAATAACCTAAAAATGGTATCTGGATGCTAAGAGTGTTTATTGAGCCTATTTCTATATTATCCTAGACCTATACTAGAGCCTTTATCACACTTTTCCATCAATTTTGTATACCACATACATATTTTGTCAGCTCAAACACAGTCCCAGAACAAAATTGTGTCCAACAACCTGTTAGTTGTACACTAGCACCATATTAAGGACACTAAAGCCACATGGTTCTAGTGTCCCTTACTCTCTTGAATTGATGTATTTTCAAATTTATTCCTCCCTAAGGTTTTCCTAAGCACATTTTATTATTCTCACAAGATACAAATCACTATAAATACAAGACTATTAGACCTTTATCCACTATATTGAAAATAGATGCAAATATCCTATTCAAATAATAAACAAGTTGAGAAAAATCAAGGCTATTGATCCCTATTCTATCCTACTCATGCATACTACCATCTATAACTACCCTAAGCCTAAATTTCAAATATTTTCAATCTTTAGCACACATTAGACATTCAAGACCACTATAATTCTAGCATTCACTTGCACTTGCATCAAACATTAGGTGGGAGAACTACATCAGCTTGATCCCTCCTCTAAGTATTGGTATGTAGGGAACTCTCTTCATAGTAGGGTGTTGAGGATATCTAGCCTATCCTAATAACATTTTTAAACACACATTTTTAGTGCATGCCATACTTGTACAAAGAATTATGGTTTGCATACTAAATTAGATATTTCATGCATAATAAAGAGTTTCATATTTCATGCACACATGAAAAGAACCCAAAAACATAGGATTAGGTGCTCCTATAAAATAGGAATAGTCTTGCAAGGAGGACACTAGCACCATTTTCAAGACACTAAAGCTACATGGTGTTACTATCCAAGTGAGGCAAGAATGTACAGTGAATAATCTGACTCAGGGGCCCTATTGAAAACACTCAGACCTATCTATAACCTATTTTTCATCACCTATATTTTTCACAACAACTATTTTTGAGATAACTCTCTATTTTCACATATTTATTACTATTTTTACAAAGTAAAAAACTATAAAAAATGAGTTATTTATTGCATATATTTTCACTCATTTAGAAAACTCATCCTTTTAATCTAACTTAGGATTTACATAGTAAAACCCTAAAAGGACAAAACACAAGGAATCCAAAGAGTGAGGACAAATAATAATTTTTCTTCCACATTGATGGGTTTTTCCAGAAAAGCATCTTCTTTTTTATCATAGGTCGAGTATAATATATATCTTCCAAAAAGTCTTCTAGATCCATCCTATAGAATGGACCCTCCATAAACTAGGTCTTGGGATCCTCCAATCTAGTACCCAATTTATTTATAAAGATAAAGGGACAATACCACTCCCCAACTATAAAAAAGGGAGTCTTCCATGTTGTGGATACCATCCAAAAAACCCACATTGATCAATATCTATTATAATATAAAATATTCCACTCTAAACGCTAGAGGACAAATAAGAAAATGGATGAAAATTAAATCTTAGTCTTATGCATTTCTGTCATTTTTGAATCATGAATTCCAATTCACATCATCAAGACATAATTAAAGTACACAAAAAAATAAGTGGTTATTAATAGAATGAGGAATAATTTATAAATCAAATAATCTAAATATTAAAAAAGGTTCAAACTATTTTCTTGTCCTTTATTTATAAAATTAGTAGTAATACAATAAGTTAAAACATAGACAATTATGCCTGATGAATCATTTATTAAACTCAATTCTTATCTTTCTTTTTATAACATAGATACAAAATTTGATCTGGCACATAGATCAATGTGGGTATTTTGGCTTGAAATTATGTTTTTAGTTTCTGATGTGCATCATGTGTTTCCCTAATAATCTACATTATACATATATTTTCCAAATGAAAAATCATATTTTTCATCAATAAAAACTAAAAATTGGTTGGATTACATTGTGACCAAGGTAGGGAAACAATCTCTTTGCCAAAGCAAGGACTTCTATCAAATACAAAATTAATATGTAAATTTACTTTTACACCCAAGGCCTAAATAAGGCTATAACTATTAGAGATAACTTCACCTTACATCATACATACATACATACATACATATAATAAGTCATGAGTTAATCCCAATTTTGATTCATACCAAGTTATTCATTATAAAAATCATCCATAAATTTATTTTAAAATAAAAGTGCATCTATTTACAATATTTCATGGTTTTTTCCATAGTGAAAAATTAAATACATTGAAAACATTACAGTCAAGGAATATCTCAATAGAGATCATAATTTTGAATATAATACATTAATTTTTTTTTGGATATGTATCAAGGTTGTTGGGACCCCTACCCATATGAAAGTAGAAAAAAATAATAATGCTTAGCTTGTTAGAACAATCTAACAAGGCATTTGACCATACCATATGCAAAAAACCGCAAAATTTCCAATAACTATATTGATTCCATTAGCGATTGACTAACAAGTTAAAAATTATTACAAATACTACTTCTAATATTCATATATTATGCACACTATGCCATCAAAATGTAGAAACCAAAGAACTAACATAAAGTTAGTCAAGCAGAACTAAAGGCTTTCCACCCTAACTAAGACTTCACACTTCATTGTCCAGTGATGCATTTCCCTCTACCCCTATATACATCACCTTTTTCTTAGCCATTGAGCTCACCAAGCCACCCAAATACACATCTACCACTTCTACCATAGATTCCACCACTAGTGGCACATTCCAAACCCTTATTCTATCATACCCACTCTAAATGATGAAGATTCTAAGCAACATTTATCCATTCACCATGATAAAGAAAATAGCACCCCATTATAGCCTTAAGAAAGAAATTTGACCACCTTCACCCTAATAGGTGACCTATAGGCCTCAATCTAGGTATTTATCTCCAAGATGGGTGTTTTTAGTGCTAAAACATCTAGGAGGATCACCCAATGCTTAATATCTAATTATAACTATCTAGAACATAACCCATCTAAAACCTCCACCAAATTTAGAAGTGTCACAAACCTTAATTCTAAGGCCCTAAAAAAATACAAAAGAATTACCCCTAGTCATTCTTTCCCTGAGAAGGGTAATTATTCAAAATGCCCAGTCCCCACCTTCTTAGTTTCTACCACCACATTCACCCTATATTCTGGATAAATAAGAAATTCCACCATTTTAGCCACCAATGCCTTATTTGAGATAAAAATTAACAGATTGATTTAAAATATAGATGCTGATTTATATTTTACCTTCATATACTGAAATTTCCCCAAGACATCCTTCCCCATCACATTATCAATCGCTTACACTTTTTCTATCAATGGAGCATAGAAAACATGTTTCACTTCACATGGAGATATTTTACCATTGAATGTTATTTCCCTCTTAAGGAAATAACCAAACACCAAAAAACATGCCATAAATTCTATAGCCATCTACTCCATCACCCCTCCTCTTTATTACAATTGTAATCACCCAACCCAAAAGGACTAGAAGTAGCATACCTATTTCTTCACAACTCACCATCAAAATTCATCAATTAAGCCATGTTCTATGCATTTAACACTTCCCACACATGATCATAATGACCATCATACTTATTTTGAGCCCTTTGATTTCAAATGAACCCCAAGCCATCAAAAATCATTATAATTCAATATCCACCACCCCTAAGCAATCATGCCACATATCTTTCCAATTATCATTCCTTATTTCTTCATTTTGATTAATTCTTATATTTTCTAAAACATCTACCACCTTATTTACCTCCAAAAATTAGTGACCCCCTATCATTCATTGAATATAATCAATAATGACCATTCCTTAGTGAAAATATTATTTATATTCCATGATTTTACATTTGGCTTCTTTAAAACCTAAATCATTACTAGGGATTCCCCTTTGATTACAAGATTATCCACTTTGCAAACTATCACTAATTCCAGTCCTTCCATAAAATCTTGGGATTTTTATTCATTTTTTGTTCCATCTATTATTTTAATGGAGCCTACTCTTATTAGTGACCCACTAAAATATTTTACTACACAATTTTCCCCTGAAGCCCCCAAATTCCCACTACAAACACCATCAAAATTTAACTTAAATCAGCCAGGTCTATGTGGTTCCCACATTACTCTAGACCTATTACATTCCTTTGAATTCACTAATATTGATCCATTATAGGGAAGAATCACAATAGTTTATATTTCCCACACATTTTCATATCCTGACTAGTGATATACCCCTTTTTACATTTTACTTGAGTTAAAACCACCTTTAAAATAACAATCTTCATGTTTCATAAGACTGCATGTAATGGTCATTCCAGACCTTCAAAGGTACATTGATATCTTTCTTTCCATATTGACTAGATGAGTATAATCAAGCTTAATTTGCATAAAATGAATAAAGAATGCTTCATATCTCCCTAAATCTAGGTCAAAAAAGCCTTAAAAAGAGAATAAGATCACTCCCAACACCAATCAAATTTACTACACAATCACTGGCTTCAAAATATCAATCTTCATGTTTTTTAAGATTGCATGTCATGGTCATTACACACCTTCAAAGTTATATTGATTCCTTTCTTCCCATATTCGCCAAATGAGTATAATCAAGCTTAATGTCTAAAAAATGAATAATGAATGCTTTGTATCTCTTTGAATCTAGGTAAAAAAAGCTTTAATAAGAGAAGAAGGCCACACCAAACACTAGTAGAATTTACTACACAACCATGACCAATACCAATATACAAAGGGGAAATCATGTAGTAAATGATTTTACTTTTCCTCAGCTTGTGCTCATGGAGTCCTTGGCAATGGAAGCTTGGCGACCTCCATCTCTCCTTAGCACCTTTGGATTGTGGCTTGGCTTGGCTTAGAATCAATTTGGCATGGTAACACTAATTTTTTAAATATTTTGGAACCATTTATGCATTATCAAGTCTTAAAATTCATGTGGTGAGGCCTCCTATTTATAGACTTTTGCAAATGTCTAGAATCAACCTGAACCATCCATCTCAAAATTGAGATGTGTGGTTGAGGATTAATTCAATTTTTGCAATTAATTTTATAATTATCCTCATCATGGTATTTGAATAAGGGGTAATTAAGAGTTATGGAGGGCATCATGGAATGCATTGATGAGGCATGGAGGGCATGAATCTTGATATTTATGGCATTTATGGCCTAGGGATGTCTTCCCAAGAAATGAAGTCACTTAATAATGCAGATATTCAAAATTCATTTCCAAAAAAAAGTATTCAATAAGTTTCCATGGAATTATTAATTATGCCTTGATTTCATTTAATTATCTCTTAAGCATGTTTAAGCACTTCATGCACAAATTACTCAAATTGATCAGAATGTCTTGTTATTGGTCCAAAATTAAATTGGATTGGAATTAGAAGGTGATGTCAGATGCATTAGAACTGTATTATCATTTAGGATGCTATCAACAAAAAATAACAAAGGCATGCATATTATGCAAGAGATTTGATAGGAAAGAGTAATCCATAGCACCTAGGTACAAAATTGGTATTTTGATTCAAAATGATATGATAAAAGTTAGCTGGCCCATAAATTGCATTGCCTCATTTAAGGATGCCCTGGCCAAAATCAGCACTTGAATATATCAGTTTCACATCATTTAGCATGTTTTATTATTTTTAGGCTAAATTATGCATTTTAAGTGAAAATTGGTCAAAAGCCTAATTAGAGGTTATCGATGGCTAGATTTAGGTGTCTACAATTTGCTCTTATTTGGGATGGTGTTTCAAGATATAAGAATAGTAATGTATTTTCAAAGAATGAAAAGGTCCTATATGCCTATAACTACAATGATGATAAACTAACTGTATGATGCCCCCTCAAGGGAATGGTTTGCCTAAGTAAGTCAAAAAATGATCCCTTGAAAAGAAAGAATAAAAATGAGGGGACCAAAAAAAGGAAAGATTATGGGGTGAAAACATAATGATACTAAAAAAGTAGTCAAAATAATTGAGAATGCAAGTAGGATGGTGCACAATGGTTTACCCAAAGGAAGTTATAAACATTGTACCTCGATAGTGGCAACATGGTATGATAATACAATGATTTGCCCAACGGTGGTTATAATCATTAAGAAGATGGAGCTGATCCAGTTAGGATAGACAAACAAGAGATTAAAATTCCCCTTGTATAGGTAGAAAAAGTGAAGTGGTGACAACACAATGATTTTCCCAAAGGTGATTATAATTAGTGAGAAATGCAGGTGAGACGATGTGAAATTATTTTCCCATAGGGGGTTATAATAATTGGACCTCAATTATGGCAAACATGATAAACGTGGCCAAGGATGATGAGAAATTAACACAGAGAGTAATGATGAATTGGAACAACCTACTAGTAGGGAGATGTTCATCCTAACTAATAAAGGTTGGAATTCTTTCTAGGTTAATTACTTTGTTTGGGATATGATTAGGATAGAGTCAGGCTGTCAGTTCTGAAGAGATGCCACCATTATTGAATAGACTTCTTGAAGCTAAGGTTTGTTGTAGCATGTGATGGTAGGCTTCATGATAGAACACCATAAAGACTTGGCCAAAATATGCATGAGGATTAACTCATGCAATCTAATTCTCAATAAAAAACAATGCACCAATGATAGAAACCATGATGACAATGTAAACATATGAATATGGATGGATTCAAGTGTAACTGTGGGAAAGGAATAACCCAATAAACACACATAAACTAAATCAAAGTAACAATGTTGAAAGTAAATAAATAGGTAGACAAACAAATAAAATAATTAGAAAAAAAACAAATAAACAACGCAATAAAAACCCTAAAAACATTACCCCTATAAAATAGGTGACAACTTAACATACAAACAAAAAATGGGAATAGAAGAAAATAAAGGGGATCGTCGATTTGTCTCCATATGCACTAGGTAAGTGAACACTACCTACAAGTTCTATGGATGTAATATCCAATAAAAAACTTCAGGCCAAATGTAGTTCTCCCAAGAAATAGGAAGAATGTGATAACTAATGAAAATAAACAAAATGGATGTGAGAGAAAAAGATGAATGGTATTGTAAAATGGCAAGTGCATGAGAGAAAAATGTCAAAAAGGATGGGGAAACTAAATGATAAGTGATTTGCTTGTAATTTAGTAAGGGTTCCCATAATCCTTAAGGCAAAGAAGTGGTCAATATTTTTATTCTTTTCTAATAATTTTTAAAATGTTTTTGGAATTATTTTGGAGTATCTCAACTTGATCAAGAATGATGAGACACTAAATGGTTCAACTCACAAAATGGTGAGAGTGTTTAAACTTAGGTTGCTCACAAAATGGCAAGAGTGTGGCTTAGGTTACTCATAAAATGGTGAGAGCATCACTTAGGTTGCTCACAAAATGATGATAGCATGGTGGAGAGGGTGACTGAGTTAACCTCACAAGTATCGAGCACTGCCTACATAGTCCTATAATAGAACCTCAAGTCACTATAGTTCTACTTGTATAGCGGAAGAATTCGACTAGTGTAGCAGTCAACTCAAACAAAACAAGCACAGTTGGTAAAAAGACATAGTATGACGTAGGAAGTGGTAAGTTGGAATGTCAAGGCTTAATGTTTCCCCTATTTTTACCATAGGTGATTATAACTAGGACACAATGGCATAGATAAAAGTTACTAATTTTTCCAAAGGTGGTTATAATTAGTAGCGAGACCAGTGGTAAGAAAGGAATAATAAACAAAGGATGTAACTACCAAAACTTCTATCACACTATCCTAAAATATGATCTCTATTTGAAATATTAAACCCTACTGATGAAACTAATCAGATACCTTGACGTTGAAAATGTGAATGATCAAAAACCAAGGTCAAACGAGCTAGGATTTAGAACAAACTGGACTGATAGAATGGAAGTAGAAAGTAAATACAATAGATAAGGATGGTATTTATATAAAGAATAATAGTGATAGAATGGAATAACTGAAATGGTCCTTATAGATAATACACCTTATCACTCAAGCATATTACCACTTGAGGTGGATAATATTCATTAGCTTAGGAATTTCATCTCTATATAATGTGGCAAGCTTGTATGCTCTTGATCCATAACCTAGAGTAATGATGAAAGGCGCTATCTAGTTTGGTTTGAATTTCTCTTTATGTTTCTTCTCAATCATGGTATTCTTTTGGTTTTTTAAGAACAAGATCACCAATTTCAAATTCTCTATACTTAATGCACTGATTATAGTGGCATTTGAGTCAGTTTTGATATGCTTGAATATTTTTTAGTGTAGCTGTGCATTTTTTATCAAATAGGTCTAACTCTTGCAAGTGAGCTACTCGATAGTCATGATCATTCAAAACATGCTTGAAAGAGATGTGTAGTGAAGAAAATTTTACATCAATGGGAAGGAGGGCTTCAGTACCATAAACAAGTGAGTATGGAGTGGCTCCTATGGAGGTACGATGATTGGTACGATATTCCCAAAGGGTAGGAAATATCAAAGGTACCAATCATGACTGGCATCATTGACAATCTTTTTGAGGATATTGACAATGGTTTTATTAGATGCCTTGGCCTAGCCATTACCTTGAGGGTAATATGCTATAGAAAATTTTTATGTGATATTATATTCAGTACATAGCTGGTCTACATCTTTATTCTTAAATGATCCTCCATTATCTGATATAATGTCAGTGGGGATACTGTATCTATAAATGAGATGGTAGAAGATGAATTTAGAAATTTGACTTTTAGTCACATAAGTGAGGGGTATATCTTCAATCCACTTAGTGAAATACTCAGTGATGGTAAGGATATGTTTATGTCCATCAGATGAAGTGGGGTTGATCTTCCTAATGAGGTCAAGTCCCCATGTAGAAAATGGCCACGGTGTCAACAATAGTTTTAGAGTTTTTTTGGGGGCATGAATCAAATTAGCATGTCACTGACATTTGTCACACTTCTTTACATATGTGGTGGCATCTATATCCATTATGGGCTAATAGTAACCAATACGCAAGAGATTTTTGGATAGGAATGCCCCACTAGAATGAGCTCCACATACTCCTTCGTGAACTTCTCTTAACATTAGTGTAGACTCTATCGAAGTTAAACAATGAAGTAGAGTTCCATAAAGACTATGATGGTAAAGGGTGGATCTAAGTAGAGTATAATGAGTGGAATTATGAATAAAGCATTTGGTTTGTTTTTGAGATATGTTAGGTGGTAAAACTTGGTCATAAAGGTAGTTATAAAGGTCTGAGTACCAGACAAAATTAGAACCAATAATATCACAAATCATGGCAACGATTGAAGGTTCATGCACTGGTGCAAACAAATTCTCAATGAGGAACTAATACTCTCTAGCTTTATCTATTTGTCAAATCAGAGAGCCAATAGTAGCCATGGCATTTACAGTTTTGTTACTAGCCCTTGGTATGTGATCAAACTAAATGTTGGTAATTTGCTATTTAAGAGTGTCAACCATGGATTTATATGGAACCAACTTGTCATCTTTGGTCTGGAAATGATTTGTAACCTGATTGATGATTAACTAAGAATCATCATAAATTTGGAGATGAGATGCATTCCACTACACTTCTTGTCAAAGACCTACAACAAGTGCTTCATACTCAGCCATGTTATTTTTACAAAGAAATTTGATTATGAATGATTTAGATATTAGATCTCCCTATGGTGTAATAAATAATAGGCCAACCCCCAATCCATGTGTAGTAAATGAACCATCAAAATACAGCTTTTAGGGTTTCTCTACAAGGGGTGTGTCAATGATGGTCATGATAGATTCATCATGAAATTAAAACATGAGTGGTTGTGTGTCCATGAGAGGTGCTTCAACAAGTTTATTTGCAAGAACTTATCCCTTGATTGCCTTTTGATTGACATACTCTATGTCAAACTCACTGAGAAGCATGATCTATTTAGCCAATCTCCCTTGAAAATCTATTTTAGATAGTAGATATTGATTAAATATACTTTTTAAATGACCATGGTCTTATTATTTAACATGTAATGGTGCCATTTTTGAGCTATGAAGACTATGGCTAGACAAGCTTTTTCAATAGGTGCATAGTTATGTTCATATGTAACCAAGGTATGGCTTAGGTAGTACCTGGCATGCTCTTTTCCATTGTCATACTTTGTAGTTTGCAGGGTAAGATCCATTGTCTAACCATGTTTTAGGTAGAGTTCCCTCAGAGCATGGTCAGTATCTGATAGGTATAACAAGAATGGCTTTCTTGGCATAAGAGGTAATAAAACATGTAGATTAACAAGATAGTCTTTGAGTTTTTGAAAATGTATTTGGCAATGATCATCCTAGTGAAATGCAACTTCTTTATTCAAAAGGTGTGTAAATGGATGGCACTTATTTTCTAACCAAGAGATGAAGTGTTAGATTGACTAGATCTTACCCTGTAAACTACGAAGTTGTTTTAAATTGGTTGGTGGTGGAATTTTGGTTATAGTATGGACTTTAACTGGATGAACTTCAATACCTCTAAAAGGCATGATAAAGCCAATTAATTTGCTTGAAGTTACACTAAACACATATTTATTTGGATTGAGTCTAACTTTATAATCCCATAATCTTTTAAATATCTTACGCAGCACTGTTGGATGGTTAGCCCAAGTTTTGGATTTTCCTAATATGTCATCGACATAGTCTTCAATAATATCATGCATCATATCATGGAATATGACATTCATGGCCCTTTGATATGTAGCTCTAGCATTCTTAAGGCCAAATGGCATGACCTGATAAAAAAAATTCCCCATGGAGTAGTGAACACTATTTTATGTTGACCTTCTACTGTGAATCTGATCTGGTTGTATCTTGAAAAGCCAATCATGAGTGAAAGCATTTCATAACCTATCATGGAGTCAATGATCATGTCAATATTAGGCAACATAAAATCATCTTTAGGACAAGATTTGTTAATGTATCAAAAATCAATATAAATTCTAATCCCTTCAGGGTTTTTACTAATAGGTACCACATTAGAGATCCATTTTGAGTAGTCAATAGATCGGATACATCCTGCTGCTAAAAGTTTTTCCAAATATTTCTTTACCAATACATAAATACAAGGATGCATCTTACATAACTTTTGTTTTACCAATTTGGTGTTTAGGATTAACCACAAGGTGGTGCAGAACCAAGAAGGGATCTAAACTTAGCATGTCAGAATAGGCCCATATAAAGATATCTACAAATTCTCTCAACAGAGTTGTAAAGATGTCATGTTCCTCCTTAGTAACGGATGCACCTAATTTTATCCATTTTAGGTTTGATGAAGTCCTGATATTTAAATCTATTATTTCTTTGACTAGAAGGGTCAAAATATCTTCTAGGATAGTAGGTAATGACATGAACTAGTGAGTGATGTCAAGGTCTTCCATGAGGACTTGCTCTTCATCTTCTCCTAGGCATAATGAATATGAGTCCCCTAATGGGAGATCTGGCCATGTGATAAAAATAGTCAAAAATTCTTGAAAATTTTGATCAAATACTTATTGTTTCTTAGAGCTAAACTTGGATCCACAGATAAGTTCATCGTTGGTGGTCTCTTGGTCTAAATTTGAAGAATAATGGACATCCCCATCTAATGGTGCCTGAAACAAGTTTTCACCACTAGACTAGCCTTTATCTTTACCTTTTCCCTAGTCAGAAAGTGCCTCAAAGAGGTTTTCACTTTGGGACCTCAATATTTTACTTATTTGTTTTTGGCTAAGGGTGTTCACTCGCTCTCCAAAATAGGCTACAGGATCTAATGTGATGGAGAATCTTGATTTGTGATCTCCCAATGGAATGTTCTCTCTCAAGCCTAAGAAATCACAAAATGCCTCATCATCCAGGAACTCATCAATTGATAGACTAAATTTTTGTTGGTCCCAATCTATTAGTTGGGGATAATATAATGGAAAAGGGTTGAGATGAATGGCTAGGATAAGGGTACAAATGGTATTTTTATCAAACAATTTGGTTTTAGCTAGGTTATCAAAGGTGAGGCTATGATCAAAATATGCTTTGATGCCAGCATCATCATCACTAGTCACTAGTGATGGAGTTTGAATAAGATATGTGGGGTCACCCCCAGGTGGTTTAAATCCAAGTCCATAAGTTCTTTCATACTTAGTCATAGAAATTAGCTTGATGGTTCCTTATTGATTCAGTCTGAGGCCTCTTCCTTTATATTTATGATGCTCCATGATCCTATTAGGAATAGGATACTTTGTATTTTTATAACAATTAGCTTGGTTATCATTGTATAACCATGATTTATCCCATTCAAGAGGGTCAGGTTCTAGGCTAGATGCTGGTACAAATGTGACAAGTCCTTTATCTTTGTTCTTTTGTTGTCAATGCATATGTGGGGTGACTTTAGGTCACCCAAAGGTTTTTGGATTTTGAGGAAGATTGGCAATATGAAATGTATCATGGGTCACATACTCTCTTGGTCCATTATCTAAAATGGTGAAATGATTGGAAGCTTTAGGAGGTGACATGTGGGAAAGGGAATGTAAGGTATTAGGATCTATGCAATTATCTAGTGAAGGATCAATAAGTATAGCCTTTCCTTTATCCTACTAGGAACTTGGATTCATGTCATACTAATAATTATAGCTTTGAAATTTGGCCTCAAGAAGCTTGCAGTGTTCATATGGGTGTAAATCTCTTAGAATATTCACTTCCATCTCTGAGTGGAAAAACTTGATACATTGGTGTAGCGTTGATGTGGCTACATTAATCCCATGTAACCAAAGCTTGCCTAGAAGTATATTATATGATAAATCAAGATCAAGCACATGGGAAAGTGTATCATGAGTCAAAGGCCCAATGATAATTGGAAAACTAATGGTGCCTTGTGATTCTCTTTCCTAATTATCATAGGCTTTGATGGTTATTGTTTCTAGCTGGAGATATATCATTGTGTACCTAAGAAGCTTGATGAGTTTTAGAGACACATGTTGAGGCCGCATCCATTGTCTATAAGGACACATTTCAATTTATGCCATCTTATATAAAATTTTATGTATAATGGATTATTATGGAGTGGGCCAAGGGAAGACATATTGCTTTAGTTGATTGTAACTTTTTGGGTTGGAGCTAGGTGTCCAACCAAATCTTGAAACTTATTAGGGGATATGTCACTAGCAATAGTGGATTGGGTCAAAAACTCATTCAAGATGTTCTGATGGATTATTGACATTCACAAGAAATCTATAATATAAATGTATACTGGTGTCTTTTGCAATTGTTCCACAATATCAAACTTCTTATCTTGGTTAGTAGTGAATGGTTTATTTCAAGGTTGAATGGTTGGTCAAATGACAAGTAAAGTGGCAGATGGTTATGGGCCTAGGATAGTAACCTTCGACCTCTAATTTATGATTGCACAATCAAGATTAATTATTGGACCATTATTACTAACCAATGTTGGGAATGGTGTGGGCCAGATAGGACAAGTCTCGGTTATCGATGCAATTTCACGTGGTCATGCGGTAAGGACAAGTTATTGATATAAGGTCCAAAAGGGGAAGTCTTAGTTTGTTGGTTTGTTTGTATGCACTCCCAAGTCAAAGAAGGATTATCCATGTAATTTGGTTTAATGGTGTTGTTTAGCAATGGTCTACGCTGATTAGTGCTTGATCTAGGATTAATGGAGATGGTATTAATGCTACCCCCTACAATATGACCTATAACCCTATTGTAGTCATGGGCAACTATAGGGTATGTTTGTTGGTTGTTACCATTTTGAACTTGGTTTTTTCCATTGTTCTATCATTGTGAGTTTTGCTACTGATTTTATTGATTATTCTAGTTCAGCATTTGATTTTGATACTATTATTTTTACTGCTACACTAATCATTATTATTGTTATTACTAATTGTTATATTAGGAAAAGGGGTTTTGATAAATATCAAGAGTTTGATTATAAGTATAAGCACCATTATCCAATTTTATTTCCCCATTATCCAACATATTCTCAATTAAATTCTTGACTTGGACACATCTTCATAAATTATGTCTATTGACCCAATGATAGTCACAAAATTTATTTTCACGGTACCAATCAGGATAAGGAATGCCTTGCAGATAATGCTTTGGCATAGGCCAAATAATTAGATTAGTATTAGCAAGCTTGAAAAATATATATTCAATAGGTTCTCCTAGGTCACTAAAGACACGATGTGCAAGCATGGTTCTCTTAAGAGGAAGGGTTTGTAATGGTGAAGGTTACTGTATTTGTTATGCAAGTTTTAGTTATTATGTTTGCAGCATTGATTGGAGAGGTTGATGGGTAGAATTAAGCTAAAAAGGTGGTGCAGATGATGTTTTTACTATTTGGACATGATGGCATTCAGTTACTCCATTTCCCACAACATTCCTATTATGATTGAATTGCTTTAGTCTTTCTTGGTTATTGGCCTGTGTTGGTTGTGATGCTTGTGCTTGAACATGATGTTGATTTTGGCCATTTCCATGATTGTTAACTTGATATTGATTATTTGAATTAATATTGATGACTCTTTTATTGATGAGAACCTACTTGATCAACAAACATTTATCAATGATCTCTTTGAATGTATGTGCACATTATAGTTCTAGATGGTAAGCTATCTCACTATGCAAATTTTTAGTAAACACAGCAGCTAATTATTTATCTAGTAAATTGTGCATGAAATGACTTATAAGGGCTCTCCATCACTATAAATAAATTACAAAACTCTCCCTAGCCTTTTTCTTTGCTTGTGTTGGGTCCACTAATGAAATATCATGCTCAAGATTATAGCAAAAGTGCTACACAAACCTATTAGAAAGATCGTCAAAATCTATTAATAAATTTTTGGGCAACTTTAAATACCACTTCAAGGCTTGCCCAGCCAATCTCTTTGGAAATAACATCAAAAGGTATATGTTGTTATATGCCACTGGTTGACATGTGACAAAGAATTTGGTTAAATGAGTCTTAGGGTGACCTTTCCCTTTGTATTTATCAAATTTCGATGGTTTGTATCCTAGAGGAAATGGTACCTATAAATATTCCATGTTGAATAGATAGGAACATACATCATCTAATTTGAACACATTAGTGTATTTTCTCTCCTAAATAGTAGCAATTTCATGCTTCATTTATTGCAATTCTTGGGATAGGAAACTAGAAGGAATATTGGTTTGAGGGAGAAAATTAGTTTGGGTAGATGGTTGGGAGGTCACAAGTGGGACACTTTGACCAGGATATGATGGAGATACCTATTGGGGTATATTGGTTGGGTTAGGGAATGAACTAGGAATATGCATACGTGGATTGAGATGTACTTGAAATTGCATATTTGGTTGCATGATATTCTGGTTTGGGTTGGTGATAAAAATTTGACATGGAGGATTTTGTGGTTGGGATGGTAGGATATAACTATATTGTGCTTGAAATGGTTGAAAAGGGACATGCTACCAACTAATTGAACCTTGTTATGGAGTGGGAACTTGTGGACCAAGACCCTATCTCTAATTTTATGACACATTTTAAACCAACGGTTGCCTAGTAGGTACTTGAGAAACATGGGGACATCCTTTTTACATGAATCCCTATGAGGAAGTGAGAGCAAGTTGTAGATTTGGCATTAATCACTGACAAATATTTGCACATTATTGACTAGTCATTACTTGGTTTTAAATTGGCATATTAATATATGAATGAAGAGGTATGTTTGTCATTACTTGGTGAGGTGGAATATTAGTTGCCCCTAATTGAGGTGGAAATGTATTTCACTCTATTGTGTTGATACATTAGATTGTGTTTGTTGTTGTGGAATACTACTCGTTACTTGTTGAGGAGGAGTAGGATTCATCACATTCTATTGTTGAGGCATGTCATTGGTTGTTGTTGATTACCTAATCCCATAGGTTGTATACTTGAGCAAGTAAATGGTTAAGGTTAGGGTGTAGAAAATATTATTCCATGGTATGATGATCTACTCATGGGATTAACTATAGGCACATGTTGTTGACTAATTATTTGTGCATTAGTACCACTTTGATCAAGATTGGATACTATTTGCACATTATCTACTATGTTTGGCTCACTATTGTGTGTAGAGGTTGAAGACACTTCTTCAATAACATGCATATGCATCAAGTTATCTATCAAAGTAGTTTTTATGAATGGGTTAGAACTCAGATTCTCTTGTCCAGTTAACCTTATCAACACTACTGTTGAAGGAACTAGGTCAATAAGAGGCTTACTCACCATGTTCATCTGATTAAAATCATGTGCTAAATTTAGGTAGGTTTGATATGCTATCTCCATTTGGTTAAAGTGATCTTTCATGATGTTTTTTCCTCAATTAGATATATTAGGGTCTTGATACATTATGTGGGCTAGAGCCATAGGATTTCTAGAAGAAGTTTGTTGATCATAAATGATATTATGGGGCACTCTTACTAGACTTGGTAAATTTTCATGAGGGAATTCTAATGAAAACTTGGCCCTACCTCTATGACTCTAACTAAAATCTTATCTTTATTCTCTAATAAATGTCACTCAAACAAAAATGGATCATACGTGAAAGTCATATTAGTAGAATATGACTGTTGAAAAATTGGGTCATCCACTATGGGTATTGTAGCTAGGTATTATGTGGTTTGTTCTTGGTCCTATTTTGAATAAGGTGGTGTGTTAACCAGATAGTTAACCAATAGATCTTGGCTTTATGCCCCTGATTGAGTATTATAAGAGGGATAATAATCCATTTCATAAGCAATATTATCCGCATAAGGGTCTTGCACCATTTCTTCTTGTGTAACTAAATTACTAAACCTTTAATTGTACATGAGTCCACTAAGAGTGTAGGAATACATGTTGGGATCCATAGTCAATGCTTTGCGATAAAAGGCCAAAGAGTTCTACAAACTCTCAAAAGGACAAAATCTAAAATAGATGATGCTTCAACTTGGTCTAGATTCATCAAAAGGATCAAAAGGTTTATTAAAATATTTGTGAGGAAACAAGCCAACGTGAAGTATCTAACATTTCACTGTTCACAAAAAGATAATTAAGTAAATGGACCAAAAATTCAAAATGCCAAACTCTAAGGTCAAAGTGTTTCAAAAAAATCTAATCTAAGAATTTAAAAGTTGCTAGGTCTTTTGGGTAAATGCAATGTCAAAAGCTAGGCTCAAACAAGGCATGTGCTAGGACTCTTGGCCAAATGGCATCAAAAGCTAGACTTTAAAATATATGAAATTTTAATCTAACAGATTTGAAACACTTCTAAAAAACACTAGGCATTTGATTCTTGGACATGAACTTGATCAACTAGGTATAAGGTATGAAACTAAAGGCACTTTAGAAATAGTTTTATTTTCTCACAAAAAATGGTATAAAACTTGGTTCTTTTGATAAATAAGCTAGACAAAAGTGAATGGTATAACCATGCTTTAGACAAAGGATCACAAAAAGTATACTCAGATTAGTCTGAAAATATAAGAACAAATTTAGAACTCTACATGAGGGGGTTTATGAAATAATATTTAAAATGTTTTGGGTAGTGTAATGACATTATAGTACCCAAAAGGTGTGACAAAAATGTTTGTTTCAAAGAATTTCTAAGGCAAAGACAATTTCCCACAGTTTTGACAGCATAACACTACCTTTCTTGACACAAAATGTTGTGGTGCATAGACTCAAAGTACAAGTGTTTAGCACAAAATGGCTTAAGTCTATTAAGTGATGACAATGATTATGAGTCTTAAATGACCTTCAACCCAAATTGGAAATTAAACCTAAGCTCCCTCAAGTTTAGTGTAAATGGTGAACCCCCTTAACATATCAACCCTATGAACTTGTAAAGGTGAAATTATGAATTTAGATTATAAGTGAAGGACTTAAACAACTTTGGTAAAGGTCTAGACTCAATTGGGTAGCATAACTATGCCAAAGTGGATGATATGACTCTCAAGATTTTGATGAACTTTTGAACAAGGCAAATGGATGATCTGATATGAACAACATAATGCCTCTTTGTTCAAAGGAAAATTTGGATTATGTGTTTGGTTTGGATTGTTTGTTTACACCAAGTTTTGACTTTAAACAACACTTTAATCTAGGACAAGACCAACTAATTAATCACTCTTAGATCCTAAACTGATAAGGTTTCTTGGTATTATTGGAATCCATCAATATACACCATTTGAGAGGATGTTAAGTGTTTATCCAAAAGTAAATGCACATTATATAGTAGGGTTTTTACACCCCCCTTTTCTCAAATGATAATACTATGACATGGACCTTAAGGTGCACCTTGCACCAACAATAGTTGCATGGTAAGTGGGGATTTGTCTAAGATCTAACAAGTTTTTGAATGATCTAGGGGAATCAATTGCACAATGACTGTCAAGACAAATAATGTAAAAGAAAAGTACAAATTTTGGGTCTGTCTCACTTAGCTTGTTACAAAAGGTCTAGTCTTTTTTGCAACCACTACATCCTACTATTTGCTTAATGTAGTGTGACGTCCATAGTACCACTATATCCCATGTGCAACTCTAAAGGATCTAAATAAAGTCAATGCCAGGAGGTGAAACCTCAAGTCAAAGCTTCTCTAAAGAACTTGTGGGAGGTGATGAAGTCTCCCTCGCAAGCCAAGTTTACATAAAAATAAATAAAGCATGAAATAAAAAGACTTTAGGTTCATTTTCAAGGTCACCCAAAATTTAATGAGTTTTTGGGGAGTGCTTTAGATGACTTTCTTTCTAAGCCTTGGACTAGGCTACTTGCAATAGGAATGGCACTTTTGATTCCAAGGGTTTCTTAAAGGGGACAAATGGAAGAACATACATGTAACATTCCTATTTTTACCAAATAAAAATTTGATTAAACAACTATTGAAAACAAGAATTGACAAGTGTGTTCAATTTTAAGCCCAAATAAAATATTTGGTGGTGTTCATTTGATCCCTTGGTCTTAGTTGCAAATTTTGAAAATAG
The DNA here is from genome assembly GCA_037957365.1 of Torreya grandis. NCBI lineage: Eukaryota > Viridiplantae > Streptophyta > Pinopsida > Cupressales > Taxaceae > Torreya > Torreya grandis. Next base: position 283,789 of record JARHVA010006389.1, on the reverse strand, counting down.
TCACCAAAAACATCTAAATTCTTTCTTAAACACCAAAACAAGGTTCCTAATTCATTTTTAAGCATGCAAAAGGTGATTTAAACATGTTTTTAGTAAATATAAAGCTTGGTCCTATAGCAAAAATGTCAGCATGTCATTTATCTTTGAAGCTTTTTTTGGTTTGAAATAATAAACTTTGGAAAAATAGCTCTCGGGTCTATGTTTTAAGAAAAACAGAGTGACTGATGTCGGTTATATACAATTGATGATGGTTACTTTGGCTAACTGATGTAGGTTATTTAATTGACATTAGTTATATCGATATGACTATCTTGAAAGGTATATAACCAATGTTAGTTTTGATAACTAACGTCAATTTTTCTATGTAACTAATGTTGGTCTTGTCAACATTGGTTACTGTGTAAAACCATGGCAAATAAAAATGGAAAAACAAAGTTAGAAAATCAATTTGCAAGATGTTTAAGGGTCCAAATAAATATTTTAGAGTTACAAAATGATCTTCTTCAGGTGTGAGATGCATCTGGTCCCACCAGGCATGCCATTATTTGATCTAGGAATTTGACTCAAGAGAGGATGGTTAGTATGGTGATAGTTCCAAAATGAAAATAAAATGAAGGAATTACACTAATATCATAACATCTCTAGGCCTAGACACTAGGGAGAGCTTAGTTAACAAGAAAAATGGCAAACATAACCTAAAATATAAGGAATAAAACACAAGAATTCCTTCACCTTCCTTAGTTGCTCTAAATGCCTTTATAGTGGTGGCTTGCTTGGCTTGTGCTCATGGAGTCCTTGGCAATGGAAGATTGGCTACCTCTATCTCTCCTTGGCACCTTTGGCTTGTATCTTGGATTGGATTGAAATCAATTTGGTATGGTAACACTAATTTCTTGAAGCTTTTGGAACCATTTTTACATTATAACTTTGCATTATCAAGTCTTAAAATTCATGTGGTGAGGCCTCCTATTTATAGATTTTTGCAAATGTCTAGAATCAACCTGAACTATCCATCTCAAGATTGAGATGTGTGGTTGAGGATTAATTTAATTTTTGTAATTAAGATTGTAATTATCCTCATCATGACATTAGAAAAAGAGGAAATTAAGAGGCATGGAGGGCATCATGGAAGGCATTGATGAGGCATGGAGGGCATGAATCTTGATATTTGTGGCATTTATGGCCTAGGGATGTCTTCCTAAGAAATGAGGTCACTTGATGATATAAATATTCAATATTCATTTCTAAAACAAGTATTCAACAAATTTCCATGGAATTATTAATTAGTCCTTGATTTGGTTTAATTAGCTCTTAAGCATTTTTAAGCACTTTGTGCACAAATTACTAAAATTGATTAAAATGTCTTGTTATTGGTCCAAAATTTAACTAGATTGGAATTATAATGTGATATCAGATGTATTAAACCCGTATTCTCACTTAGGATGTTATCAACAACAAATAATAAAGGCATGTGTCTTGTGTAAGAGATTTGATAGAAAAGAGTAATCCAAAGCACCTAAGTGCAAAATTGGCATTTTGACTCAAAATGATTTGATCGAAGTTAGCTGGCCCATATATTTCATTACCCTAATTAGGGATACCCTGGCCAAAATCAGCACTTGAATATGTTAGTTTCACATCATTTAGCATGTTTTAGTCTTTTTAGGCCAAATTGTGCATTTTAGGTAGAAATTGGTCAAAAGACCGATTGGAGGTTATCGGTGGCCAAATTTAGGTGTCTAAAAAAATCATCCCACCTTCCATTATTTATCATTCAATAAAAATGCTTAGAAATACTATATCTAATTTTTCAACAAAAAATTCCACATATGTGATGTTTTGGGTGGATTTGATATAGCCACCATACTCCATGAATTATTCAAACCTAGATATTTGATTCAAAGTATTCTACACCAAAGAGACCATGTTTGTTCTATCATTTACCACAAAAAAATTTCCCCCTAAAGCTTGATTTTAGAGTTGCTTTTTTTTTATCCTAGCTCTACCTATCTTTTTTTTCCTTGCATACTTTATCCCATTTGAGCAAGGAAATATTTTTATTATCCATAGTAACCTTCTAGAGGAAGTCATTAATAATTTTATTTAAGATATTCACCATATATCTATGTGGTTGAAGCACTCAAAAAATAATAAATGGGCAATTTACTCAACACTAGTTTAATCAAATTGATCCTGCTTGCCAAATATAACCACTTTCCTTGCCAAGAGGTCAACAGATTTTTAATTTTTTTATCAAATCTTCCTATAACCCAAATTTACCTGCTCCTTCAAAAGAGTAACCCCAAAATATTTACTTGGAAGCTTTCCCAATTTGAAATCTAGGGTCTTGACAATCTCTCTTTGCTCTACTTCCTTACACTTGATAAAATAAATATTTAATTTGCCTTCACTAACTACTTGTCCCAAAACTATCTCATTCTTATTCAGTAGATTTTTTTATCTCCCTTGACTATTCAATGGTTTCATGACCAAAAATAAAAGTATCATCAATAAATTGATGATGATTTAAACTATCCAGCTCATTCACTATCGTAAACCCAAGCAACCTCCCTTCTACCTTATCCTAAAGCACTACCTTGCCTAAAGACTTAGTTATGACAATTAAAATAAAAGGTGATAATAGATCCCCCCATCTAAGACCTCTCAAAACCTCAAAAAATTAGTAAGGAATACCATTAATTAATAAAGAAAATTTTGGACCTACCACACAACTAAAAATCTATTCACACCAATCTTTACTAAATCCAAACTTCTCCAACACTTTTACCAAGAAGTCCCAATTAACCCTATCATAAGCCTAAATGATATCCAATTTAATCATCATACATTTTTTATGATTATGAAAAATATAATGGAATATCTCATGGGCTATAATAATTCTTCTTGAATGTTTTTTCCCAGCATAAAGCTTGCTTGATCTTGGGAGATTACTTTATCTAGTACAGAGTTAAACTAATTTGTAATAGCTTTTGATATTATTTTATTTACCAAATTACAAAGAGAGAAGGGCCTAAAGTCACTTAAACTTACCTGGTATTCCCCTTTGGGAAAAATAGAAATGAAATTAACATTAAGATCCAGAGTGACATTCTTTTTCCATCAGGATGATTCCACCATGATCATAATATCCTCACTTAAAAATTCCCAAAAATATTCAAAGAAATCTATTGAGAACCCATCCAGTCTAGGCACTTTGTCCCTTCCCATTGAAAAAAACACCACTCTAACCTCTTCATGTGAAACTGGGGCTATAATATAATCATTTTGATTATCCACAATCATCTTGGGAATCAATTCCAAATTCATATTGTGGGCCCTCAAACTAGACGCTTCTTTACCTGACAAGAATTTTTTTTTTAAAACATTGCTTCCTCTCTAACAGCATTTTGGGAGTCCAACACCTTTCCACTATTGGAATTTATTTTTGAGATGTGAGTCACATTCCTTTTATCCATGATCAAATTATGAAAGAAAGTCATATTTCCATACTCTTCTTTGAGCCAATTTACCCTTGATTTTTGTGTCCAATGAATTTCTTCCCTTAGCAATAATTCCTCATATTCCTTCATTATCTTCTTCTCTAGAGAATAAACTATTGAATCCATCCCAACCTACATCACTTATTGGTTTTGGTCCTGAAGAGTATCTTTAAACCACCTTTTTTCTTTGAAAATGTCTATAAACCGATCCTCATTCCATTTTTTAAGACACCCTTTGATAAACTATAATTTTTTCAACATTTTAAACGTTAAAGAACCTATCAATGGGGGACAATTTATCCACTAATCATTAACCAAATGAAGAAGATAAGAGTCCCTAATACACATCAATTAAAATTTGAAAGGAAACCATTTAGGTGGTCTATCCCTCTCAACCTTGAAATATATCAGAAATTGATCCGATCTAAGAACTGCAAACATTAAACTTTCCAAATTACAATTATTATTGAAGAAAATTAGATTGATTAAAAATATATCCAACTATTCAATAATATTGTTGAAACATTTTCACCTATTATTCCATGTAAACCAACCAACCTTTAGAATGGCATCCAATAATTCATTTTGTTATACAAATTTATAGAAGTTTAGTTGTGAGGGAAATAAAGCCAATGAAGCCACCTAATTTTTCATTTGGTTGAAAAATTATAGTAAAATCCCCCAAAAAACAAATTTCCCCAATGAATGTGTCAATAATATATGACAACTCTATCCATATTTTAATCTTTAATCTAGTTCCATTCAGACCATACACCTAACAAACAAAAATTTGACATCTGAGGAGTAACTAGAGTACCTGCATAACTACCAACAAAGCCTAGAGGCCACATCTTACACTTAGGACACCAATGGTGACCAAACTAATGATAATCCACCTAAGGATCCAGTTGCTTCTACAAAATAATTGTTACATCTTGGCCAAATTTTCAACATTAAGTTAGTAGTTTCATCGAGATTTAAATTAGTTTCTTGAAGAAGAAGCACTTTAGGTGCTTTCACAAATAGAGGAACTTTTATTAAATGTATCTTGTTAGGGGAATTATAACACCTAAGATACCAAGAAATGATTTTCATAAGATTAGAGGGAGGAATTATAGATCCCACTTTCCAATTTTCATAAAATGCTTCATGGTACCTTGTCTACCATCCTAGACTTTTTTATCCACCTTTTCCTTACCTAATTTATGACCCCTTTTATTTTTAGGGCCCCAATTCATATGAGAGAATAAGCACTGAGCCTAGAAAATTGAAATAACCTCAGAGGAATTTAGATCCTCCTCAGAATCATTATCTTCCTCCTCCTTTGAAACATCCTCATTTTCCTCACGTTTTGGGATCCTAGGCAACACCTCAAAACTCTTGATCCCCTGAAATCCTTTATGTTATTTATCTTGAGTAATATGTAATAAAGATCTAATAATTTTTAATTATTTTGAAATAAAATCACACCCCTTAATCAATAAGACCAGTGAAATCTCATTCCCTGGATATAATTTGTTCAACAAAGCTTTAGTCTCCAAAATCTTTGACCTCTACTCTAGGGAATCCCTTTTCATTTTTATTCCTTTTTCTATAGTATATGTCCCCTTTCAAGCCACCTCAAGAGCCAAACCTGCCTCCTCATTTATTTTCATCTAAATAGGTTTCAAAATGATATTATTACTCAAAGGAATCTTCCTCCTGAAATTTCAAAAAATTTACACATGACCTAGTGAGTGACACCAAAAACATCTAAATAGTTTTTTTTTGAATATCTAATCATTTCTTCCAAACCCTTCCATGAGATTTTATCATCATACTTTTTAGAATATCTTTATCCAAATCTATTTGAACCCTTACCCATGCATATGAAGATAAAAATATATATTTAAACACTCAAATAATTTTGATGAAAACACCCAACAAAAAATTCATTGTAGATAAACACTCCTTATTCCAATATTCCATTGGGAGGCATTAGAAATGAATCCAAACTTGAAATATCCCATTTTGAGCTAAGATAGGATCAAAATTAGGGAACCATATTTGAATCCAGATCCCTAACCTATCCATAGACCATAAGGGAGATTTTAAAATGCATTTTATATCCTCTTTAGAGCTTCAAATAACCATAAAACCCCTCTAAGAAGAAATCTCACCTTACAATCCTTCCCCCAATTTTTTTGAACCCAATATTTAGGTTCCCCTATCACAAACCATTTTCCTATACGTTTGTCAATTAGGGTAAGATTTGAAAGAATTTACAAGTTTTACTCAAAGGTTTCTTATTCACATTCCAAATCAACCAACTCTTTGATCTATAAACCATCTTTTGTTATATGCCCAAGTAACTCCTCATTGTCCAAGATAGTTGCCTTATTCATATATGCCTCCTCCCTCCAATCATTTTCTAGTGGTAGTGCATTTTTTTATCACCACAAGTTTAAAATATAATTTTAGTGTACCCTTCAAACTTTCTTCCTAATCCTCCCAAGTATTTCCTTCACCCTCAGATCCCTTTTATTATTTCTTGGTGTCCATGTTAAAACCCAACCAATATTGCATCCCTTATATTTATACCTCCACTTCTCTAGAGACATCCTTCCTACCATGAAATCTCCCACTAACTAATAGGGTTTTCCCTTTATTTCCTCCCTTTGTACTTACCTACTCCTGATCCCATTGTTGAATCATTGATTTTCTTAATTTTCCACTATAATATTATTTTAAAATGTTGGGTAACATGTTTTTTAAATGAATCCATAACTGTAAACATTTATATAACCAAAATGCCTAGACCAGTGGTGAATAATATTCCTAGCCATGGGTTGTAAATTTGATTTATCACATTGAACATAGGTTTCAAGCCACACACTGACCTCAATCGTATTGAACACTAATTCAATATTATATTACATCAGATAATTTTCATGAATAACTAATCATAGCTTAATGTGGGAATGATGCTAGAAAATGGTCATCTTGATAATGGAACCTGAGACCTCCCACTTCTAACACTCATCTTAATTATTATTAGGATATCATTGTCAAGTTTTTAAATGTTGGGTACAAGGCTTGTTTTAAATGGATCTAGAATAGTAGACATTTTTATAACTAGAATGTCCAAACAAACAATGAATAGTATTCTTAGCCATGTGTTATGGTCTTACCTCATTGTATTGAAATAATACATTACATTATTATCCCTCATCAAATGCTAGAATGAATCTACATCTATGAAATTCTAAAGTGATAATGATAAAAGAGTTTGATTCACTCTATAGAATTGTATCACTTTCTCTTTAAATGTGGACAAAATTCAACTACGGTAATTAAAACAATTACACAAATATGGTAGCCAAAGTTTTAACTTCTATGTTTCAATAATTTCCAAAAATAAAAACCTAGTCCACTCACCCTTTCTTCATTTTCTTAGATTCCACATGTTGAAAATGATAGTCTATGACAAGTTGTATCAGTGGTGGGTTGTGATGCACCTTTAGGATTATCGTGAGATGAACCTTGAAAATGTGAAGTATTTTTTTACATTAAATTATGATTTTCAAATATTATAATATGTAAAACACAAATAATAATTAGAATGTAATGATAATTACCTATAGAAATACCTTCTAGATATATTAAAGGTATTGTCATGCAAACTTATATAGCCACCTTCTTGTCATTCTTACCTAGATTGTGAATATGGTGACCTCAAGTTTCCATTATATTTGGAAATTTAAACCTTTCATATTCTTCAACAAGGTGGTTAATATTTACCTTCCTCCATAGCTTAAAAATTCCCTCACCCTATGGTAAGAAGGGCTAAACCATGGTGATTTCCTTCAAAGTGACTCACCCACAAACATAATGTCATGTGTCAATTAATACACAAAACATATATTAGATTTTAATTGTTCTCAAATATTTGAATCCAGTGCATAAAAGTATTCCATGTGTCTTCTATCTATAAATGACATGTTTAGCAATGATTATAATAATTGTAGATGTTATTGTATAACTTCATATTTGATAATTCCATCTACAACCTTTTGTTCACACCTATCATTTTATAATTCATTGGCCATAACATCTGCTTCCATATCACATTGATTTTCCTTAACATATTCTATAACATTATCATATTCTCCAAGAAACTCATCAAGTATGATATGACTAAATTTAGGTTGTGTAAAAGACATGTCCCTCATATAAACCAAAATAGACAATATGGGATTAGGAATCTCTATCCATATCATCATCTTCTAATTTTTTTTAGCTAAGGACATCACCTTAATTACATGCTTGTAAATATTTACCTTTACAAACCATTGACAATCATAAACATTAAAATTCAGCCTAAAATTGGTGACAATGTACCAAGTCCCCCTATTAAACTATCTCCTTACTTTATTAATGTCCTTCACATGTTCATGCACATGGCAATCTATATCAGGTATTTCCCTAGCCTTCTCTATGAAGTTTACAAGATGCATATTCTTTTTTAAATTAAAAATGAACCCTATAAATATTTAACTTGCACCTATATTTTAAATATGATTCAACCCTTTTCAAAAGGGTGTAAATAAACAAATACATCTACTTATTACATTTCTAGGAGCAGTCTATAAGAAATCCAATTTTGATGTATCAATGGATGCATTCATTTGTTTGTCTACATGACTAAATTGACATAATTTGTTGGCATACATAACTACCAAAAAAAATGAATTAATTTTAAATCCATTACATATGTTACATTCCAAAAATATGCATACAATAAAATAGAACATAGATAATTTATTTGGTAATTCAACTATCACTCTGAAACAATTTATTTTTTGAAAAAATCCATGATTTCCTTCTTTGTATGGAACACATCCTCAAATTCAGCAATGAGACTATATATCATTATCATCCTTGTCAATTAGATTCAATATTAGTCCAATTCCATCAAACATTTAAATATAAACCTCCCGAGAATATGCATATTTATTAGCATTATTCAAGCAAAATTTTCTCACATGCCAAATACAAAGGAAGATGTGGAAATTGAACACATTCTTTCATACCCTTAAAAAATTATAATATTCAAAACATAATATAATGTGAAAAAATACATAAATCTTCCAAACATACTCTTAAAAGTAGTTACTACATATGAAATAATAGTAAATACATATATTAACTTGCATTGTTGCATCAATTTCATATTTATTTATTAATTTTATATTTTTTATTCATGCCCATATTCATAACTAAATGTGTTTACAAGAGTATGAAATGTGAAATGAATCATATTTTATTATATATATAAAACTCAATTTTATATATACCATTTTATTTGTTTTATAATTATAAATGCAATTTCAAAATAAATCTAAGACATGTTCAAATATGCTCTAGTATTTAATTTATATGGATATTAATAATAGTCAAAGTCACATTCAAAATATATTTAAATATATAAAAGAATATCTATTTTACAAAAATGTGTCACTAATGTATCATATTCATGTATGTTTCAAATTTATTTATTGCTTTGGGTTTTTTCATATAGACTCATATTCATAGTTCATTTTTTTCACAAAATAAATATAAATTAACAAAACTAAATGTAGTAAATAGTAAAAGAATGAATTTTTATAAAGGATTTAGTTAATTTATTACATTTCATTTTTAAACCATTTTAGTAATTTGAGGAATATTAGATTGTGTCTTTAGATATTTTTAAAAAAATCATATTAAGCACAAAAATGGATTCTACTTCCAAACATTGAATGAAAACCAAAAAATGAACTCATTATTTTTTAAACAATTTAAAAACATTAAATACTAATATTAGAACCATATAATAACTATTAATTTTTGCTACTACCACATTTTACTATTTAAAAAAAAAACCCAAACCTTACATAAAAAACTAGTAATTAAATAACAACCCACACTATACTTTTATTAATAAAAAAAAATAATGTTCAAAGAATTATGGAGGTACCATATTTCATTCAATGGTTGGAACTTCACTATTAAATTTTATGTTGGGGAATCCAGAACAACACACCTGTTCTGATCCCACTTGTTAGGATCTTGCTCCTCAGAAAGAGCACAATATGATTACCACATACAAGCAATTAAACATGCGGAATTAACCAGAAGTAATAAGTAACTAGAATTCACAAATAGCACAGAATATGAGAGACAATACACAATCTTATATTAATACTCATCTAGAAAGAAAATACAATAAAGAAGATGCCACCTCTTCTCCACACCTCTCAGAAGCTTCCCACACCTCAAGTGTTCAGTAATTTTTTTCAAGAGTTCACTCTCCTACCAAAAATGGTCCCAACACACAACTCACACACAGAATTGGTGTTCACCTCCAACCAGTCAGTAATAACCCTGCCAGTACACAAGTACTCTAAAGTACTTCAAGTAGATCTCCCATAAGCTTGCAACAACCTGCAACTCAATAGACCTTAAACATGTAGATCTTCAAACGTGGCCTTGCACACCTGCTGACCAAGATCCTACAACTGGAAGAAATCCTTTTCTTGCCTTTAATTACAATACATTCCAATGGGTCTATAAATAGATCCCAGACTTAAAAAATAACTTAGACTTCTAATTTACAATAATTAGACATGCAGCTCGAGACTATAATTAGCCCTTAACATGCAAACACTTGGTTCAACAAACTAACTATCCGTGCAATGAACAGTTCTGGAACTGCCACAGGTGACTGACATCAGTCCCTATCTGCCTGGAGGTGACCAACGTTGACTGACCTCCTGTCGATGTCAATTGCCTTTTGCACTATACTCTGTCGATGCCAGTCTCCCTGGAACTCAGCAACCTCCTCCATGTCTGCAACAGTTGAAGCTTTTAGCTCCACAACCTAACAATCTCCCACTTGGAGATAAATAGCTGCAACTGTACCTGTACCTGTACATCATCTAGTTTGTTCCCTTGGCTTTGTATCCCTCTTCAAGATCACTCTTGAAGACCAACCACCACAAATCCTGTGGTGCACCTCCTGTCATCCAAATCACCTGCCACATCTGCATCTATAAACCATGTAGAAAATAACTTGACCCTGCATAGCATGTTGACTTGCTGCTGGTCCCTCTCAGAATCCACTGAACTGCCCTCCAGTGCTTCTTTCCTAGATTGGCTCCAAAATTTCTGACAGCTCCCACTGCTTGGAAAATCTCAGGTCTAGTACATACCATGCACTTAACCTCATTATGTGGATCAAGACACTATTCATAAAACTGTCCAACCATCGACGTACTAACCGGTCTAACACAATCATCCTAAAACAAAGTCAACCTGTGACTTTCTATGTCCCTAGAACACACTCATGCTAAAGAATCTTGCTGCTCCCAGATTCCTCATGACATACGTCTGAACTAGCTTTACCTTTAGTTTAGTAACTCCTTATATATGTGACCCTGCAACAAGCACATCATACAGTAATAGGATAATGTAGCTAATATTATCCAACCTGGTAAAGACAAACACAATGTTCAAACCTCCATTGCCCTGTAGCTTACTCAAGACCATATACCCTGGCCTTCTGTCTCACATGTCCATTTTGCTCTTCTTTATCCTGAACATCCATTCATCTCTCAGTGCTTCCTTCCAGCTAGCAACTCCACCCAAAACTCCCGTTTGGTTCTTCTCCAAGGAATCACATCCTTTATCCATGCCAAACTCTCACTGCTTCCTGGATCTACCTGCTCTGCTTCTTTAATAACTTCCTGGTTCTTTACCATTAGTGAGCAACAAGTAGTGTAAAGAAGGGAAATAATGAATTTAAGGCTTACTTACCCTTTAAGTCCTCCATATGGGTGCTTGAGACTCTTTGACAGCTTGCTGTCTGCCCAAAATTCATCTCAGTGATCGATGCCGATCACATCTCAGTCTGCATCTGACCGACGTCGGTTCCATGCAACTGCCTCATCACCGACGTCAGTTTCCCCTAGCTGATGCCAGTGTTTATCTATCCCTGAGTCACTGATGTTGGTCTGCACATAGCCGACATCGGTCCTTATCTGGACGCCGATGCCAATTTTCTAACCGACGTCGGTCTCTGTGTTTTTCTTGTGAGAAATGACTTTTAACCGTGAGCTCCTTTTAGATCAAACCCTTGTCCAAATCAACCTTACTCTACTCAGAATTCTTTAGCCCTTTTCACTGATCTATGTCTGTCACCTTCTCCTTGAAAACCAAGGCTTTCCTGTTCTTGTCATGAACATCAAACTCCTCAAGAAATGTTACCTTCTTCTTCTGCATACAGAAATCTAAATTCATGCTTTTCAAATCTGAAAGCATACCCTTTGACTCAAGAACATGCATCTCCTTATTCATGTGACCAAGCCTATTAAGCCACATCTTTGAATCTATAGCTGAAGTAGATAACCCAGAAAGAGAATCAGTAATACAAGTAGATAGATAAAGCGTACCTACTTTTTTACCTCTTGCTACAGCAAGTGCACCCTTGGTAACCTTCCAAGAGTTTGCTGTGAGAGTTACTGTGCAACTCTCATCACCCAAACTTCTTATAGAAATCAAATTCTGCTTCAAAATTGGGACATGCATGACCTCCTTCAACACGTATGTGTTACTTGTCTGCAATTTCAACTTCACTTTCCTTTTGCCAACCATTTGACAAGGCTTACCATCCCCTAAATTAATTTCTCCAAAGTCTCCCTAGACATACTCATGAAAAATTCTCTATTTGGGGATGCATGGAAAGAGGCACCAAAATCTAAAACCCAAGATTATACTTTATCTAAGGAACATACCAGAGCATCCTGTGCAACATAATCCGCAACATCTGCTTCTCCTTCATGTCCTTCATGCTGATCTTCATTCGACCTACAATCTCTCTTTAAGTGCCCTTGCTTTCCATATTTCCAACAGGTTATTCTACCATACCTGGACTTGGATCTCTTGCCTATCTTTGACCTTGATCTCCCACGCTCGATCTTTTCTCTTTGCCTTTCTCTGCTTTCTACACTCAAAGCATTTCCTGATGATTCACTTGTGTTTTTCCTGTGAATCTCTTCATTCAAGATTACACTCACAACATCATCCACTTTTAAGATTTTTGAAGCAAATGCAGTATTGCTAACTGCCATTACCAAATTCTCCCAACTTTCAGGTAATGAGCATAAGATTAAGAGAGTCTTAATTTCATCATCAAAAATAATATTGACTGAATTTAACTGGTTTACCAAACCATGGAAATCACTAAGATGACTATGTACAGATCCACCTTCCAACATTTACAAATTAAATAATTGCTTCATAAGAAATACCTTATTCGAAGCTGAGGGTTTTTCATATAAATTTTCCAAAGATTCCATCAACTCTACCATTGTCTTAGCATGTAATAAGTTGGAAATCATAGACAATGCAAGGCTCAACCTTATAGATCCCAAAGCCTTTCAATCAAGAACCTCCCATTCTTCATCCTTCATATCCTGGGGCTTGCAATCAACCCCACCCAATGGTAAGTACAAATCTTTTTGATACAAATAATCTTCAATCTGTATCCTCCATAATTGATAGTTCTTGCCATTAAACTTCTCCATTCATAGCTTACTTTCTTTTGCCATTGCTCTACTCCCACTCAAACATAAACCCCTATGAGTAACCTGTAATCAACACACACTAACCAGATCTAATCCAACCTGTTAGTATCCCAACCAAAAGCTTTGATACCAGTTGTTGGGGAAATCAAAAACAACACACCTGTTCTGATCCCACTTGTTAGGATCTTGCTCCTCAAAAAGAGCACAATATGATTACCACATACAAGCAATTAAACATGCGGAATTAACCAGAAGTAATAAGTAACTAGAATTCACAAATAGCACAGAATATGAGAGACAATACACAATCTTGTATTAATACTCATCCAAAAAGAAAATATAATAAAGAAGATGCCACCTCTTCTCCACACCTCTTAGAAGCTTCCCACACCTCAAGTGTTTAGTAATTTTCTTCAAGAGTTCACTCTCCTACCAAAAATGGTCCCAACACACAACTCACACACAAAATTGGTGTTCACCTCCAACCAGTCAATAATAACCCTGCCAGTACACAAGTACTCTAAAGTACTTCAAGTAGATCTCCCATAAGCTTGCAACAACATGCAACTCAATAGACCTTACTTACACATGTAGATCTTCAAACGTGGCCTTGCACACCTGCTGACCCAGATCCTACAACTGGAAGAAATCCTTTTCTTGCCTTTAATTACAATACATGCCAATGGGTCTATAAATAGATCCCAAACTTAAACAATAACTTAGACTTCTAATTTACAATAATTAGACACGCAGCTCGAGACTATAATTAGCCCTTAACATGCAAACACTCGGTTCAACAAACTAACTGTCCATGCAACGAACAGTTTTGGAACCGCCACAGGTGACCAACATCGGTCCCTGTCTACCTGGAGGTGATCGACGTCGATCGACCTCCTATCGATGTCGGTTGTATTCAGTTCACACCTACCGATGTCGGTTGCCTTCTGCACTATACTCTGCTGACACCGGTCTCCCTAGAACTCAGCAACCTCCTCCATGTCTGCAACAGTTGAAGCTTTTAACTTCACAACCTAACATTTTATTTTATCAAAGTAATTTATTTTTATTAAAACCCATAATATATTTTGTTGACAAAAATTAAGTTTACGCATTTTCAATACAATATGCCAAAAAATGTTTGATTGTGTCTATGTCCTTAATTTATTTATATTTGAAATGATTAAATAATAGAAAATTTGTATAAAAAAACACCTTACACTTACAAATAACAACCTTCCACCTTTTACTTCATAAACTTATGCAAAATAACAAAAGTTTGTCGTGAGGTGGTCGTTCAATGGTGAAACGCTTATAGAGAATAAATTTACAATTGAAAATAATAAACTTGTTTATCTATTTAATAATCTTATGCAAACTAAAAACAATCTAGCATGTTGTGGATGCTCAATGGTGGAATTCTTCTAAAGAATAACCTCACACTTGTAAATAATAAACTTTTTTCTTTCTTCCATAAACATATGCAAATTAAAAAGAATCTATTGTGGAGTAGTCATTCAATGGCAAAACACTTTTATATAATAAATTAATTATTAAATAGAATAAATAACAAGAATATACTTCTTTATTTATTTAATGAATGAGACATAAAAAGTGTGTCATGAGGTGATCGATTTCTAGATGATTACCAACCAAATTAAATTCTTTAATAATTTATCACTGCAACAAATTAAATTATTTCATGAAATCCTCTTGACACATTGCTTTTTATGCCCAAAAAGGTTGACACTAGTAGAATATGTATCAAACTCAAAATTTCCATTATAAGAGGTGTACTTATAGAAATTATTTAGCCATTCCCTTCTCACATGCCAAATACAAAGGAAGACATGGCAATTAAACACATTCTAGCATCGCCTCAACAAGTTATAATATTCAAATGATAATTTAATGAAAAATAAGTACATTAATATTCCAAACATACTCTTCAAGTTATCTACTATGCATTAAGTAATGATAAAAATATATATTAACTTTCCTTATTGCATCAATTTAAGAAACTATATGATGAATGGTGAAGAAATTGTATCATTAGTGATGAATGTATTAATCTTCCAATCTAGGCAAAAGATTTTCCACATTTACATAACTATCTTAACAATGTATTAATTCCACCCACCATATTTATAGAATAAATAGCCCATTTAATTGAAACTCCACCTTGCTTCTCATCAAAGACCACCAAGGTGTGTGTGTGTGTCTATATATATATATATATATATATATATATATATATATATATATGTATATATATATATATGTATATGTATATGTATATGTATATGTATGTATATATATATATATATGTATATATATATATATATATGTATGTATATGTATGTATTTATATTTATATATATATATATATATATGTATATATATATATATATGTATATATATATATATGTATATATATATATATATATATATATATATATGTATATATATATGTATATGTATATATATGTATATGTATATATATATGTATATGTATATATATATATATATGTATATGTATATATATATATATGTATATGTATATATGTATGTATATGTATATATGTATATGTGTGTGTGTGTGTGTGTGTGTGTGTGTGTGTGTGTGTGTGTGTGTGTGTGTGTGTGTGTGTGTGTGTGTTCTTGTTGAGAATGTTACATCAATCGATATTGTTGAATTATGTGAATGTTTTACCATCATATCCAATTGACATGGTGTTTGAATTCTCATAATAAAATGAATAGCATCACCAACTAGTTTTTTTTTAATAGAACATATTTTCCACCTCATCAGAATACCAATGTATAACTTGATATAGTCATTTGAATACTTTTGTGACATAATTAAGATAAATTTATTCCATACATTTATTAAATCATGCCTAGGTGTAATGGTATCCCATGATCTCATTGTGTCCTTCAAAAGCTATTCCAAATAGTGTCTCTCAAAAATATTGTCGATGGGGACAACCATTAATAGTAAAGACTCAATATATTACTTAGTTATTTTGGACACATAAGTGGCATCCATAGTATGGGTATTTCCCAAAGGGTCATCACACCCATGGAAAATATATTCATTCTTATCAACATGCCTCAATTCATTATATATATGAATGGGAACATCATCTCTATTTTGGAATACTTTCACCAAGAAGTGACATCCACAACCTCCTTTCAAACTTGGTTTCTTATGTATTTTCCCATTATATTTGGTTGGTTATTTTCTCTTTTAATAATGTCTATAAGAACGCAAATAACTAGAAATCAATCACAATTCCAATTAAATTTATATGAGAACATATAATTAGAAAAATAAAATAACAACACGAAATAGTAATAGCAAAATTTTCAACACAAAATTATCAACAAAAAAATGAAAGAAATTTTCAACATAAATATGATATATAAAAATGACATATTCAACATAAAATTAGAAACCACAATAATTAATGACATTATCAACATATAAATTACAAATCAACATTTCAAAAATTTAAATAAATAACTAATTGACAGTGACAAGAACACTCACCATTCATATATCTAGACAATTGATGCATTTAAGGGGAATGGATATTTAGAAGGCTTAAGAAACCTTAATTCAAATTTATTTGTTGAAGTAGTTCTCCTACCCTCTCCATAAACAAAATTTTTAAGTCTACACAAAGGAATGGTAGCACACATATACCCAACATTTTTTTTTATGTCCTATGTTAGTCCAATTCATATCATCCCAAAAAAATGTTGCAAGGGAATTTGGGGCATTACACACTTATAAGGCTTGCATTTGGTTCCATTTCACTTTATTTTACTTAACCATTATTATGAAAATAACCTAACAAAGAGTTATTAACAAATTGAAAAATGAAAATAGATTACATAGCACCCCATAATTAAATTTGATTGTAAGGTTTTTAATTCTAACACAATTTTATGGTTCCAACATACATTTTAGAGTTCCAACAAATCCATTATTATTCAAAGGCTAACCATTTGTAAAATGATTAGTAATAAATAGAATAAAATTGAAGTAAGATGTTAGTTCACAATAATATATAAATTATATGCAAAATAAAATTTATACTCCAACAATATGTCATTGATATATCATATTTTATGCATTTTCATATTTTACTTATTAATTTTTACCTTTTATTCATGCACATATTCATTACTAAATGTGTGTATAAGAGTATGAAATGTGAAATAATTAATATTTTATTTTATTAAAGGAAAACACACACACACACACACACACACACACACACATATATATATTGTTTATGTAATTATACACATAATTTTAAAGTGATTATAAAATAAATTTTCATACATGTTCTAGTATTTAGTTGATAAGGATATAAATAATTATCAAAGTCACATTTATATAAATATAATAATATATAGTTTCTTTAATAAACTTATGCAAAATGAAATAAAAATCATCTTGAGGTGATCATTCAATGATAGAATGCTAGCACAGAATAACCTTACATGTATAGCTCAAATAATTTTATTTATTTATTTCATAAACTTATGTAAACTTAAAAAAACCATCATGATGTGGTTTTTCAAATGGTGGGACAATATCAAATAATAACTTTACATTCGTAGAGAATAAAAATTAGAATAGCCTTTTTTCTCTCTTTTAAAAACTTACACAAATTATGTCATTTGATGGATGTTTTACAAATCATCTTGGATCAAATGAAATTATTTAACAAATGATCACCTCAAAAAATTAAATTATTACATTTAATCCTTCTAAATATAATTTTCACTTCCCAATTTTTTTTGACACAAGTATAAGGCACGTCGAAATCACACTTTACATTATGTGCATCCATAGAACATGTCATCTACCTATGTGGATTATAACTATAAACTAACAGTCATAAGTTAAAAAAAGAAAAGACATAAGGGAGAATGAAAATAGTTAGTGTGTAGGCAACAACTTAGGAAACTCCTTTTGTCATTTTCTGATATGTTAGGGCTAAAATATGTAGTGTAGAGGTCAATTTCTTACCTTAATAGTTATCTCCTTGATTTTGAACATAAAATTTAAATTTAATGGTTATACACCAGTATTTACATATTTGAGTTTGACCTAACTTAAAAATTTTAAGTAATTTACTTTTTTTAATATATTCTATTTCAACTTCTATAATATATATGTTCATTGATTTTTGTATATTTAAAAAAATATATCCTAGCATGTGAAAAGATAAAGACAATGTATATGTCAAATTTAAACCTTTTCAATCATATTAAGAAAACCATCCATACATTTACTTAAAAATATATATTGATGAGAGAGGGTGATATGAAATCGAAGGTTATGTTGATATGTATCAATATTAGGGATTGTATCTTATATATGTCATAATGAACCTAAATACTATTGAGGTAAAAAAGATCAATAGGCACAGTACACAAAACTTATGAAAAAATAACTTGTATTAATTCATATCAAATAAATAAAATAATTACATACAATATCATAAATAAACTTCAACTTAGAATTGGATTCGACATGTAAAATTCAAAAATATAAAAAAAATGCCACCTTATTATTCTTAGTAGCTTCTATTTTTAGTAAGTTTCGCATACAAGCTCAAACAGCCCTTAAAATATCCACATATCGTATAAAATATAAAATTAATATAATAGATGAACTTGAATTGAATTTCATGTCTGGTTAAACAAATATGCTAATTCTAAAACTACAAAAAATCCCAAAAAAAATAAAATTTAGTTTTGGACCCTCAAATGGTCACGTATGGCCTCTAAAAAGTTTCAAAAGTGTCTCTATTCAAATAAGGTGGTTTATGGATGCATGAAAAAAATTGAGATGGTATTTTTGGCATAAATGAGATATAAAACAAGTTATGGATCAAAATTTATGGCCTTCAAATGTTTGGACTCTGCATCAATCTCTTCTAGTTGAAAATAACTTAGCTCCTACAAGTTGCTCTGATTGTACTCCTATAATTTATTCCTATCAATCTTCATCACACCCCATTATAAAATTAAAGTGTTGTCTTCCTATTTTAATCCTTCCCACTGTACCAAATACTTTTTCTAAATTCCTTCCCTTGTGTTCATTGTCTTCTTATCTAGAACCTACACTAGCTTTTTTTACTTCTTCTTTGATACCTGTTGCTACCAATCTAATTCTTGATCTTCTTCCCCATTCACCATATTCTCAATGGAAATCATATAAATCTAAAACATTAAATACTATATATATCTTTAAAATTCCATGGTAAACTTGCCTCATAAGCATTGTCATTGATTTTCTTCACAATTATGCATGAACTAATCTTCTTGTCCTTCAACTTGTTGTATATGCCTATTGGCATTTTTTTTCCTCAAATAAACAATCGCTAAATCTCATACTTCAAATAATTTTTACCTTCTTATGCCCTTTGTTATTTCTTTATATTTTTCATTACTTTCATGTAGTTTTTGCCTCCCTTCTTGTAACTATTGTATATGCTTTGTAAATGCTTATGCATCATCACTAACTCATTATAAAATTGGTAATTGCACCACATCTAAAACACCCATAGGATTTCTTCCAAAAAAAATTGAAATGATAATTTTCTTATTGATATATTCACTTAACTACTATATGAAAATTCATCCTATGGTAAAGATAAGTCCCATTGCTTGGGCTTCTCTCTAACTATGCATCTCAACAAATTTCCCAATATATTTTTTAGAACTTATATTTACCCATATTTTTGTGTGTGGTATGAACTAGTTAATTTCAGCTTAGTACTTGTATTCTTACATAAAGACCTCCAAAAATTACTTGGAATTTTTTTGTCCCTATCTAATGTAATGGTTTTTGGAATACCATGCAATCTCATAACTTCCTTAGAAAATCATTTTGCAACTCTAGTAGCATCACTAGTTTTATCACATGCAATAAAATGAACCATCTTAAAAAAAGATTTTAAAATAACAAAAATGGAATCATTTCCTTTATGTGTGTTTGTTAACCCTAGCACAAAGTTCATACTCAAATATGTCCATGGTCCTCTTGAAACTGGTAGTGGCATGTATAACATCAATGTATTATGTGCATGTCTTTTAGCCACCTAACATATAATGAACCTTGAAACATATCTAGACAAATCTCTCTTCATATTTGGCCAAAAATACTTATCCTCTACCAAAGCTAGTGTCTTCATCTTACCAAACTATGTAGCCAAATGACCACTGTGCAACTCTCTTATAATATTGTCTCTTAGAGATCAAACTGAAATACATAATTATTTCCCCTTAAATATATAATCACCTTGTACAAGGTACTCATCATAAATATTAATTGTCTCACATATTAGTGTATTCCTGTATTGCTCATTTATCTTTCCAAACTATGGATTAGTATCATATAATTCCTTAATAACTTTAAATCCAACTACTTCACCCAACATAATAGTTAACAACCCCACTTGCCTACTCAAAGAATCAACTACCTGATTCTACTTTCCTTATTTATGATTCAAAACAAAATTATATTCCTACAAGAAAGACATCCAATTTACATGCCTACTATTTAACTTCTTTTTAGTGTTCACATACTTGAGATCCTCACGATCTATAAATAGAATAAACTCATTAGGCACCAAGTAATGCATCCAATGTCTTAGTCCCTATACTATGGCATATAATTTAACATCATATGTAGAATACTTATTTCTTACGTCATTCAATTTCTCATTGAAATATGCTACTTTTTTTAATTTTTGACTCAACACAACACTGATTCCCACACGTGGAGCATCATAATCAACCTCAAACACTCTATTAAAATTTGGTAATGCTAAAATGTGTTTTTTGTAATACTCTTCATTAAAAACTCAAAGCTTTTTGTTGTTTCTCTTGTCGACATAGATTATTTTCTGCCCATGCACTTTATTACTGGTGCAATAATACTACTAAATTTTTTAATGAACATTCTATAAAAATGTTGCTAAACCATGGAAACTTATTACCTTTGTAATGCTCTTTATAATATGCCACACAATAATTTTATTTACCTTTTATTCATCCATTCTTACACCATTTTTTGAGACTACAAATCCTAAAAACATCGAACTATTTTGCATAATCTTGCACTTTTTCAGATTTGCATAGAGCTTCTGATTCCTTAACAACTCTAATACCATTCTCAAATTCCTTCATTACTCTTCTTTGGTCTTACTTAATATCAAAATATCATCAAAATAAACCACTATAAACTTACCAATATAATCATGTAGTACTGTGTTCATCACCCTCATAAATGTCCTAGGTGCATTAGATAATCTAAATGACATCACTATCCACTCATATATGTCATCCATAGTCTTGAATGTTATCTTACACCCATCTCCTTCATAAATCCAAATCTGATAGTATCCACTCCTTAGATAAATCTTGGTAAAGTATTTTTCTCCTAAAGAACATCCATCATATCATCTAAACAAAGTATATAAAATATGTATTTGATGGTACTTTTATTAATTTTTTTACTATCCATACACATCCTCCACCCTCCATATTTCTTTGGATTTATAAATGTTTGTGTTGCACATTGACTCATGCTCTCCCTTACTACACCTTTTCTTACCAATTTATTCAATTATTCATGTTATGTTGGACTCATCTTGTAAGTTGCTTGATTGGTTGGAGTTGATCCTAAAATCAAATCAATATCATGTTAAATGTCTCTATTTTATGGTAAACCATATGGTAACTCATTAGGTATAACATATGCATATTCTTTCAACACTTTTACTACTTTTATCAGTATTTGCACCACATCTTTGTATTATTTATTTACTACCAATGCATAAAAATAACCTATTATATTCATTTATTTGATAAATTAGTTTTTGGACATCATGTTTTAAACCTTTCCCTCTTATTTAAGAGGTAAAAAACTACCTTTGTACCAACTTTACAAAAATTATAGGTGTTCTTTACTCCATCATGAATTATTTTTCTATCGAACTGCCATGGCCTTCTAAATAACACATGGCATGCATCCATTGGTACAACATCACAAAAATATTTCATACTTTTAATTTTTCCTCTAGAAAACTTGATTAAGCACCTTTTATATATTTTAGCTTTAATTAATTTATTAAACCATGAAATTTAGTAAGGATTTGGATGTTTCTCACACTTCAAACCTAGTTTCTCAATCATGTCCTTAAAAACTATATTTTCACAACTACATCCATCTATAATTAACTTGCATATCTTACCTCATAATGTGAAACTTGTTTGAAAAATATTTGTCTATAACCATATATCACTGCCTTCCTTATTCTTCACCTAGTCTTTCCTTGGAACAATCATTGTTCCCCTCATCATAAGATTTTTTCCAATATATATTGTTGTAACTTTAGTATTTTACTCTTCTATCTTAGCTTCAACTAAATTCAATCTTGGGTGATCCTCTTATATCCATTCCTATTATTGATAGTGTGGACACTTAAACATTATATGTCCTTCACATCTATAACAAACATTAGATCTACATTGATTTGGAAACCATCCTCTAGCACCACCATAGCCTTGTCCTCTCTAAAATCCTCTTCCTCTTTGTTGGTATTAAAAACCTTGTCTATTATCTTCTTATATTTATACACCATGTTATGATTCTCCTCTAATGGGATTAAACACACCTATAATAGTATTGAATCCACCTTGTCCCCTTAATGGATAGAATTTTCCTCGTTGATCTTATAAAAGTACATCTATATTATTTTTATTCTACCTTCAAATCTAATTGATAATCCTCCTCTATGCAAAGCATTTTGTGCTTGCTCAATTCATATTTAATATAAAAATTTAAACCATTTACATACCTTGAATCCATTTCTTATTTTGTTTCATCATGCTCCACTCATATGGAAATATTTCAACACTCATATATATAATCTTGTATACTATGATCCATTTACCTTGAATTCTAGAATCTTTTGTATAGGGTTTGTGCATAATACACATGAAGAAATTTCTCCCTCATTTCTTCTCCATATTTTTCCTTGAGTTTATCTCCTCTTTACCTTTTCTCTATATCTATTTATGTAGGTGATCCCACTAAATCATTTCATGACACTTCAATTTCATAAATCCAAATTTTACTTTCTTATCTTCTCTTAGATTTTTCCATTTGAAAAACATTTCCATGTTATTCATCTAGAATATCAACACCTCTATATTTAAACTTTATCCATAATCAATAAATTCAACCTTGATTCCTTCCTTATAAATACCTAACCATCCTCTCTTTTATTGATGGTGGTTATTCTTATTATTCCTGTCTTACTAGATTTCATTTTCATGATTTGTTTCTTCCTCTACTTCATTTTCTACTCTTATTTGTCTTTAATTTGCAATAATTATAGTTAATTGTCCCACTTACCTTTAAAAATCTTGCATAATCATGTTCATTTGACTAATTCCTCTTCATCCTCTCACCATTTCTTACACCTCTAAGAATTGAAATTGGTTTGACACTAAATAATGAACCCGAATACTATCAAGGTAAAAAAAAAATAGGCACAATACATATAAATTATGAAATAATACTTGGTATCAATTTATATTTAAGGCATAAAATAGTTACATAAAAGAGAATAAATAAACCTCAAATCAAAAA